>VWZL01003556.1:438130-519024 GCA_013396915.1 Stercorarius parasiticus | reverse complement strand
ATAATAATAATAATAGATTGGATATGCTTTTGGAAAGAGTTAACGAAAGCAACAATTACTGAGATGCCTTAAAACTTAAGCATTACCCTCAAAGCCAAGCTTTCCAAACATTCCTGAACAGTCTTCAATGAAGTGTGCTAGAGCTCCTCCCATCTTTATCCTTGATCAAAATACCAGTAAAATTAAGATCTTCATCTTGAATTTACATCAGTCATGTAATTTCAAACTGTTGCTATTGAAAAAGCAATTTTGAGCTGAAGAGGAATGTTAGTGACAAAGCCAGGTTAAACATGTAAGCACTTCCATTTTCCTGGGGATAAGCTGTTTTCATCAAAAACCAACAACTCTTAATCCTGAGAGGAGAACTCCACAGGTTTTGTTTATGTTTTTTTTTTTTAAAATAAAGGCCTGCCTACAATATACATACCTATGTTTATTTAAATGACTCATTCCCTTGAAGTGTGTGAAAAGACAAAGTAGCTATCACTACAACATTATTTTTGCTTAGAATTCTTTCCCTTTGGGTTAATTATCTGAGCTGGCCTCACACATACTAACTTGGCAATCAGTAAGATTTTTGACAAACACAATTTGAGAACAAACGGATTGTTTCTTCTTTCTCAGAAGTCAGGGGCAAGGGTTTACACACACTGGTTTTTCTGTACACTAAAAATCAGAGCATGGCACATCAATTGAATAGAACTGGAATTTAAATCATTGTGAATTTACTATAATTTGCCAATGTTTTAGTCTCCAACTTTCAACTTCACAGCATTCATGAATCTCTAGTTCCAATATCACCTGTAACTGTTAGTCACTCAAATGAAGTGGTTTTTCACCAGAAATATCACAGAATATGGGGCTCAAGCAATTCATTTGCATAAAAGCACTGCTGACATGCAAACTCTATACGTAGAAAAGCACTGTTATTTTTCTATTCAGATCCTGCTTTGAAAATGGTATTCAAGGGAACTGTCAGATGTATATTAAAGAAAACGTTGCTCAGTACAGAGCGATGGGAAGATCCCACTTATACCTGCATTCTGTGAGCAATAAATTTGCAAAGGAAAAGGCTTATAAAGACCTCAAAAAGGTTCCTTTGCAACTTCTGGAAAGACTCGAAGTGCTTTGTGTGAGCAGATTATTTTGAAAAAGCTCTGCAGGTGCCTAAATGAATACAGATGGATCTAACTTCTGCACGATTCCCCCCCCGCCCCCTCCCCAAAACCCCCAAACTGAACCAAGACCCAAGTGACCAATTAAGTGATGCTGTTCTGAGTCTCAATGCAACAGAAAACGATGAGGCTCTTCCCAGACTCTCCTTGGTTATACTGAATCCTGTTGCTAGAACAGAAGATGCTGTAGTATTAGAATTCTAATACATAGGAAACTATTAAAGACTTCAGGTGTTTTCTTGTTTGCTTGTTTAACAAATTATCCAGCACCACGTTTTCGCACTTGTTCTGATGTTATCATCTCCTTTCTATTCACTGAAAAAAAAGTTTTAATATTATTCCCCTGTACCTTGCCAGCTCTAGCAAACCCAGCACTATGGTTATATATTGCATTATGTTACAAGAAACCATAGTTAGCATGAGTGCTCACAGCCAGAGAGATGAAAGCAATTTTCCAAGTAATCACCTTGGAATACTTAAAATATCAGGAGAAAATCCTGAAACTGTATTCCTTGAGGAGCCAACGCACAAAGCTGAACAGTGGAGTAATGAACTCTTAGTTGTTTGTGTTGCCTAGAAAAGTAACTGCCGAGTTCAAAACCAGCATGAGCTTTTTCAGCATCAAAAGTCTTAGCTGCAGCTATAATAAATTGTAATAAACAAGCCAAGAGATAAGAGGGCTTGAGTGATGACAGTGATTATTATAAGAATACCACAGACTATAACCACTTCAACATGGAAAGGGCTATTTTGAACTTTCACAGGCCAGGGAAAAGTCTAGAAAAATGTTCTAAATGTAGGCTGTCTTGACACTCAAGGCTTCCTCCTTTATGAACAAACAGCCAATCTACTATGCGAGTTCAGCTGCAAAAAAGTAGGTGGTTTTTTTAAACCACAAAAGGTGGTGATCTTGAAGCATATAACAACTGGAACAGGCTGCTAGTAGTACTAAAGTACAGATCCATACAGTCAGTCAAGTAATATTGGTAATGAAATTTACGCTATCTCAATTTTTCTTCTTAACTCTTTCTATATTTCTTTACTTTGCTAGTTGTATGCTAAGGCACCCCAAGAGAGTCTTGTTTGACACCCACGTGCTTTTGTCCTGCTCTTAGTCTACAGATCTTATTGCTTTAACTCATTTAAACAGACTGAAAGGAAGAAAATACGTTGTGTACCACGAAGATAGGAAGTGAATCAAATCAGGATGCAAGTAGAGTTTTTTGGTAGATGGTGGTGACAGAACGATGGGTGAACAGACTTTTCTGTTTGCTTTTGAACACTGTGGCTTAGCACCCTTGGATCATGATGGCAGCAAAAGGTATCACTTCTCCATGGCAAGAATGCAAATTTAGTCATTTCCCTCTTTCTCAAATGACTAACGACAGCCTTACGTTTACTGTTTGTACAATCAGAAAAGCCCCTGTGAAATGTTTGCCAAGCACTATGCGTAAATACAGCATTATTCAAGGTTAAAATGCATGGGAACAGCAACAAAAACCTCAGACAGAGGTTTCTGCAATAAAAGCATCTCTAGCTGGGGGCTGCGATGGGACCTACTGGCAGGATGGGACCTACTGCCAGCCCAGATTCTGTTCCCCATCTCCTTTCCTCATACGTGACAACATAACAGCCTTTGTCAACAGGTTGATAATGCGTTCAGAGGAACTGATCCACACACAGTTTTTATCACAAGAAGCTGGGAAATCTGACACATAACGATCTGCCCCCGAACACAAAGTTATTGGTCATCTTGTGATTAAACTTTCAATTCATTAAAAATACTAAACCTGAGAGAAAACATCTATGTTGAACAGAAACAGAGTGCCTTACATTTTCAATGTACAGGCTTGCTATATGGTGCCATATGAAAAAGCACTACTTGGAAAACTATTATGAGTGGAGCTGACATTGGATTGCAATATTTCTTTCTGCCTGGCGATTTCATACACTTTTATCAAGTAAAACAGAAGATTTCAGTAGGTTTTACTTCAAAAGAGAACACACCTATGGATCAAAATGTTTACATTCAGATTTCAACAAAATGAACAGATCCATGGAAACATTTTCCCACATTTTTACTCAGGGCATAGAAGCAATTTAGGATTTAAAAGAACAGTCATACAAACTTCAAGAACCAAACCTACGAAGTTCATAAGCAGTATATTAATTGTACCTCAATCTTTAATACTAAACTTCAGGAATTACATAGCCTCTAGCTTCCCACGCTTTATATATTTAACATAGTAAAGCATCACGGAAAAAAAACTTGCTCTCTTCAGTATCCTCAAATGGCTGCTCCACCACTAGTAAAAATCGTTAGCATATATCTCTCAGTACGATATTCTGAAGTCTGAGCATTTCCAAAATTTACAATAATAGCATCCCACTTACAGCAGTCACAGGAGCTCTGTCAAACCGTCTTCTAGGCTACCTAGATCTTTTCCTTGGACTGCGTTATGTAAAAGTTTCACACACACCATCATAATTAAACATCCAGAATAAAAATTTCATGTTTTCAGTACTGTTATGTGCCATTCATGATCCTGTTCTCCAATGCTCTCTCCCCCCAGCTTTCCCAGTGAGATCCACTGCACTACGTATTTTTCATTAGAGAACTCTCATTCCAGAATTCTGTTTTAATTAAAATATGATTTTATCTACAATTATGAAGGAGCACTCAAATTAGACCATAACATTTTTTACTGCCCCCCCCCCAAGAAATTCCACACTCAGTGCAACTAGGTAACCTAGTTCCCTCCCTAGACCTAAATGTAAATAGATTAAAAAGTTTTAAAAGTTAAAATATTTTGCAGGGATTGCTACTACGTAGCACTATAATCACACTACGATCACACTACCATACACTCTGCAGAAACAGCCAGGAAGCTGCTTGAACCCAAAATTCTGTATTTCTCAGATTAAGCCTTTATACTTATCTGACTGATTCCACGATTAAAAAAACCTAATAAAGCCCCAAACACTACAACAAATTAAAACCTTCTGCTTTGTATCCAAGGAGCGAATAGACAATGTACTGTTCAACTTTCAGTTATCTTCATTTAAGTGTGTTCTAAAAGTCTGGCTCTTTGACGTAAGTTATACAGCCTTTTGATAGGGCTGTTTTACTTCAAAAAGAAATCACGTATGTGGATTAAGCAACAGAATCACAGTATTAATCATCATATAACAGAGTCACCTGGGACACAAAAGCATTTTAGCCACCTATCATAGATTCATGTGTTGAAGACAACAATAGAAGAACAGACACCATATTTTCATCATAGCAACAATGTGTTGCTACTTGTGTCCTTCTTGACAAATATTTAGGTTGAAAGAATTGCCCTCAAAATTTTTTTCCACTAGCACGCACGCAATAGAATTTGTGTATTATTGCTACAATCTTATATACCAACTAGATTGTGCAAACTGCTATTGGTATTTGTATCCTGAATAAACTTATGATACATACCACCTTACTGTAGAATATAAAAGCCAATGATGTTATATGTTGATATAAAAAACTAACTTTAATGGCAATAAATCATGCATTAAGTTCAAATGCAGGAAGGATTCTGGCTGTATCACACAAGAGGAATTTTTCCATTTGGCCTTCTGCCTCTACTTTCAGCTTCCTTTGGCATTATATCTAAATTCCCCATTATTCTTCTCTCTTTAGTAGAGAAGATTAAATTAAGCCCTTCTCAAAGCACTAAGACTACGGCATTCAACTTTTATTTTTTCATTTTATACACAATCCATATAGAAGACAGACTATCTCCGAGCTTCTATCTATGCATTATGAGATCTGGTTTATAAAATGACTGTTCTTTGAAATGGCTAGGGCACAGCTGTATTTTTGGTAGTGCAGAAATGCAGTCCTTTTAAATGAAGGTCAACTGACAAGGTCTCGTTCCTACAGTCTGGGGCCATTCTATTCAAAGATGAAGACAGGATAAGGGCTGTACAAAAACTCTAGAAGTTTTAGGATCTTCCTATTATGCTATGACTTTTATACAGTCTTTATCCATCACTGCAGAAAAAATAACCCCCTGACTAATGAGCAGACTCAAAAGCATATTTTAAAATAAGTTTTGAAAGTTTTCAAATGGCTGCCCCTCTCTCTGTCTATACCCTCCCCCTCCACGTGTATATACACACACATACATACACAAATTCATCTTCAAGAACTTCCCACTGCGCATGAACGTCTAAGATGACAGACTATGCCAGTCAGCACAGACACAGGTGAGGTTCACGGCAACTACTATTTCTGCTACTCACATGTTAGCAAATATCAGTCATCCATAACGATCCTGCGGCTTTCACGGTTTATCTGAAGGAAATCTGCCTTAAGCAGCAAGACTTCTTCAGCTCTCCTTCAGCCCTCACATCTGTCCTGTTACTTCAAATAGTTGTTTCGCCTTTGAAAAGTCTACTGTCAGTGATAAAATATAAACAGACTTTTTTTTTTTTCCCCCCTACAGCAATCTGTTGCAAAGTAAGATCCCCTCACTGGAAAACTGAGCACTTAGGTGGCAGGAAACAAAACCGAGTAAGCCACTAAGAGCAGGCAATGTTTTGGAAGACAGTTAGGCTTCCAATGCCAAGAATGATCGTGATGAGAAAAGAAAAAAAAACACAACAAAGTTAACAAAATTCCTCCGTTATGACACCCTGGAACTTTCTGTACATGCATAGGAGGCCTCCACCAGTCACAAACAGATTCAATTTCAGACTCATCCAGTAACTTCCTTGTCTTATTAATCTGGTGGTGCTCTACTTTTATGAGAAAAACACCAAAACAAAATAGCAGCGTCACCTTTTGAGAAAGGGCAGCATAGTAATTTTACGTGTAGCTCAAAAGGCTGGTAATAAGTACAAAACCTTACACATTTCTATTTATTCCTGTTCTTCTAAAAAGGCATTTTGAAAATGTATGAAAAAAACAACTATTCAAGAGCCTATGCCAGACTACATATTTCTTTCTTATTTTTCAGTTCCTACATTGACATATTCTTGGGTAAATGAATATATGTCTATTTTAAAGGAAGAGCAAAAACCCTTATCTTCTCAAACAGACATTTTTGTCACTAGCTAGTGCCCAGTTTGAAGAAAAACATCTGAAAATTAGATAGAAATAACAACAAGGCACTACCAGTATGAAAACTGTTATAAAAAAACCCAACTTATTATTGCCATCAGATTTCAGTCAACTGGGATCAGCTATTCTAGGTAGCACAGTTTCCATTCCACGTGACAGAGGTGCCTTACATTTAGCGATTTCAGGAGCTGAGGGCAGCTTCATAGAAACACAGCTAGCTTACTTCCCAGGCCAGCAGGGCTTCAGAAGGAGCATCGCCACACAGCAAGGAGCTACTATTTATAAATCTCGCAAGCGTCTCATGTATGCTGCAGCATTGTTTCAAGAACAAGCAATTCTACACAGAGTCATCAGAGCTTATTAGCTCCAGCCACATGGGACCTAAACCGACTCCACCAGACCATTCAGAGTAGGCTGATGTATCTATTCCCTAATGGTCAACATTCCACAAGGCTTATTAGATTGTGTGCATTATCATGTGAATACACAGATCCAATTTTAATCTGGCGTTGGTCCCAACAAACCTGCTAGTGAGAGAAGTACAGGGATTCGAGAGACCTGCTCTAACTTTCCCAGCTGCATCCAGCGTTTCCCACATTACTGACATACCTCCTTGCCCATTCCCTTCCTTTCCCCCAGCACACCTCAGATAAGTGAAAGTTAATTACACATAACAAAAAAACCCCTCTTCTTGTCATTAGGGAAAAACAGTATAAAAATACAGATACTGATGCATAGTTCCAGACAGCGCTGTGTAAGGTCAACTGTAAAAAGAAAAAAAGGGAAAAAAAAAAAGAATTTTTCACAGCAAAGAAGACTTCTCCATATCTCCATATGAGGTGACCTAGATTCTCAAAAAAAAAAAGGGGGATTCCCTTTTTGTATTGTATCCAGGCCTCATTAAATTAAGAAGGAATTTTTATTCTATTTTATTGCTCTGCTGGCTTACCTAGACATGCAATAGGAAACAGAGAATGACTGTCATCTTTTTTGCACTATTATGCTTCTTACTGGCATTAATTGAATTACAGGACTTTTTATATTTGGCAAAATAAGTAACTCCAAGGAATACAGTAAGATGGAGATCCAAAGGTGAGAGGCAGGGAAAGAAAAAAGAGGGGAAAAAAAAAGTCAGGTTTCGTCTCCAAAACGCTATTTCTTTTCTTCTGCAATGTAAACCATAATACTTTGCACATGAGTAAAGCACAAGCATGCATTAACCAAAAATTACAGAAAAAGCATTTGTAGAAGTCTGAATGCTTAGTTATGCAAATCCTTGAAAAGAGACTTAAAAGAATCTGCAATATGCAGCCCGTCATCCAAGGTCATGAGATTTGTGGGGTTATTAAGAAGATGACAGGGTTTTTTTTTTTTTGTTTTTAAGAGGTTTTGTTGTGGGGGGTTTTTTTAGATGGCAGATGCTCCCTATAAATTTTCTCTACTTCAGTAAAATGGATCAGCAATAGAAAGCTTTGCAGATGCTGACTAAGAGTTACAAGAATATATATTTTTCTGTAACTGTAATAGAGATATAATATTTAATTTTCGTCCAAATGTTATGAATTCAGCATTATTCTATTAAATATATCCAGTATTTTTTTTTCTGTTAAACACTACCTCCCTACAGTATGCGCTAATGATTTTTATTATTATGCCAAGATGGACAAGATGCAAGAGAGCTATCTCAGATTTCTTCTTCTTAGAAGCCACCAAGTTACAGAAAATAAAACATCTGGAATTTAATTTTGGAATATAGTTTAGGATAGCAAAAAACAATAAAAATTCTCTAGTTCTGAACCAATATTCTCTATCAATTAACATAATCCAAACTGAGCTTTAAGGATTTCCTCTAAATCATGTATTTGAGGACTTGGAGTCCTGGTGACTCTGACCCTACATTAGCAATTTATGTGAAAAATATCCTCTGGACCACGAAATTAATCTAGAAATTTACAGATTACAGAAGGCATTATGAACATAGTTATTCAGACAAAAAGCATGATTTCCACAGTATAGTTTCCTTTTCCTTAGAAGTCACTAAAGGGATGCTATCATTTAAGTTTAACATGAATTTCTAAAGTGGAAAGAGAAAGTCTGCACGACAGACTGGCAACTAGGGGGATGCAGAGTCATCTTGTATAGTAACTTGATTTCTTTTTTCATCAGAAGCATATACAAATGAGTATTTACTTCCACAGGATTTTTGCCACAAAACAGAATTAACTTTGAAACAACTGGTTTGATGATATTAAGCACACTACATGATAAAACTCGGCACATGTTAAAAAAAAAATCAGCTTTTCATTAATACACACTGACTGGAAACTACTTCAAGTTAAGGGAATCATTAACATGGAACAACATTAGGAAAAAAAAAGATACGTGATACTGGTTGGCCAAGCTGAAGTAGTTTTACTAAACTAGGTGGTGTGCAGGGTGTTTGGAGTAATTTTAGTTTCCCCAAAGAAAGGGCGGTAGGGAACTGCTCTTAAAAGGGGACTTATTCTCCAATTTCTGATCCAAGTTTTCTGTTGGAAATCAAAAAATACTGCTTAGATTTATTAGAGATAGGAACTCTTGGATCACTGGAGAAAGGATTTTTCCACAGATTTTGTTTTTCCCAGTTTAAGCATCTGTGCTTGAAGAAAAGGCTTCAGGCATTTAAGACACTTGCTAAACCTTTGTTATTTCTGTTGTAAACCCTCTATGTCCCACTGAATTAGCTGTAAATGACGATACCTACAGGATGGAGCTGTAGGAATTAATGTTCTAAAGCTACTGAGGAAATGTGACAGATGGAAAGAGTCAATACAGGTCTCAACCCCAAGACACATGAAATTCTGACAGCTCTGAAAGTCCAGCTCTTCAATTTCACATTATTTAACATTAACTAAACATCTGCATCACCAATTTCAACTTCAAAACTAGGAATTTTTGAGGATGACAAAATTCCTCTGTATTCACATACAAATCATATATACAGGGGAAAAAATTTAGCGAACAGATGAACAGTTGGAGCTGCTAATCTCTTAATCAGCCTCCTCCCCAAAATTTTTTTTTTTTAAATAAAAATTTACATAGCTCATCCATCAGTCCAAGGAAGACTTGCAGGGCAGGTGGTCTGCATCCTGGTGATGAACCTGATGGGCCAAGACTCTTCTAACCATTGGGAGAGAAGTGCTGGATGCCTGAAGATAGCCTAAGGGAAAAGGGTCTTTCTGTGCCTGCTGCAGGAAGGAATCAGGCAGAGAGAAGGGGCTGGACAGGTGGTAACAGCTGGAACAACACATTTTTCTGCTTAGGCATAAGAGCTGGTGGCCTATTAACTCCCATAGGATGCCACTTTCCTGCTTAAAGAGATTTGATACCTAGCAGCAGTTCTTCCCCAAAGTCTCACTTTCTATTAGCATTCAAGTTTTCATTTAAAATTTTCATGCTAGGGGTGTGAGGGTGGGTGTTAGGGGTAACTCTGATCATATAGTGCAGGCAGGTGGAATGAAACAACTCATAAGGTAAGGGGAAAAACAAGAGTCTGTTTTCCACAATTGTTCTTTAAACTGCCTGTGAATGTTTGGTGCTTCTGCCAGTTGGCCTTCCCTCCCCTGCTGTGCTGAATCAAAGCTTCATAAAGTCCCCACTCTTCGCAGAATGCAAAAGGAATACTTGTGACAGGCAGAAAATATTACTGCTGGCAGTGGATTGTCAGTTCATCAGAGGAGAACCGCACAACCGAAAATATTGCACAATACAAATGAAATTACGTTGTCCATCCCCTGGAAAAAAAATAATCTGCATTTAGCACTTGAGATCAGCAATAATTGGATGCAAAGCCTTGGGGAAGACATGAAAAGTCAGAACACAGAAAAGAAAGAAGATGTGATAAAGCAAACAACACATTACTGAGGGAAGAAACGTGTCTGGACATCCAATTGCATCCAATATGCAAAATTTGCATAACACACAAAACCAGAACAGAAATAAAGTAGACTGAAACCATTTTTATTTTTGAAGCACTTCAAACTTGTCTTCCTCATAAGAGGTTGTGGTAGGAGAATGGACTGAATTCCAGTTGGATACCTAGAATGTCAGCTTACTTAATAAAAAAATGCAAGCTTCAGAATTATGAAACACCCCCTTGAAATGTTTCCCAAAGCAGACAAAATAAGAAGCACCCTCCTGACTTGAAAAGATCATTCAAGTCTTTCCTCCCTCTCACAGCTTTGCAAAGTTAGGGGATGTGCTTATATTCCTTACTGAATGATACACCAATTATCAACTATCATTAGCAAACAAAAATACACACATTTCAGAATAACTGGAAACCTTTTCTAGTGTTCTGTCAGCATTTCAGAATTATCTATATTGCTGTATTTCTGTTTAAGACACTCAAAGATAAATGAAATCACTAAGTTTATGGCTTGGGTATGATTAGAATAGAGTGCAAAGTCCCGATGATTTGTAAAAAAACGTAGCAGGTGTAAGCTGGGTTTCTCAACTAGTTAAGCAATGGTGAAAATCTGCTAAGGAAAATAAGGCAGGCAATACTGACACTTGTGGTCATTTCTAGATTGCTGTTTTTCATTGAGTTAAAAACACGCTCGTGATAGTTAAGAAACACGTAGAGATCACAAAGTAGCCAAGCAAATTACAAATATTCTACAACCCTGCCCTCTCTACTCTGACTCAGAGCAGAAGAGCAGAATGGCCACTGGCCATGTACATAATAATTCATAACACTGAAAATTGCAACTAAGCATTTATGACATTTTGTATTAACACATTTCCAGAATAAAGTTCAAAAGCAAATAACCGACCTTGAAAATGTTGCCACTAATCATTTTGAACTGTCACTTGAAAGGTTTTCAACACACTACAGCTGAAATAATACCGCATTTTACTATGATAAAATGGAATAATCTTTGCAAAGTATTCATGAAGTATCCAGAAAGCATGGTCCACATGGGAACATTCGGTTGACAGGTCAGCTATGATGTACATGTTTAGTTTAACTTTCATGGGACTCGTGGCAACCACTCTGAATTGGTTTGAGAAACTTCTGCTAATGTTGTCAAGAGAGAACTTTATTTAATGGCCCATCCTTAGGGTCGGATTTATTTTAAAACCACTTAGACAAAATTCTACTGATACCCTCTAAAAAATGACATGCAGGAAGTTTAAGTTTTCTGAAGAAAATATTCCAAACTTACACACCTTTGTTACACATAAGTACATTTTGCATAGTTCACAGTTCTCATGTGCTCAGGTTATTTTAAGTAGATGTCTTACTCCTTACATCTGCTTCTAGCTTTGCAGAATTCACTAAACCGTCAGGCTTTCCCTGGCCACACAGTAACTCTGTAGTGTTCCTTACACACACGCTGCACATCTTCACTTCAGAGTAACTCCTTCTTAGTCTTAATAGGTGGCAGCATTTCAAACACTAACATTGCAGCTTCTAATTTAAGATGTAACCATAGTAACATTACAGAACATACTACTCCTTGGATCAAGAACAAGCAGTCCACTGACCCTTCACAGTGAGATTTAGCCGAAATAAAGCTCATTCCAACCTCCAGCCCAGCAAGATTACTCAAACCTCCAGGTCATATTTCCAGTACAAAGCAAGCTCTGCCCTCCTGAAATACCCAGAAACATACAGTATCATATAAAAATAGTAAAAAAAAATGCTATAAAAGAAAAAGAATATCTACCTGAAACTTTGACTCTCAACAGCTACATCAGTCACACCCAGATAGAAAGTAGCAGAAAAATACAAGCTTTTCCTTACTTTTTTGTAAGATGAGCAAATATCTGTTCATCCTTTAAAAGCAAAGAATGAGTGAATAAAAGGAATTGTTCATTAAGATTTAAGAATTCAGTATTCGATATGTTCATATAGCAAGACAACATGTTTTACGCATATCAACAGGCAACAATTCTGCCTGAACTTTACCAGCTGTGTACAAGTGATGTTGTCACATAATTAAAAGCCAAAGCTGATGTCTGTTCCCTTCTAAATTTACTTTAAAACAGATTCCATTTAGAAAAAATGGCCCTTGGGAGTTTGATATCTTTAATAATGAGCATTTATGGAAAAATAAAAACAGCTCTGCCCACCCCAATGTGTAAACATACTACATAAAACTTACAAACCTTAGGAGATACACTTCAGGTAGAGTGAAACAGTAGTGAACAAATTAAGTGGAAACACTATGGATTTTAATAACCATTCTGTTGAGACTTGGACTTGCTTCCCAAATACAATGTTATGTGTCTTATCTGAAAATTCAAAAATCAGAGGCAGATTTACATGCTGATATTCAAAAAAAACCATTACTTGCTTCTGTGTAAATTAACACGGGTAAATTAACTACATGATATCTCACTTGGATATCCTACTTGTAGCTGAGAATGCAGCAAATTGACAATATTCCTAGCCAAACTGTCACATATTTCTATGCATACAGTAACAGATTATATAAAGTTCCATATATTATATAAGGTAAAGATAAGAAAGCTTTATGTGTTTAAGCGGAAAATTCAGTAGCCTGAGATGTCCCAGAACAGTAAACAGTGCTGGATACAGGTGTCTCCTCTCTCACTCCACCATCCCGCTGACACCCCCTCCTTTATATAAATACAAAATTTTTTAGAGTGTAGGAGATACAAGTCTTTATTGATATGCATGTTATAATTAATATTTAGGGAATATGCCCATGCTCCTAGAATGTCCACAAATAGGATCATAGTATTTATGGAAATTGTCATCAGGATAGGAAATGCATACATTAAAAACAAGACTAAATTAATAGAGAAAGTCAGTGTACACAGATGATTTCGTTAGGAGGATATAAATCTGATTATGTTTCTAGTAAATTATCAGAATATGTACCTAAAATAGTAAATCACATTGACTGCCCGGGGAAGCCTCATTTGCCAGTAAAGGATGTACCTATCCCCAATCCTACTAATCAGAGATACCATATGATAGAGCAATTTATTTTCTTGATCCTTTGGCTATTTAAAAAAAAAAAAAAACACAAAAAAACCCTCACAACCACCAACAGTCTAAAGAACTAATCATTAACTTTTCAATATAGATTGGACACACAGAGTGGCTAATACATACTTGGGTAAATATGCTGCTAGCTTCCTATTTTCTGAGCTATTGTGATATTTTATTTATAACATATATTAAATATATTAAGATGCTTCAGCATAGAAGGGTCAGTCATTAAAAGGACAGAAACGAAAGGAACACAAGTTTCATTAGGACGAGAAAGGCAAATTCCATAACACAGGTATGTCTGTAACAGACAAAAGACATTTCAGATCCATCAATAATTGAAATCAAGTGCCCCCAATTCTGCAATACCAGACTTCGACCTTTACCAAGGAAGAAAGCCTTTAACAGCAGAAAGGCAGCTTAACAGCATGTGCTTATACATTAGTGTCGTCTAGCTTAATTGACTAACCTAAGATTACAATAGGCAGCTTTTATAGAGTAAGCATGTGTAAAGGAAGTATGAGCAAAACACATTTTTATTTTTTCTTAGGCACGAAGGCAAAAAAGATTTATAGTCAAAGAGAGCCAAATGGGTTAAATCAAGCTTCAGTATTTAAATGCCTATAATTCCTTTGCACTGTAGAACAGCTTTTGGAATACGAGAATAGAATGCCTAGCATTAAAAATCCCCTGGAGAATCGTAAGTTACAGTGTCAAGGAAAAGTGAAAACAGTTTGTAAAATCCCTCAATCACTCATTTAATAATCATACAATTTTTATACTATTCACCTATCATTGTGCTTGAACTGAGTGTGCATCATTTATCAAATAGGAGCAAGAGCCTGTAAAGCTTTCTGGCTGCCTTTGCATTTAGTCAAAATGAATGCAAACAATCACGTGGGATTCAGCCAAACAGTGACGTTAAATTCTGCTCTGTCAGAAGACAGCATCTGTCAAAGTCCACATTTAAACTGCTGCCTGCCTGTGCAGCAGCTGAAGAACTACGGAATGGCTTTTATAGACCAGAATCCTCGGTTAAAGCAGCTCAAACCCATTTCTATTACTGCCTAGCAACAATGAAGGAATAGAGGTAAATCCTATTACTGAAGGCAACCGAACCACTACGCGCTAGCACTCCCTGCTAACATTACCATTAGAATATGGATACTGAGGAGAAGAGAACACAGCACTGCATTGTCCAACCAGGGAAACACCAGATGTAAAAGCTCCAGTACATCGTCCGTGAACGCCAGACCGCCCCCGATCAGAACAGAAACGAGAACTACTGTCCTTTTGTTTGAAGGATGAACAAAAAGCCCCGAGACAAGGACAACACTTATGAGCAAGGAAGGTAACACAGCAACGAGCAGACAGATGGACAGATTGGATACCGTGAAAAGCAATCGCAGGAAGCAGACTGTTGGGGGATGTGCGCATGTTCGATAGCATCTTTTTTGCTGAAGTGATGGCGTGCCAAAACTATTTTCTGTGGATATAATCCTCGCACCATAAATGGCCTGACCAAGGAAGGTATGTCAAATCCTTGTGTGTGATATTCATTTGATTTGTCTGTTACCTTTTCAGCCATTACAGATAACGATCGTTCCTAATTTGCAGAGCCCTGAGATAACATGTCTCTGAACAGGGAGAAAGAATTCTAGCAGGTTTTCCTCTCCCACAGCACAATGTCACTGCATTACACTTACCAAATGCATTGCTTTCAGTCTGCACAAGGCTGGTGTAGCTGGAGAGGAGGGATTAAAGGGATAATGCTGCTACTGTAATGATTGCTTTTAACTGAGAAATTAAAAACTCAAGCCCCTCCAATATAAAAAAAAAACCCATCCAGAAATCCTCTCAAACTAGGTCAGAATTAATCCTTATCTGAAGTAATCTTAAAGCACTGGTAAAATGGACATGATGTGACACACAGAGCACTGAACCATCAAAACAGACCACACAGTCAAATTATGCTATCTTAAAAGTACCTTCAGACCTTTTTACACTTGCATTTTCCCCCCACAACATAAGCAAAATGTCATCAGGCGAATACCAGCCAAGCATAAACTGCGAGCGTGCAAAAGATTGGACATGATTTAAACTATCAGCAGTGCAATCAGGCACCACATTTTACAAGTAACATCAGGCTCTCCTGACATCCCAAAAGGCAACCTTCAAACAATATACACTCAAAATGGTGAGCACGTAACTTATCTCATGCCATCATTACAATTTTTGTTTAATATGAAAACACTGACTGTTTAACTTTGATTGTAAAATGACATTCCATCTAATTGCCATTCATTTGTATTTATTGTTGAAATTTAAGTACTTCATCACTAGTGGCAAACAAACAAGATGAATATTTACAGTACAAATTTAAGACCTAAATCTATAGCAATTTAATACACCACAGAAAGAAAGTGCTTACCTGCAGAATCTACCAGTAAGCTATAATAAATCATTAAATGTCAATATAAATGTGCTTTCTTTGCCCAAGGCGATGCTAACATGCACTAAAACAACTGCAACTGCAAAGAGTTAACATACCTAAGGATGCAGCATACAACAGCCACTGGTTTCAGACCACTTTTAAGACACTTAGAAGGTAAAGTCTCTTTCCAGAACTTTTAAAACAAAAAATTCTACCCTTGGGCAATACTCTCGGAGAAGCATGCCTAGCTAGCGGTGTGACTTTCACATCTGACATTTAAAAACCTGCACATCAAACCTCATCCCGAGCAGTGTTTTGTGCAAAAGATTAACGCAGTTTGTAAGTGAGCTCAGGCACATTAGGTGAGGCCTAATATGCAACCGCTGCTGCTGTTTATCAGAATACCGACTGAGGCTGCCTTCTGAACTCTTCCCTCTAATTAAAGAGTTTGCCCACACAGCTAATCAAAATATGAAAATCCAGGACGTATGAATAGGAAGTCGAATGCTTCAATCTGAAAAGCTATAATTATAGAGCAGAACTGAAAGTACAAGGAACCAAAACACCAGCAGAGCACAGACCACAAATAAAAATTCAAGAGGCATTCACAGTTTATATATTTGGCATTTGATAATGCATCACTGACTGCACAGTCAAGTGCCAAAAAATGAAGTAGAAATACTATAAATCATATCTTCAAAATACAGAGCTACATGCAACAGCACACTTTCAGAGGACAAGGTGATTGTAGAGAGACCTCTTGCTATACTTAGGGGTTTTTATCTGCTGCCAATGGTTGATACCTGTTCACAAGCTTCTGTGAAATGAAATTTTAAATATTTGGTCAAAAGCATAGCACTCTAACCCTAACTAAAAAGTGAGATAAAACCAGTATTTTTATGACACTATTTGATGTTGGTTTAATACATATTGATAGCTGCTTACATTACTTTTAAACAATGCATTCTAGCATACAGTATTTTTTTAAAGAAGCAATTGCTATCGCTGTATTTCAAATGCTTAATACCCGCTGTATATTTTGAAATGCTTTACACCTGAATTACAAAGAAAAAGAGACTTGTTTTTTTAAGTCAATAGTTTTATGAAGCTGTGAAACAGACGTGGGTCCTTCCCCTATCCATACAATGCCTTTTTAAAGGGCAAACAGAGATCGAAGATTTTCTAGGGAACTCCCACCTTAAAAAAACCAAGGAAATATGACAGAAATTACTCTAAGTTACTTATGATTCCAGTTCCATCCCTCACTGTGAAACTTATTTTAATGTGCACAATGTGAGCAGCCTTAAAAAAAAAAAAAAGGTTTCAGCCATTACAACTGCCTTTTCTGGGACATTTCCTCAGCGTACCATGTAAAACCAGCATCTGAAAACAGTTTTCAGTTTACACAAATATTTACGTAAGTTAAGATTCTCACTTTCACCTATTACCATATAAAAATACGTGCACAACAAAACACTACCTCAGTAAAAAACAAACACAGATTAATAGCACAGTGCAGATTTGCTGAAGTATTTGCATCTAATAACTGCAGTTTTAGAAGTGGAACAGTTCACTGTGACAAAATTAATCTGAATTCTAGCTGCTACTCCACATTCGTGAAATACTGGTTTTGACTTTCTTCCTCAACTGCGTATACATGCAATGGAATGATAATTAATCAAATATTCCCACTGTTGCCCTCCAAACTGGTATCAAACAATTAATTTCCCTGAGATCTAGGGTACCCTTTGAAGTGACATTTATGTTTGCTTATGCAGAGATATTCTTCCCAAATAGCTGACTGTTCATTTAAAACTCACTGCACACTGCAGAGAAACTAAAAATTATTAGTTCTGAGGGCAGACTTTTAGTTTCTAAGCACGCAAAAGCAGGTGCAAGCAGTCAGATAAGCATAAGTCTTCTACATTTGGGGCTTATTTTCTTTTACTTAAGGATAATGCCTGAATTAAAGCAGCATAAAAAGAGTAGTGTGGAATTTCAGGTTAATTCTCAAGCTACATACTTTAGACACACATGTTTAACAGCTGTAGACTGGAAAAACAATTTTTCTAAAGGTAGCTCAGTCTTCAGTAAGTGGCATCAGTCCCAAGCAGTTTAAAAAAAAAAATAAACCAGAAATACTTTCTGTGAGCTTGAAAAGAAAATTTATGAAGGCTGTGTAACGGCAAAACGACAGAAAAGAGCTTAATAGGTCACAAGGTAAATATTCTGCTATTTCAGAAAGAGAATTAAGGAGCAGTGTCGCCTTTTCAGATACATTTACGTTGTTACAAGCCACAGTTAAAATCCCCACTTACTTGCTCCTCCTAGTGGAGGTTAGCAAGAGAGACAATTGCAACTCGGTGCAAAACTGTTTCCCCCTTGCTTTCAAATATTGTGAATGAGGCCTCTTCTGCATACCCGTTATTTTGTTTGTATATAAACTGACATACAGTAATTAAAATAAAGCTCAGTTATGCGTCTCTCCCTACCCTTTTGAAATACAAATTTTCCTTTACAGGAACTAGGCAAATTGAATGTTGTCACACACATACCATTTAATGATATATTATTCAACTGCCATCTCATCTTAAATTACTTCCTTACAATGTAAAATCCTGTAATTTCCCATATAACATGTCACTTAGTTTTTAAATGCAGAAATTAATCCAAATATTGGTTTTAGAAGGTAGCAAAGCAATTAATAAATTATACATTTATATTAGAAATAGTATTTTCTATGGACTCTTGTTCAAGTGTCATCCTTTTTCCTATACAAAACCCTAGGGCCCAGAAATAAATTAGAGCAAATTGAAAATCACAAACGAATTGCTACTGTGCAGTGAAAGGTTCATTTATGAGATGATGTGATCAGCTTTTAATATGCAGCATCATGAAGCTGCCATATTGACTCTGCTCTTGAATATGAAAAAAATTTAAGAGAAAATGAAGCACAGGCTACTTTGGCACTTTTTCCTACAGTTACAGCTGCTGCTAACAATACTTGGAATTTCTATATGATACCGGAATTATAGTAGTTACATATAAATTTATAAAGAAAAAAACCAAAAATCATGTTCCTCAGATAGTTTGCCAGTAACTTAGTGCTGTACAATTTTCCTTCCAGTAGGTATGAATGTTTACCTAAGATCTCTGCCTACTAAAAAAAATCAACAGCTCAATTCTACATCAGCTGCATATGAGCCTGGCACAACAGTCAAGTGTCCCATTCAATATTTTCCTTCAATGTGGAGTAGAAGGTTAAAGGTGCCTGAAAGGTGACCGAAAATGTTATCCTGCGTTACCATCTGAGGGCTGTGCAGTGAGGTTACTGGACCCTGAAAATTAATTTTGACAGGTGCATCTTCTCATTGACTTTCTGAACACAGCCGGGGCCGGTGGAAACACGCCAAGCAGTGTACTGTGACTAACACAACCCTGCCATAATCAACCTTGCACCGTCTGTCCCACCACCAATACATGACCATTTTACAAAAAAGGTTTTTAAACTGTGAGCTGTACTAGCCTCTCCACGTCAAATCAATTTTAATTAATGCCAATAAACCTTCCATCTGGTATCAAGGCCTTTTCATTCAGTCCTTCTCAAACACTGTACAAGGATTTCACAGTCAGTATACATGAAGCCATTTATGTCTACTTCACAATTCTTCCTGCTAACATGATCAATTTATTATTTTTTCTTTTTATCTTTGGTACCCAGGATGTTTGTCAAAACCATGAAAAAAGCATTCTTAAAAGCTAACAAAGCAAGTCAACTTTAATCATAAAACAAGGATGTTTTTAGCACAAAAAAAAATAATCAAACCTTGTTCATATTAACATGGGCTGGATTTTTAAAAAAAAACTGAAGTCAATTTTATGTTTACATCTACTTTCTCATTGTAACCTTTTATATTATAAGCATGTAAAATTAAAGATTTCTGATTTTCTTTTTCTAAATCTTTGCAGAGTGAGCCATTTGGAGACAATTACTCGACATGAACAAAAGAAAATGAATACCAAAGAATAGCAGTGGATTCAAAAACGATTGAAAAAGCATTTTGCTTGGCCATTGTCTCATACCCCCATCATTGGATTCTTACAACATGCTTCAGTGGAGAAGACGACACTGCTGCTTTGCAAAGATGACCTGGAATACCAAAAGGTCTCTGTTTCGCACCCATCTCATTGGCCTGGTCTCTCTCGTATTTCTTTTTGCTATGTTTCTGTTCTTTAATCATCACGACTGGCTGCCAGGCAGGGCTGGATTCAAAGAAAATCCCATGGCTTATACTATACGAGGATTTAGATCTACAAAAAGTGAGACAAACCACAGCTCTCTAAGGAACACATGGAAAGACACCGTACCTCAGACGCTCAGGCCTCTAACAGTCACCAACTCCAACAACACGGATCTGTCACCGCAAGGAGTAACTGGTTTGGAAAATACACTCAGTGCCAATGGAAGTATTTACAATGAGAAAGGTACTGGGCATCCAGCTTCGTATCATTTCAAATACATCATCAATGAGCCTGAAAAATGCCAGGAGAAGACCCCTTTTCTAATATTGCTCATAGCTGCAGAGCCGGGCCAGGTGGAAGCTAGACAAGCTATTCGACAAACCTGGGGTAATGAAAGCCTGACACCTGGCATCCAAATTGTTCGTATTTTTTTGCTGGGGTTAAGCATCAAGATAAATGGATACCTCCAGCGCACCATACTAGAGGAAAGCAGGCAGTACCATGACATCATTCAACAAGAATACTTAGACACCTACTATAATTTAACCATTAAAACTCTGATGGGAATGAACTGGGTTGCATCTTACTGTCCACGTGTTCCATACGTTATGAAAACTGACAGTGATATGTTTGTCAATACTGAGTACTTAATACACAAGCTTCTGAAACCAGAACTTCCTCCAAGGCACAAGTATTTTACAGGTTATTTAATGAGAGGTTATGCACCTAATAGGAACAAGGATAGCAAGTGGTACATGCCACCTGATTTGTATCCAAGTGAACGTTATCCTGTATTCTGCTCTGGAACTGGTTATGTTTTTTCTGGAGATTTAGCAGAAAAAATATTTAAAGTCTCCCTAAGCATCAGACGTTTACATTTAGAGGATGTATATGTGGGGATCTGTCTTGCCAAGCTGCGAATTGACCCTATGCCTCCACCCAATGAGTTTGTCTTCAATCACTGGCGAGTTTCTTACTCCAGCTGTAAATATAGCCACCTAATTACCTCCCATCAGTTCCAACCTAGTGAACTGATCAAATACTGGAACCACTTACAACAAAATAAGCACAATGCCTGTGCCAATGCAGCAAAAGAAAAAGCAGGCAGGTATCGCCATCGTAAACTGCACTAGAAGGACAACGCTCCCTCTGTCGGATGTACTCCATGTGCAATTTGTAAATACCGCTGAACGCATGTACAGTGAAAATGGATGAGCTTAATGGGACAGCCTTTAGTCGATCCCCATCACATAGTGGAGTCTGAAAATTATTTTTTTAAGTTAAAAAAGTATAGCTCTCGATAACACGAATATTGTGAAACTATAACCAAAAGGTTTTCCCAGCAAATTTGAGGAAAAAAGAAGGTGGTATATAAAGACTTTTGTGTTAATGTGCAATAATAAGCATGCACACTTTGGTGGTACAATTGCTGATTTATGTGCCAATAAAATATGATTGAGCATATTTTCCACACTAAAATTTTGTTTTAAAAATGCATTCATAGCTCTAGTTCTCTCCAATGTAACAATTTCTTGTTATCTAGAATTGCTATAAAATGAAAAATGAGAAACAAAGGAAATGCACAAAGGGCAGATCAGTTTTACCTTCAAATACCACATTAAAGTTACACGCTTCATTAAGGTCCAACACATTTACCAATGTCACACTTAGTAAGACACTACCAATTCACCCTAAAACACTAAGTACTCTCTTAAAGTAGGTCCAGCGTTGGGAAGGTTGCTTATTTTGGTTAGGAAGGAGGGATAAATGAAATCAAAGTTCAGAAGATTGCCGCTTTGTACATCACCTTTGGAAATGCAAGTGATGTTCTAGATTCAACTGTGGATTCAACTAGATTCTCCTCAAAAAGCCGACTAAGTTACTTCATTCTCTAGAAGTCATAGGGCGAGCTCCTAAAATCTGGTGACAAGTAACATTCATCTTGGCATCTTTAATAGCAGATTCAATTAATTTGTGTAATTTCCTCATGTAACTTCAAGATAACTCAAAGGCTGACCAGAAATGCAAAATGGAACTTCAAGTCTTTCACTGTAGTCTCAAAAATGTCCCATTTTGTGGAAAGAGGGAGAAAACCAACCAAATCTTTGTTGATTTTGCTCTTTCCTGCCTGCCAAAAAGAAAAAAGATCTGCCAAGTGAAAAATAGGTCTGCTGGAGAAAACTAAGCCACACACCTTACCTTATAGGTGGGGAAAACTAGGTCATGGTAAATTGAGAGTTCCAGATAGCAATATGGGCAAGAACAAAATCTAAGCAATTTTAGAAATTAAAGCCACAACACATACCACTGAAAATAAGTTGTGAGAAGTAGGTTAACCCTATTTACAGGTTTCCAGTTTTTTAACAAACAGAACTTTTAAAGTTTATTTTCCAACAAAGTTACAGCAGAGTTGTATCAGATTCAGGTTATTACTGTTTGTCACAGTGCCAGGGTAAGCAATACCCACCTCTGATTTAGCAGCAAGCAATGGAACTGTGATTAGTTTTCTGTTTGACTGGGACTTTTTAATTGGATAAAATACAAATATTTGATGTACTTTTATTATTTAATAAAATTGATTATATTTATGGTCTTCAGACTTCACTTTTTATGGGAAAGCTGCTCAGGAAGAAATAAATTTCTAGCTTTAACATTACCTTTAGCATAACTTTTCTAGTGTTCCCGACTTCTTAAAGCCTAGTTTTCATACCATGCACAATACAGAGATCACAGCAGGTTTTTTCTTCTTCATAACAAAAAGACAAATCATATTATTGAGCACTCTCAGCAGTCCTAAGACTGACTGTATCCAGGAACTTACACACGTGAACAGACTGCATCATACTGGACTAGCCCTCTGAAGAAATTCTAGCAGCTTTTATTGAAGATGAGAATTTGCTTGTCACCATTTATTTTTTTTTTGATCCTCCACTATTTTTGTCATCTGCTGTATTTGAAGTATGATAATAACACTTTTGTGCATTTTTCAAAATATCTCAAATTGTAGAAATGTCCATTCCTGGGGAAAATAAGCGTATGTAAAAATAACACCTCTCTGCAAAACAGATTGTGCCAATTAGACTGAAAGTGCATCTACTTAGTTTTGGTGATGGCTATTGGCGTTCATATAACAGAGATGCAAGCTGCATTAGAAAAAATCTTTGGGAGTGTTCTTTCAACACCCATTTGTAGTTTTCTTCACACTCCATCTGCCTGCTTCCTTCCAGGCCCCAGTTAATATCCCAGCTGAAAGCCACCTGGCTTAAATTAACTATATACAAGCTTTACACAACAGTGCAAGTTTTCAACAACCAGAGTAAGCATTGAAAGCCAGCTACTACTCAAGGGTATTTGGTTCTAGAAGAGCTACAATCCCATAAATGGCCTCTCCTCAAGTAATGCTGGCCAAGAACACAGTCCATCCTGCGTAACAGGACACTGTTCCTTGCCTTCAGCACTTTCAAGCTAGACTGTGATGTACTCTACTTGGATTTTACCAACTCCAGCTAGTCCAAAATATTGTTACCGGCTTCTGGGTATAGTCCAAGAGGTTAATAACTAAACCTTAAATAGTTTGGCACTTGAATCATAAAGTCTGGCAGCCAAACAACCTCTTGGGTACTCCACTTCGTAACTCATGCATGATGCCAATCTGCCTGAGATTGGCAGAATTACGATACGATGCCTACGAGCTCAATATATCAAACTTTTTGCTAGTTAAAATACTAGCGAGGAGTATAAGATATTAAACAAAAAGCCATTTTTAATGCCCTTTTAAGGGTCCAACATGATTTTTAAAAAATCGTAATAAAGTTTGGGTGTAAGTTCAAACTACTGTATAAATATATTTGAATCATTATCAAGACAGCCAAAGGTTACTTAAATCATTCGTATCCAAGTACTGTTTTCTTGCACAGTTTGTTACAAAGCTTTCAGGAGCAGTAGGGACAGCTTACATAATGAAATACGCAATTATGGCATGAAAGATCTACATTCCATTCTCTGAGTGTTTTTACTGTTTTCTAGCTTGTGTTCAAGCTATTTGCTCACTCTACTAGAATATAAAAACAGTTCATGTTCAAAATAGCGCAATAATTATTTATATCATTAAAATCTTTAACAGGTTCTCTCACTTCCTTTCCCCATAAAGCAAGACAAAAAAAAAAAGCGTTTTCATTAGCAACAGGATACAAGCTTGTATCTAAAAGTCTAACATGTCTGCAGTGCAGTAAAAAAAAAAAAGACAGGATTAACTACTTTGCTCATAGAGGTATATAAGTTTGCATAATATTTGCTTTAAGTGTTTTTACTTCTCTGTGTCTGCTTCAGGTTGAAAACAAAGTCATAATGACTCAAAGTTTATTATAGGAAAGAAGTATGCAACATCATCAGTACCATCATTATGACAAAAAAAAAGATCTTAGAAAAGTGAAGCATGGTAACAAAAACAGAGATTGGAATTCTATATTTTTTCAACTAAACTTTCAACTAAATAAAAATTTACACATTGATACTAGACGACCAAAATTAAGTCCCACAAAAAATTGTTGTTCACCAACAACAGAACTGTTCCTTTCACATCTCCAATTAAATCAGAGATGTGGGTTATTTGCAGATCACACGTCAATAGATTTGAGCATGGGAAATGCACAACTACAGGTTTTGGTGTAATACAACTGATCCTATCCCCAGTCATTGGCAGATTTCTCATGGGTAAAGTTCATNAAATACAGACAAAGGTACTTCCAAGACTCAGTGGCTGATCTGAGGGAAAATTCAGTGTCCATTAAGATCTTCACTTAAATATTATAAATTATTAGTATGTCCTATAAATTTAAAATTATATGATGGCAGTAATCTAGGAGAAATGAAACAAACTGGCTTTCAGGTTAGCCTTACTGGAATAGCAATTTAAGGTTTGCTTTTCTTTGCAATGCAGTAATATAAAATGTGTCAGTCCATATTTACAAAATATTTTCAGAATATATTAACATGTTAAGATATGCACTGTCTCAAAATACATGCTTAATCAGGCACTGGAGGGGAAGGAAGCACCTAAAAGCCACTATTTTAGACTGCCTCCCCATTCTACTAGTTTTCCTGATACATTAACACGATCCCCAATCATACTTCAATCTAAAATAACTACATAATCCCACAGTGCAAGCAAATCTTATCTCTTGAATGAACAGTCATTGAAATGTGTGAAAACTTCCTATAGGAGGAGATGAAAGGGAAAGGGAATACACTAATATAGAAGCTACTATTTCTTAACATTTGCGCTATTAGCAAGAACAGGCTTGTAACTGATTTGCAAAAGCATCAGTAGTTGTTTATGTATTTTTCCAATTTTAAAACCCATTTCTTAATCCTTATTTTATATGCTGTCAAATACAACAAATAAGTATTGGGCAATTACTTAATTACTCTACTATGATAACTGCACCTATCAAATTTTAAGAGCATTATGATCCTTTTCATTTCGAATTGTTCTTTCAGAACAGCATGCGATTCGGGTGGCACGCAGCCTCACCCTTGCTGACCACAACGATTTCAGATTGCAGATCATACCCAACAGACACGGCATTTGCTGTGTTACTACACATCACAGCCCATCCAGTCCCACCTCCCATCTCCAGCTCTGCTTCCTACAACCTAGCCACTCTAGGGGGGGAGCACAGGGGGATGCAGGGAAGCTGCACCGCCAGCATTGACACGCTGCACTGTGAAAATGTAGGTCAGAAAGGAGAGAATGTTGTCTTTGCTTTGTACCCACGGCAAGAGCGAAGTCAAAGGCTTTCCGGGGTGGGGGGCTGGGGGAGGGCTGTGGAGAGCAACTTCCTACAGTATGCCAGTTAAAAAAAGCTCTTGAATGTCAGAAAACAGAAGAAACAGAAACACAGCAACTGATCAACACCTCACAGGTTAAAAACTATAGGGGAGGCGCAGTGGTAAGGTAAAGCATTAAAAGTGAGGCTAAATCAGAAAGCAGGATCTGAATTTCTAATGACAAGTGTTTTCACTTCTCCCTTCCTGAAGAAAATAAAAATCTATTAGGTAAATCCATTCTTTCAACAAATTTTTTAGTTTGTGGTTGCAGTGCATGCTTTTTATTATGGCCTGAACCAAAGGAGTTGCAAGACACGACACAATGGTATGAATAGCAGGTCAGTAACTCCACAGAGAGTGTTTTACATATAGGATTGTCAGCACACAGTCAAACTAAAAGCAAAGAAAATTAGATCACTTTTATCTAGTATTTATATTTCATTTTTGAATAAAGCATTAATTCCAGTCTTCATTTGTCCCTGGTTAACTCAAAAAATTTCTAGCCTGGTACAATACGGTAACTTCCTTTCACAGTTAAATGACTGCAAAGGAATTTAGCTGAACATGGGATACAGATGAAAACTACCACGTTCCCACTCTGATATTACCATGGCAACAGTTACAAGAGCTTTCTTAAGCATTTAAATCTGACAGTTTTTGTGATAACACTAACTGGATGATAGTAATGATGCATTTTGGTTCATGAACTAATGGCTGTATAACTCAAACCACAGGGTATGAACCATTCCCTTCGCTTTTCTCAAGACTATGCTTGTGGTCAAAACGTTCTGACCAAGACAGTAACCTTGAATTACCACTCTCAAAAAAAAAAAAAATGTCCCTCCAGCACAGGGAGTTCTCATGACTTAGAGCTTTATGTACTCTCAAAGTTTTCTATCTGAATACTTAAGCTGTGCACAGTTGGTGTACAGTCAAAACTGCTAAATTCTTTGACAGGATTTTTCTCAAAGGGCTTCCATTCGCCTGGGAAGGTTTGAAAGAAGAATATGCTTTCTAAAGAGTGAACTGAATTGCTGCTGACGTCTTCTGGGTATCATTTACCTGAGAGAGGAGGAGGTGGTTTTGTACAACCTTTATCAGTTTGTAACCAACATACACTTTTTAAAATGAGAAAACACTGTAAGCTGCTTTACGTCACTGGAGGCCAAAGTGTTCTGAAGAATATACAAGTATGCCTGTGAGGACAAGTGCATCAGAACAAGTGTATCCATTTAACTTTATCCAATATTAATTGACATTTCAACTGCTTAATATGAATATTTGGTGAACCACTCAATCTGATCTCCCAGATGCTCAGTGTGGGCATAATGGAGAAGTCTCTTTTTCTTTACCTCATTAGAAAGCGAACTGTGTGAAACACGTTTCTCATGCTAACATTTTAAGGATACCAGCTTTGATATTGTCTTGCAATTAATTCAACCGAAAAAGATGAAGAAACTGAGAACAGTGTGAAATCCTTAAAGGTTTAATATTTCCCAAGATAACAAAAAAAAAAGTCGGACATGGGGAAACAGCCATGCTTGCAAGGATGTAAGAAATTAATCTTTTCAATATAAAGGAGTCCTCAAGAAGTTCACTATTCACAGTTCTTTCCCTGTTAACACTTTTTAAAGTTTTGTAATAAATTAAAAATTAAAACCATCCATGCTGTCACAAAAACACCAAATCCCTCCACTCTTGAAAAACCACAATGCCACCACATCTTTTCTTACGGAAAGGCTGGGTGTTCCCACATCTCAGTAAGCTCAAAATTTAAAACAAGAAAAATCAACTGCAACAACAAATCCTTTGTTAGTAAAATACCAAAGAAGTCACCAAGGAAAACAAAGACCTTGCTCACTGACTTCACTAAATATTTAACATATCCTGCATTTAAACAAGCTGAGGTCTAAGAAATATTTTGAGAATAAGAAAGATTCTAGGTTTCATTCAGGATTTCTATGTCATTGCCATCACTTCCAAAAGAAGCGTGAATTTAGTACACAAGAAAAAAAAATAATCTACGTCATAACTTAAGCCTGCTGTGCCATAACATATAGGTTGATGCAAGATGATAAAACGATGAAACACTGAAAAACACCATCTGTGACTCAGTCAAAAATTTAGTACTGCCACTTAATTCAAATGCCACTCTTTTTATAAGCCTTCCTCCAAAGTCCACCTAGGCATTGATTTTTGTAGACATAAAAATTCAACTCAATTATCCAGACTTCTGAAACAAGAGAATAAACAATTTCCCATTGTATCATCTTTGAATAATTTAAAGTATTGCATTTCATTGATTGTTTTTTTGATGTAGAAAAGGCTAACATTTTTACGTCTCAATAATTTAAAGAAACAAGATTACAATTCAGTGGTACTCTTAACGTTACTTAAGACTCTAAAATAAAAGTAAATATCATATACATACCTGAGGGGACAACTAACACATCTGTTCCTCAAAAAGCAGATTACAAAGCTTATGGCGTAAGCGCACTGAGGCATACCAAAGGGGAACAAAACCAAAAAAACCAACAAACCCACAGAAACCACATTGTTCCCATATAAATGCATCTTCAACAGAAAAGTATTTTCAAGAATGTCTCTATTAACATCATGAGAAAATTCTGTTTTTCAAACCTGAAATGATTTTTAAAAGTTGATGCAGCAGATTCTGTCATTTCATCCAATTTGAGACAGTTTAGCTATTTTGCAAGCTAACCACATAACTTAAAAAAGCTAATAATCTTCCTGAATTCTCAAAATGGTAAAAAAAAAAAATCATTAGAGGAAGAATAATAATCACAATTCTTTTACTTTACAAAGATTATAATTTATTCAGATTTAAAACCCACGGTAACTATTTCATACTATCCAGCCATGAATTATCCCCTTTTTGTAAGTAGGCAAGTTTGCTTGTTACATCCAGCAAAGATATGATTTTCTTTCTAATCAAAATTCAGTTGAGAAATGAGTGCTGCAAACAACTTAAGATATCCAACTTTGATTAAAGTTAGAAAAGGACTTCTGCCAATAATTTGGGGGCTTTAAGCTTGAGTAAAACACAATGCTGTCATATTCATTAAAAAAAAAAAATGCACTGTCTGGGCCCCTCAACCATTTATTAATTTTATTGCCTTCCACCATTTCCTCATTTTCTACTAGTAGAATTTAAACAGTTCAAATGATTTATTGTCCAAATTTCACGCTAGCAGAGCTGAATAGAAAAACTAGAATAAAATACACAATTACATTTCTTCCCTATCCCTCCTCCTATTCATCAAAAAACTTTATACACATGAACACACACTTTCTCTAACTGACATCTTCTGCATACATTCCATAAATCGAGCCTTTTTGAGAAACACTACTTTTATTGCGTGTAAGAGTCCTTATGACAACCAGTCAAATATTAATATTTTACCTCCTCCAGTTCTGGAAGAGTAAAACATCTATGAATCTTGTATTAAAAATTTTTCATTGTAAAAGACTTTATATGCAATTAGGGTTCCCCCCCTCCTCATTTCTTATCACAATATTCTCTTAGACTTGTGAGCACCAGAAGTACTAATATAATACTTTGATTCATAATACCTTGATTACTCATAGAACAGATGAATCCTAAAATGTTTATGACAAAACTGATCATCATGAGCACTAAATGCCTTTTCTTTTTTCTCACCACCCATGTACAATTGAACTGCAGAAAGCAGTACACGCTACCATATTCTAGCTAGGATATAGCAAAGTGCTTTTATAGCAGGTTAAAGTGCTCAAAATAAAACATTTACTGGCACAGTCATAGCTGGCCTTCACACTGTTTATCGTATCCAGAGGTATAATGCAATGTACTGGATAATTTCCATTATTTTCTGTGACACTTAAAGCGTCTTGGGCAAAAATAGCTTTACATATTTGCTGAACATATTTTACACTGGATTTGTTAGTTACTTGAAGTGAAAAATGATCACAATGAGATGGGTTGCCACAGAAAAAAAAACTGCCTCCCACCACAGCCAATTAAAAAATTTGGCATTTAATTGGTTTCAGGTGCCAATACAGACACAAGAATCCATGTTCATAGTTTGCCCCTGGCTTTTGGGAAGTCAACAAAAATAGAATTCATTTTATAATTGTCAACAAAGGTTTCTTATCTCGCTGTCCTACTCACCTCTGACAACTATCTCTTTGCAGCTGAACTTTTTCTCAAGTTATCAAAAAGACACGTGGCAACCCACTAGAAGAAAATCTCTGCAAGATGCAATATGAAGAACTAAGCATTTTTCTAAACAAACCCCATAACAATCTCCCTCCTGACCCAAACACTTCAAGAACATGGTAATGATGAAACATTCTCCCTCAGAGAAATCTCTAACCGGTCCTGTTCTAAATAAGTGAACATTAACTCCCTAAAGATCACTTTTTAAAAAACCCATTCAGAAGAGATGACACAAATCTGTCTGGTTCTGATAAATACCAAACTAGGGTTTCTGAATTTTCTATACAACCTTTTCAAAGCTTACTAATAAGCTCGAGTCCTTTAGATGTCATCAGAGAATTGGTCATATATTGCAGACCAACTCTTTGCTTAACAGTGGCGTAAGATGCTACTAGACCAAATCAAACAGACTTGTTTCAACAGTTTGCCAACGTACCAATACAGATTTTAAAAAATCCAATAAGTATAAATAAATGTCAATTAGGACCTGTTATTACCAATACTCCCTCCCTAAACAGCTGATAAAATTCATCCAACAATTCACAGAAGTGTTGCCTGAATTTCCCCATTAACTGAAAAATGTAAGAACAGAACAGAGAAATTCATCCATACAAATTCAACTATAGGGATGTTTTAATCTGTGACTATACTCCCTATGCACTACGGGAGTAGAAATTACCAATAAATTTACTGTGCTGCTGCTAACTACATGAAATGAAAAGTATCAAAAAACCCCAGCAGAAATACTTTGCAATTATTGTCCATTATTCTAAACTTTTAAAATTGAGACACTTCAGTAAGTGTTACATAGTACATCACTTTCCATTAAACAGAGGAATAACAGATGCAAAACCAAGAAAGCCACACTTCTGGGGAAATACGTAGGCAGAACAAGCACCAAAGACATTGTAAGAGAAAATATTCTGCCCTAAGCAGCTTATGTAAGTAAAGGAGGGGACGAATTTTAAGTGGTAGGCTTCAATTGATCAATTTAAGTACAGGAAATGTGTGTTTTTCCTTGTGTAATGAAAATCGAAGTAAAGTGTGAAAGGAGTGATTATGCCCTAAAATAAACAATCACTCCATTGAACATCCACAGCAATTTAATTTCCTATTTCCTTCTCACCTTAAAGACCCCAAACACGCTACGTAAAATTGAAATCAAAATCAACTACCCTTGGGTTTGCCAACCAAAATAAACCCAGAAGTTAAAAAGACCTCTGCAATGCTTGGGTTTTTTTAATATGCACAGAACAATGGCATTATGAAAATTTTAAAACGTACTGACTTTACATGAAATTCAGAAGATCTTGAACTGTGCATGCTAGAAAATGCGCAGTCTTTACAGGCTAGTTAATAAATATAGTTGTAGTTCTATATAATCTACCCATTACTACCTGGACTGAAGAGCAGAAGTTTAATTTTATTCATGGCTCTGGTTCAGATCAAACCTGCAATCCTATGCGAGCTAGTACTGAACATGCCCACAGCACTAACAAATGGGACCTCAGCAATGAGAAGCGGGAAATGAGTATGACAGTGCAGGGAAGCTGCTCCCCAACTTAATGGGCTAACCAATGATCTAAAGGTTTATAGATTCAAGTAAAGGTGAAAAGTCGAAGCATATTAATTTAAATGCCTTAAATTCCCACATGAATTTTCTAATGCGGGAGTAAATTGGCCTTCACTCACTGTAGACCACAGAAATTAAACCACATCTGACTAAAGTCATTTTATTCCTAAAGACATCACCAGCCAATGGCAATTTTATGCACTGTAACTTATGAATGTTGATGTTGTACACTTTGGTAATTTGCTTTAATTTGCGTGAGTGCCTTGATCTAGATATAGCCTTAAGGAATACTTGTATATTGCCATATTAGATTGCATCATCCTTTGTATTAAGGAGAAAAGGTTATTTCTGAATGGCAGAACTACGCAGCAGTTGCTTTAACAGTAAAATGGAGATGATAATTGAAGACTTTTAAATTGCTAATGACCCCTAGCCATGCTCAGGTAGCAACGGCTTCACTCTGGAAAGACCTGAGGTGTTTAATTACAAATGAAAAATAACTTAAGATTTTACCCTTTAAAATAAATCCTGTATTAGGGAGCCCAGTAGCTGCCAGAGAATGCTGGGAGGAAGTTCCAGAAGACCCTCGAGTTCCTGAAGGGCACCGACTGACTGAGACTCAAAGGCTACCAAGACCAAAAAAGGTCGCAGAGGGTTTTTTTACCCGATCCAAAGCTACAAACAGCTATTGAGCTTTGATTAACATTTGCATGAATGTAAAGGCACTTCCAGAAGTCTGTTTGTCACAAAATCCCTAAACATGATGGGAATCCAGGAAGATCTGATGCTGAAAATGGCAGGTAACTTGTGAACTTAAACTATCAAATAGCTCCCAGGTCAGAAGCAGGCTGGAGGCTGGATGACAGGCTACAGTGGTTAAGAATCAGTTTATATCAAAGAGATAACACATGTGAACACTGCTAGAAAGCACATGGGGTCCACCATGAGTGTCTCCTACAGCAACTTTGTAATAAGGAATAAGCGTGACTTCAGCCAGGGCTTTATCAACAGAAAAGAAAAATATTAAAAGATTAATCAAAACAACTGAAAACTAACTGAACTCAGATTTAGATAAGTGTATACCTTTTCATGTAGAAAGGTTCTAAGTTTTAAATATTTTACAGTGAAAAACAAAGAATTCAAAAATGAAATACAATTCACATAATACTTGAATTTACACTGAAGTATAACAAATTCACTACAGTTCAGGGTTACAATGATCAACCTATTACTAAATAAAATCAGACTACACCTTTTTCCTCCACCAAGATAACGTCACAAAGCACAGGAAGTTTAAAAATGACTGAGAGCTCTCCCTCCCCACCAAAAAAACCCAAACCCCAAATTTATTAAAGAAAGGCATAAATGCCTTTCTGTAATGTAACTAGAAGCAAAACATTCCCCCCCCCCATCATCTTCAGACTTGCTAGAGAATCTTATTCTACTTCCTTCACCCTTGAGAAAGAAAAACATCTGCCCACCCCATCAGCTTTTAATCTTCTTATGGATAGAATTAGTTTAGGGACCTTCTGGGGAATGTGGTAGGAGAGGAAATTGCCTAAGCCTACTTGAGCAAAAGTCAGTCTTTTGTTTAAAAAAAGTAAAAAAAAATTCATAACGTATTTTTCAAAGCTGTGAACATTCTTTAGTTATGCCACATTTATGAAGTATCAATATATCTCTATGCATTTTAATATAGTTTAAATACGGCTTCACTAAAGAAACATCACTTTACTGAACATAAGGCAGAAACTCCTAGAAGTTTGCCAAATATTAAATGTCAGGTTTATCAGTCATTTTCATTCCACTTATGAGAGGCATCAGAAAAAGTTACGTTATTTCCTTAAAGGTATGATTCTTATTCATAACTGAGAACTTTCACAAATATTAGTATACTAGTAACTACTGTTTAAATTTAATGTATTCTTGATCTCAACCTGGAGGATCCCGAGTACTTATTATCTTTTATATTCTTTTCCTCTCAGCTCCATATAAAGATGTTATAAAATAATACTTGAAAATATTTGCCATGTGTTGTAAATTCCCATCTATAAAAGTGTTACCTGCATATGGATTATTGTTATGGTACTCATTGTTTAGAAAGATCTAATACCTACATTCATATTTGAAAGAATTACAATTCACACTGATAATACAAGCCAACTACAGGCAGCTCTCCAGACAAGAAAATAAAAGGACATTAGGAGTCTTGCTGAGAACTGCCAGGGGAAGGAATATAAGACATATTGAATATGTGATTTTGTTGTACAGTACAATAACATGAATATGAAAGTTGTCCGTATTAAATATTTAGCACATCCAAACAAAGGTGAGCAAACTGCCTGATTAGGATATTCTTTCAGTCTGAATGGCAACTGTAACAAGCAAGCAAATACAATTTTCAAAATATTTCAGGTATGAACAAGCAAGTTGATTTACACATTCAAATTTCATACGTAAAACGAGCCAACTATAACACTACCCTTTGAAACCAGATGTAACATTACATTACACCAGGCCGTCCCTTTAGATTTTTATCCCTAAAATAGTATTATCATCCATTTAGTACTCTAATACGCATTTTACTACTTTAATCTGCATTTTACCTGCTGTTCATGTCCAGATATTTTTGGAAGCTTTTTCATGACATTATTTTCCAAACCTAACTATACATGTGAAACCTACTATAAAATTATTGGTTTGTTACAGCATATGGTGTCACCCTAAAACAGAACAGATTTTATAGACCAATATGAGGTAGCTGTATATATTGTGTGTATTATAATATATTGTATATATATTAGCTACAAATATTTGGCTTAAGGCCTCATAAAGCTCTCTCCCTCCAGAAGTCTCGTTTTACTTAGTAACCACAATAAAACACAATTAATCAGGCAGGTTATCTTTTTAATGACAACTGAATTCCATTTTCATTTCAGTAATACTGCAATCTGTCTGTCTGACTTACATCAACTGCTCCAAAGATAACTAGCAAGTAGGACTGATGAATACGGCTGTATGACATACCCTCAAGTCTCCTTATTACAAAGTAAAAGGAGAGGGGCTCCCCCCCGGCTCAGGAAACAGATTTGTTAGCAGCCTGCTTTAGTAACATTCCCTCCCTTCTTCCACAGTAGGTTTTGAACCTACTTTACAGTTTCAATAAAACCTATACAAAACTTATTGCCTTTGTCAGTTTTTATGAAAATTGCTGGCCAGGGCAATGAAACCCTCAAATTACTGCTCCCAAGGAGGGAAAGGCAGGCAGTGCTTTTTCTCTGTCTCCTCAAAGTAGCAGCACCAAGCAACCCGAAAGCAAACATCTCCAACTCCTCAACTGCGCATCCTTCCAGGTCAAGGGAGTGTATGAGGAGATAACCACTCAGGTGGAAGAGAGACTTAGGTGACTCTAGAAAAAAATACACTACTTTTATTTCCTATGAAGAAGCCTACAATCAAAAAAAATATTCTAAATTAAAAGTACTATGAATTTACAGCAACTAGACTGGCAGTTAACTACAAGCAATCTTATCACATCACCACATCACTTTGCTTAGTCACACAAAATTTTGCTTCACACTTTAACTGAATTTTAAAAGCATATCTCCTGCTTATGCACAAAACCCACTCATACACCTTTATGGAGGGAAAACGTCGCCTGCTTTTAACCTCAAAGAGCCAAAAAAGCGAGGTATTTTAATTCCAGTAAGTCCTAAGTCTCCTAAAACAGAAAACCAACTGAATAGTTCAACATGCTAAAACTTAGTTTGCCAAATGCAATGGTTATGCAAGGTGAAATAAAAACATGCTTTGTTTATATTCATCTTGTAGGAAATCTAACCAAAAGTTTTATAACCTAGCTAATCAAAACATGTATTTGTAAAAAAATCAGTTGTTCTCAAGGTTATTTATCAACCTCTTTCAATTTACCAACTGCTTTAGATAAGTTTGACATTTTAAGTACATTGGACTTCGTTATTTGAAATAGTAAGTACTGAAGATCAATATGTTCATATATTAGGAAACAAGAATCTGAGAATCACTTTTACACTTAAAAAAATCAGAATTTTTTATCTCAAAGAAATTCATAGTCATCCTATGCAATTATCAACTCACAAAGATTAGAAAACAGATGTGTTTTTTTTACTCAATTGATATCTTCAGTGTTAAGTCTGAAGTCCTATATATATCAGGTTCCTGTGACTCAGAAAACACCTAAACCAAAAACCTCAAGAAAATCCTTTTGGGAATAAAGGTGGATAAAACAGGAAGTGGTGAATGAAAATTAAAAAAGACAATATATTTTTCAACGCTTACCTACATGCACTTTCTTACATACACAGGTCTCCCCTTAACTCACTTATCTTAGCTGAACAGTGTCTTTAAGAGAGTTTTAGATTAATAAAGAACAAAGAACCACCTTCCAGCAGCAGTGATGCAAGTAGCTTCCCCAATAGCATATTGCTCAGTGAAAACATAAATACAGCTCCAGATGGCAGCTCCGCAGATCGCAATCACAGGTATATTCCAGAAGGTATGATCAGTACTGCCTAAATGCTAGTCAAGTGAGCTGTAACTAATGCAGAGTTCATTATATAGTCTTTACAGTCATTTACCTAATGAGAAAGCCTACACTGAAACAGACTGTATTCAGGACCACCAGTAGCCAACCTGAGTAAACCAGGACTTTGCCTACAGATTGTCCTAGCAAAGATAAAACAAAATGCGTTTAAACATCCTGAACGTGAGGATGCAGATGCAACAGCATGTGGCTGCATAAGACACAGGCAGATTAACACCTGGATTGAGATGAAGAAAAAATGGAAATAAAATCACATAGACTTAGAGACGAAAATATAGTCAGCCTTAATCAATTACCTTCCTAAGTGATGCAAGAAGGAATTGCCTTAAAGACTTACTTTGCTATTCTAGTTGGACCTTCTCATCACACCTGTGAAGAAAGTCTGCAACACTGAGATACCCTGTGGTTGGATTCAAACAGCCACATACTGAAAGAGAGTTCAATATAAGCAAAAAAACAAACAAAAAAACCCCAACACAAAACAAACCCACAACTGCAAGAGGAAGGGATGGAGGTGAACCTTTAAAATAGCAACTCCACAACAAAGTCCACAAATTGAAACAACAGTCCTTAAGAAAATTCAAAGAGGGCCTTGACAATATGGACAAAGTACAGAATTTATAAAACCAAAAAAACTCAGAGGAGAATTTGCTCTGGCTCAACTAAGCAGTATTAAGCAGCATGAGTGAGATGTACATCAGACTGGACTTTGAGGCCTGTTCCTATGGATGTTGCTAGGGTAACAATCTAGCTATCCTACTTTCCAAGCTCAGAAAAAGGTATGACTATGATGCTAAGTTACATATAAGCAAGTACTCAAAGCAGAAAACTTGTTTCCACAAATAATGAATTGTATCTTACTCCATTAAGAGCTAATCACGTAGTAAAGTGTCACATGGCCTAATGAAAATGGTATAACCTCAACAACTGAGCAGAGGAGGAGATCGTGACTCCATCATCTCAGATTAGTTACATAGATGACTCAGTTGATCATGAAACACTTGAAGTGTAACTTCGATTTAGTTACTGTATCATGAATTGCAAAGTGTGTTTGAAACCTTCAAAACTTTGTTAAAACTTTTACTCAAAGGCAGTGGGATAGCTACCCATGTGATTACTCTGGCAAACGCGGATAAACTTTCAGGGAGAAGAAGGGATGTTAAAGTGAACTACCTCCTGGTCCCCATCTGGCACATTGTCTTTTCTACTGGATCCATAAGACCTGTATACTGCCTTCAATATCTGTGAATAAATTACAACACTACACAATAGCTAAGTGGTTCTTTCCCCATTAGAAGAAATTTAACAATAACCCGTCAGTTGAAGATGCAGCTATTACATATTCAGTAGATGTTTGGATATAGTTTGTAGAGGGAAATACATTGACAACATTGTTTAACATATAAGCTGCGTGAAGCACATGATGTTTGATTGTTCAGACCAATTCGGACAAAGTATAAAAATCTGTAGCTCAAGTTCAGCCAGCATCATTGAGCAATGCGCTATAAAACTTTCATTAATAGATACTACACATAAATCTTAAGACCTGAGAAACACAAATGAATTTAAGCACCTATACAGGATTCACGCAGAAAGCAGACGTCCAATCCAAAGTTTCCTAGACACTTTTATTTCGGGTAATGTTTCCAAATGAGAGTAACTCCTGAACCATTCATAAAAGATCTCAAGGGACACTCACAGGGCTAGCAACTCAACTCATACCATTCAGCTTTAGGTCAAGACAGGTCTAGCAAGTCATCTTAAAATTCATACCAAGAATTTTCAAGGCTCTCAAGCTTTTTTAAGTAAAGCTCCCTGGATGTCTAAAGCTCCACTTCAATGTATACTGAGAAATACTTCAGGTTCTCCCACTTGGCACTCCTCCATTTGAACCACTCAAGGACCTGACAGGCATGCCACAAGCACACTGACACAATCCAGTTTTACACAGAACAGTGACTTCAGACACGTTCATTCAGTAACAAAGCTAGATGGCTCCAGGTCTTGCTCCCTCTTTTGTACAGTAGCATACCAGGCAACACAGCAATGCCTAACTTCCAGATGTGTGACAACATCCACTTCTTTTCTTGAATTTGCAGTTCTTAGTCTCAAAGTAAAATAAAACCTATTATGAAGAACAAAACAGGCAGTTCTACTGTATAATGCAATACAGCGGCAAGATATCTTGGCACTGATGTACATGACTTACAATCGCTGAGAAAACGAGCGCAGCATTGTTCAACCTAACACATTTTCTTGAAAGCAGCATTTGTACGTGATTTTCCTTGGTCTCCATCAGCTTGACTACTTACACTAAGACTCTTTAAGGGACAGCAATTTATTTAATGTTTGAAACACGACTGAAGCAATGAAATGCCAACCGCTGAAGTTGTTGCGTGGACCTTAAATATGAAATACAGTAATAGGTCTTAGAAAACCTGGCTGCATTTCATCCACTCTCATTAGAGCAATGTAGACACATAAGGCTGCCTAGTCTGTTATCCCAGAGCAGTGTAAGGTTGCTGGCAGACTATTCTGCAGAAATATCCAGTTCTCCAGCTGAAGGATTTTTTGAATTAGCGGTCACATCCTATCCCTTAACCCTCACGGACCAAGAACCTCGTGGTTATGTCTGAACTACAGTTATAGATAAATACAGTTAACATGAAAAAAAAACCCTTACAAATCCAATAAAACCAAAAGTTTCCACCTCCAGCGTCATCTATGGGACACACTTTTAATAGACAATTATTAGTTTTCCTCATCTCTTCTTGATGGTTAAAAACTGAAGAGCATTCACACAGAGAGTTTACAGAATGCTGCTTGGCCTGCGGAGAGGAGCGGGGGCGTGGGCAGGCTGGTGTCACGCTCACGCTGAGAATAATGACTGGCTTATGCAGGGTGCAGAAAAATTATGCTCCGCTTCAAAGCCCGTTTCAAACTCTTTCAAAGAGTCTGTTGTTGATTCCTCCCTCAATACCACTGCTCTCAAATATTTTAATGAGATTAGGACATGACACAGAAAACCAGTGACATGTGAATAAGTAGTTATATCTCTCCTGTCTAATATTTAAGATGTATTAAGTTTTTATTTGTTTTTTTAAAGGTAAATTGTATTTATCTGTATATTGAGAGACAATGTCCAATTCCACCATATGCTTCACTTCAAGTTTGGGCACTGAATCACAATCCTAATTCCTCACCATAAATTAAAAAAGATCTCGTGAATTTACCTACTTACACAGAAGCATATCAGTTATCTGGAGTCTTTTATATTAAATATGTGCATACACCATGTTGATTGCTTCTACCCCAACATGCTTCCTCTCCAGTAGCCCAATCTTTAAATTGCCAGAAACTGGATTTCCCTTCATTCTACTACACACTAATCCTTTGAAAATATACCAGAGGTTAAACAACTCTCAGTTAAAATAATAAAGTCACTGAAACTATACCACACGCGAAGATTTTGAGGCCAATAACAGCAACATTCTTTGATTAGTTAATGCTCAAAATCTGATACTGACCACAAACTGACGAAAAATGCTGGTGACCTTAGAGGTGCTGAACCAGTCTTCCAGTTCTTCTGAAATTAAGCCTGCTTGTACAGTGGCTTACATTTTTTATTAGTATTTTTCTGTCAGGACTATGGAATGTATTTGTTTCAACTGAAATGTAATGTATTTTCTTTAATTACTGATAGTCTCATATGTTTATAGCTAGGGTAATTTTACAACTGAGAGACCGTTGTAAAGCCTGGCAGTTTACACTGGAAAGATGGATGTTAATTTGTAGGAAAAACATTATCACTGGACTCAGAAGCTCTGAAAACTTACATAGAATTTCTTCCTAGAGATAAAACTTACATGTTTGAATACGCTGCAGAAATTTGCATTTAAGTTTGCTACAAGCGAAGTGCCCTAACTGAAACTCTCACTAACCATACTAATTCTTCAAGCGTAGCCCCTAACTATGTGGTAAGGATAACATCTCAATAGCTAGAAGAGCTGTTGTATCCACCTGCCTACTGAACAGTAAGAGAGAGAAACGCCAACAGTATTTCTGGCTGATTGTGAGTGCAGATGATCAACGACAGACGCCACTACTAGCAGCAAAAACAAAAGACAAAGGAAGCTTCTGAGCTTCAGCAGCCGTGAATGCTAAGAGAAACCAGAAGTTAAAAACAGGAGACCTTTCTAGCAATTAGGAAAGGTAACAAAGTAATTTCTACAAGGGCCTATATGCAGATCATATTTGCTTGCGCCCAAGTTTATAACCACACTGAATCACAGCTCATGACCAATCAGAACTCTCAGAACTCAGGAAATCATTCCATGGAACTCCACAGGTTATCACTCTATTCCTTTCTTTCATATTCAAGTAATGAAAACCTAAGAAAAAAACCACAAAGATTAATAAAACCAGCATCACCGTGACTATTATTGTCATAGAGAAATAAGTATTATTTGCATATGCAAACGTGCAAAAGTCAATCCAAAGCACGCCCTCAGTTTGGAAAACGATACACTTTAGCACCTATCTATAAAAGCCAGCTCTCTCAGACACTCACGGAACAAGCAGCATCTCCCGTATCCTATCACAGGCGCAGACATGTAGTTTGTTCTTATCTCAACATCTCAAGTTATAGTAACAGTTTAATACTTCAAATATTCTAGTTACAGAATCCAGCAGTCCAAAGTTCAACTTCATTATATATAAAAGGTCAGACGCACTTTCCAGGCTTCCACTAGATGACACTGGCTTAGTTAACATTTCTCTTCAGAAAAGCAGAAGCCTAATGCCCTGAACATGTCAAATTTACACAAGTAAGAAAGAACATGCTGAGAATATCAGCTTAAGATTCTCTCTCAGCATTCCCTCACACCCTGCATGGTACAAACATACTAACGTACTTATCTTCCATAGCTCTTATGTGATCTATCTCAAATGGTAAACTTTCCTACTTAAAAAACAGAAGTTTCCCTGCTATGCAGAGGATTATGCTTTGAAGTGAAGCCTGCAGGTAGACCTGTAGGTTTCCAAGAGTCACACTGCACAATTTGCAACTGCTGGGTAACTAGCTAGCAAGAGCTACCACCGGTAGCTTACTCATTTCGGAAACATCATTAGGCAAATAGAAGGTGCCACAGGTATTTAAAAAAGGCTTTCTGAGGAAGTTGTCCTGTTATAAACAATTCCAGGTCCAGAATAATGAAATCATGCCTTCACAATAAAAATTCATTAAATAAGACAGTTCTTCCTAAGAGAAAGTAAGCGTGCCAATTAAGCAAAAACCCTGTTACAGGGAAGAACTGCCAGCAGCACAAGTTATTTTAGCTGACATTACTTCAGAAAAAGCCCACCATTCACCATCTGTTCTGGCACAAATTTTGAATACTAAGAAACTTTCCAACATCACTGATGAAAAGAAAGCAGTCAAGATGCAGAAGTTTTTGTTTTGCTTTTAAAAAGAACAAGCAGCAAGAACAAACACAAAACAGAAGTTTTGCACATTTCATAAAAATCATTAGAAAGAATTACAATAAGGCAGAGTGCAAGTGGAAGACATGTAGAGAGTGTAACATGAAACAAATAAAAGCTTCTTATAAATTTTACGTGAGCTGGTCATGGTTTACACTCCAGGTAATAAGCATATGTCTACAAAAGTTTTTTCCAATTGCTAACAAGATCAAAACTTTTGGAAGCTAATGGCTCCATCAGCATTTTAAAAAGGAAAGCTAACCATCAAAACAAACTGCTTAATTCAGACAAAGAAAATAAAGGACAATGTGTGACAAGGAAGTCAAAGGAATCCATGTAACAGAGAGAACAAAAGTCGGGGCAGAGGGTATTACCAATAACGTTGAACCCTCAAATCAACCACCACACTAGGATAAAAAAATAAATCTCTTCCAACTTGCAACTCATAACAAAAGTGGGAACTAGAGCAAAAATAAGAAGATACAAAAAAAGTGATAAAGAATGAAGATAAAATGAAATACATAATTCATCCATCTCAAGGCAATATTTATAATTTCAGAAGCAGTAAGAAATTCTTAATGCCTTTCTCCAAACCATTGGTGAGATCTCACTTAGAAGACTCCATGAAATTTTACTTCACCATGCTCAGAAAAAAGATTAATTCTAACTGGAATAGCTAGAGAAAGAAAACTCATGTGGGAACGGAAAGATTATTTCACGATAAGACTTGTTCAGCCAAGCAAAACAAGAACTTTTAAGAGAATATGACTGCTCTCTCTAAATACATTATTGGAAATGAACATCATAGGTAGCTCCTCTGTTTCTTTTAAGTCAAGGACAACAATGACATAAAAATGAACCCTTCGAATTTCACCATTTGTCTGGAAGTCAGAGGTCTGAAGTTTGAAGACAGACTCTAAGAAAGAGCTACCTAACACTTAAATTCCTTTGAAATGTTTGATGAATTCACAAAAGGGATTATACCAATACTATGAGGATAGCAGAAGACATCATGTAGGAAGAATGCAATTCCAATGCTATCCTCCATATTCCAATGATTTGGCAAATGAATATCATGTACTTTTCCATTAAACCTCCAGGGGAAGAAATTACGTTCCCATTGCCTCCCTAGTTTTGTCTAGCATAAAAAAATAGGAACGAACCACAAAAAAAACCCTGAATAAAAGCATAATATGAAGTTTGCTAACTGGTAGGAGGTCAAGCATTCTATACAAAACAGTGATCTGAAGATTATGTGTTAAAATTATGTGGTCCATCACTGTGACAAAGTTTAGACAAAAACAGATGAAAATTTCTGTGCCACATACTTAACAGATTTATTTCTCCCCCATCTGAAACAAAGTCAGCATGTCATCACAATTTATGAATGAGCTAAATATTTAGGGCACCTTTTTAATAGTCTGGAAAATAAGGCTCCAAAAATCCCTTACAAGTTTTCTTAGAAAAACACTAAATGACAGATGGAGTTTTAAGATTTCTCATGACACCAGATGATGCTTTATGCGCAGTCATGCAATACCTCTTAAAACAGTTATTTCAAAAAATTAAAGTTTATGTTGCAAAAAGATTTCCTAGTAATTTAATATCAGTTATGTTTTCCTTCTTAATGGAACAAACTAGCAAGGATAACCCTACCTCAAAACTCTAGGTAGTGTGCTGAACACATGAGCTAGGATTCCTAGAATAAAAAGCCTTAATTATTTTTTAACTTAAAACCAGAAAAAATTTTAGAGTTACTGTCCATCCCTTCACGTTTGCCGTTTTTACACTGACAAGCTTAAAACATTTCAGCATTTCCATTTTACTATAATCTTGCCTTTTTTTTTTTCCTCTTTCTTTTTCCTCCCCACAAAGCAATTCAAAGAGAACCTATTTACCAAGTCATTTCAAGTCACTACCACTTGAAACAGGCACATTATACCATAGAAACCTGGGTTTGGTATAACGACACTGCTTGATCCCTTATAAAGCAGCCCCAAATTTGGGCAAAGTTCAAGAACAAATATTTGGACATAACTGGTTATTTTTTCTTCCTTCACCCCATCAATTTCTGAATTAATTCAGAAATAACACTGTTTAGAGCTAAGTAGATTCCTTCCCTAAAATATTTCCTTTTTTTTTTTTCTTTTAAAGTATTTATAAGTGCAGAGGAGGTTGGAAATGTAAGACTTGGGCAAGAACTTTCATCAAACAAGAGAAAGCCCTAATTTTTAAGAAGTTTACATTCAAGATACTATTTTACATTCAAATTAGGAGCACAAACTAGAAGTAGTGCATGGACTTAGGAGAGTGTTTAGTGCTGTCTATTCATCAGATTTATATAGGTATGCAGATGGCAAAAACCTTAATGAGGACTCTACATTAGTTTTGTAGCATCTGTCCTACTTACCAGTAGATCAAAACAGCATTTGTTTGAGAGCATTCAACTCCCTTCCACAAAAGCAGACAAATATTGGCCAAAAAAGAAAAAGGAAGTCTGTCTGAGGGTCTCTTTCTCATCCGTGTACATAGCAATTCCACTGACAGCATTGTAAAGTCATACAAAAGAAGTTCGTCTCACTAGGTTAGAAAGCTTCCACAGCAATGCAGAAGTCAAATTTTTCCACCACTAAGTAAATGTATTGTTATTAAATGCAGTGTAGGAAACAGAGCAATATTCCAAAACCTAGTTTTATTACTTCAGTTTTGTGAGTAGAGTTTTATCAGTGATGATTACGAATGATGTCCTTCATAGACACACATAAGGCCAGCCAAAAAAACCAGGGGTATCTTAATACAATCGAGTACAAAATGGCTGCACCCCTACAAAAAGAACCTGTCAGCAAAGCCTTCCCAGCACACCTTTTTACTGAGCAGAGATCTCTAAAACGTGCAGACCAAACCAAAACATGTTTTATCTTTTTGCAGAGAACTTTCATCAATTCTGTTTTCAACCAAATTGATATTCCAGAACCTCGGCCAGGCTGACAGAGATATACATGCATATAGGTACACTATCATTCCTTTAAAACATATTTAAGAAAAGACTTACTGTTACAGACTTCAGAGTCATTCCGTGATAGGTGCCCATCGTATCAATTTTAAAGCCTTCCGTTTCTGCAAAGGAAAACAGTCTCTTGTAAGTCATTATGAACGTAGGGACGTCATGTCTAAATGGACAACACTGGCAATATCTTTAAAGTTATTTTTGCAAAGAACGTTTCTTGCTACTGGTAGTGATTTAGATTCTGTTCACAATACAAAACCTGGTTAGTAATTCGGAAGTGCATGTTTTCTTTAGACAGAGGTCCATTTGGTATTTCTGCTTTCTGTAACCAGAGTAAGCTTTTCCTGCTTCACGGAATCATTCAAACCACTCCAGAGAAAGGATAGGAATTTAAATCTTTGTGAGAATATGTTACAACATGTCTTAGAAACTCTCTCCACTAGAAAATGGAGAAGTATTCCCAGAATGCATTATAATGCTACATATTCAACTTTTAGTTGTATTAACAGAAAAAAAATATACTTAATAAGAAACCAGTTTGCATGCTGACTATAAAAACACGGCCACTTAATGTGATAAATTCACTTCTGGAACACAGAAGAGCAACAATATCATTGTTATATGATACAGAGGACAGAATCTGCATAAATTCACACTAATGGACTAAAGGTGATAAAAAGGGTTGTTTTGGGCTTGGGTTTTTTTCAGTAGTTTTATCAGACTGAATTTATGCTGAGTAAGTGCCAAAAGCCTGCTCAACGACTAAGCGGGCTGCCACTAACCTGTTTGGTTTTCAAAACTCCCTTTTCTGTCCTCCTATTTTCAGCACTTTACGATCAGAGTCAGCTCCTGAATATTGCCACCAGGACTTGCAAGAAAACCTCCTTCTTTTTGTAAATTCCCTAGCCTCATGCATCTACTGTCAACTGACCCCATCAACCAACCACTCAATTAATTCATACTTATAATGGCAGGATAATCGCCAATCAAACCATGGTAAGTATTTGGCTATGCTTAAGCAACTTTTGGGCTATTTCAACTAGACTTGGGTAAAGGTAACTTATACTGTGCAGAAACAGATATTTGGAACTGGAAGGTTTTTGCCATTTATTACACCACCTTCATACAGTGCATCACTACAAAAACATAACAGACCAAAAATAATGCAGAAACAAAGTAATGCTTGTACCTGAACCTATGAAAGGTCCAAGAAAAATATTAGATTTTCAGGACTGTTAGAGCTTCTTGCTCTTATCATGAGTAAATTAACTTAAATTGAAACCCAGACAACCTTGAAAACAATGCAGATGCTCTTGGGAAGCATCTATGGTTGCTCATCCTTTCTTCCTTAGATGAGGAAGATTATCAGACACTTTTAGGAAATGAGGCAGAAAAGTTTCCCAGATATAACAACTCTTCAGTGCCTAGAAAAATACACCCAGGAGTTAAAAAATGATCATACTCCTCTCACCACGGAGATAGGTATCTACTTTCTGAACACTGTTTTTGGTTTTACCTTTCCCCCCTCGCCCTCTCGATTATGCTACCACACCTATCACCAGCTGCCAAGTGGAGAGGCCTAGTGTTACTAACCATGTTTTTTTTCACACCTCAGCTCCAGCCCTTCTTCATCTTGGCTTCTCAAGGTCATCCCTCCCCTTCTGCTGGATTTAACATTTCTGAACTACAGCCTAGTTTCCCTTTATAAATTGATATTGCCTTAAGCCTTCTCCCCCAACCCCAAGATGTAATTATGCATTGAATCTTAGTTCTGGGCTCATACAGCTGAACTTGAGCTAAAGAGTAAAGTTGCATCCAACCAACACTTCCACGGGTAACAGTTTTCTCTGTGACTATACAGGTCACTGTTCCCAGGCAAAGAGCATATTAATATTTCAGGTGGTGCCTGAAGCCTTGCAGAATACTTGGTAGAGCTCCCCTAAGTTGAAGAGGTGCTTTTGCTGACCTGCAGTGACGTAAATCAGATGTATGATCTAGGCTGACAGTTGCTGTGAATTTCAGGAGGTCACCAACAGAGGAATCTTTCCAAAATATTTCCTGACCTATTCTGGGTTTCTCTTGCCTGTGACATGGAGAATTCCCAACTAGTTCAACCAGATGTTCCTCCCAAACTCCAAATATAGATGCCCCTTAACAAGACCAGAAAAGCAGCATCTCCCATTGTGCCTGGACTGCCACAGCTGCTTTTCCCTCAGCACAAATCCTGGTTCTATAATTAGTTCTACATGCTTGTTCCCTGTTTCAGTTATTTCTTTCCACTGGACTCTTTTTCTACTTTTTTTCCTAATAAAACTTCACGTTCCTTCTCAATTAATTAAAAAAATGCTAACCCAAGTCTCCATCAGTATTGTAAAGGGAATAAAGGCCCATAGAGTCAGCAGCACAGTTTGAAAATAAATCAAAGGGGAGAGACACACCTGGCAGGGAGCACGCCTCTGCTCAACTGCCAGTGGTTTCATCTTTTGCAAATATCTCCCCAAGTCTCTCATAAAATGTGTCCTGGATCATTTAATGAGCCACAAGAACGCCTAACCAGAGGCCCTGGCCCTCACCAGCCTCCTGCTCCCAGCCTTGTGCTGACCCTTCCTCCCAGCAGCAACGCTAACAACTAGGATCCTGAAGAGCCACCTGTTGTCTCAGGCATTAGAGCAGGCACTCACCTGCTGAAGGTTTCCAGCAGCTACACAGACCTTCTAATGCTACTAAAAAGCTACTCAGGTAGTAAATACAACAGTTCTGATAATCTGTAAATAACGGTATAGTACTTTTCCTCATTAATGTAAATTTAAAGATGCTAAATGGTCCAAGTAGAACATAGATACCCACTTAACATTCCTGCAAACAGCTACTGCAGGCACGACGAGGTCTACTGTAGACCCCAGGGTCTGCTACCTGCAGGTAGGGTGGGGTGAGTAGAAGAAACCACCTCCCAAACTGCCCCCCAGCTCTCAGATTTCCTGCCTCAAACTCTCAAGCACCTGTGAGAGCTAAGCATTGCCGGCTTCCAGATAACCACAGGGACCCTTCTTTTAACTATAACAGCATGGACACCCTTTTCTCAGAATACAGCTTTTTTGACCTGATCCTCTCACATTCACCATGTGATATTCTACCAGTCAGGCACTGGCTTTTCTGACAGAAATAAATACTGCTACAGGCGAGAGTCCTGCCACTTGCACTTTTGTGCCTTTTTATAAGGTCTCAACAGGTTGTACACTTGGCAACATACAGCAATACCTTCAGCTCCACTCACTGTACACAACCCGTGCAAAGCAGAAAACAAGTGCTTCCAAGTCAGGGACTCCACAGTTATAGCTGCATTCCCACTTCAAAAACTGCTGTGCGTGTTAGCCAGGTTAATGCATCTGGTTGTAAAAGACATTGAAAGACCAGGCTAGAAAGCAGAGAGACACTTCTTCCAGAGCATTCTCCAAGGGCAGCGGCTGACCCTGATGCAGCTGCTCAAGAGCAGACCTGGGATACAAGAGGAACCACAGGCCACAGTAGAGAGGAGCAGAACACAGAGCAACCTGGAGCACCAGGGGACATGCCCCCAGCATATGTCAGAATAAATGCTGTACCATACCCTCTGACTAAGAGCACAAAAGCAGTATGTTTCTCCTCTCCATCCCAAACCAGCCAGAACCTGTGCTGCTGAGTCATGCACCAGCACAGAGATGAAATATTAATGCCTGGCCAAGAATTAGCTTGCAACTCCAGCTTCAAAAATCACAGCTTCGCTGATGGTAATAGAGGAAGCAGTTAAAATTATAAGCCATCTACTAAGAAAAAGGTACTTAAGAAGAAGAGAGCCCTTTAAATAAAAGTATAGTGATGACAAGACTTTGGACTTAGAATTAGACGCAGAACAACTGTCAAAAAAAAGCTTACTTGAGAATCTTCAATACACTGGGATTTTTGAATAAAATTACAACAAAGTTATCATACACATTTCCTTTAGGCAAAAAGCAGTCCATATTAAATACTTTAAACACAGGTCTAACACAAGGGAGTAAAGAATGCAAGCAAAGCCCACCGTTAATGTATTGCTACTACCTGTATTGCAACCTTTACTGTTTGCCAAATAAAACAAACATTGTTAAAAACACTGACATTAACAAATGCCTTAAAAACTACATCTTGAGAGACTAAACACAGAAACTAGTACTGAATAATCAGTTCTAATGCTTCAAAAGCATACATTAAGACTATCTTTTCTCCTCTGGTCATTGCATGTATTATGATCACAATTTCACACTGAACCCAAAGACTGTCAAAAGAATCATATGCTTTTTCTACTGTGGTTCATCACTAGTTACCCTTCCAGCATCGTCATGCATCAATCTGAGTGCCTTCTCTCATTTAAAAGAATTAGACCTGGAAATGAAAATATACACCCTAATGCATCAGTTTATTGGACTGATTATGTTCTCCATCACCATTTGGGCATATGTTCCATTTCCTTGCATACGAATATTAATGTTCAAAGTGCCTTCCATTTGCTTAAATCCCACTGCTCTACGTCCATCTAGCTCACTCTGCATTTTGATTCTGCACCTGCTGCAGCTCTAGCCATCCCATGCGGGTGCAAACTTGAGAGCTGATACATTACCAAAAGAATAATAGCTTTAAAAAGACTCAAATTAACCTGAATTTCTGGAAGGAAGTCTAGGCAAACAGAAACAGAGCAGAAGGAGCATGTCTGAAACCCTGAAGGAGCTCAAGTTAAAGACTTTGTTTGAATTGCAGATGAATAAGATTGAATAACCACTTGCTTTTTTTCAGCTGTATACTCTTCAAACCCCAGATAGCAACAGCTCTGCAGACTGCCTGGAAATGATTCACTACCCCACTTCACACCCATGGTAATTAAATTACTGATACCAAATTTCATTGTACATAAGAGTTTACTGAAACCTCCTTTTCAGTAAGTACTACACTCTAACAAGTTAAAGTTTCACACCTAAATTTCCAAGCTACACTAATTAGTTTATGAAATTCTCTGCACAGTTCAATACATAACAGTTCAGTAATAATCTTACAAGTAATTAACACCCAAGTTCTTAAAAGTTTCTCCCATTACTAATAAAAAAAATAGTGTGAATCTGTGTGTATTTTCCAGCACCAAAGTGAATGTACTCAAAGTTACCAAGCTACTTGGTCACACAAAGCCAGAAAATTGTGACAGACCACAGTCTTTGTCCAAATGTGAATCTCTTGCACATATTTCCTGCTAGAAAAAAAAAAGCAGAATCCTATAACCCTAAAAATGAATGCAACAGACAAAAGTCTAACAAGGCAGTCAAGTTTCAGAACTCTGGATCTCCTGCTACCAGTTCTCCTATTCTCTTTGAGCAAACAGCAATCACACTGTTTAAAAGAAAATAGTTATAATGAGAAATACTTTATAAGAAACTTTCTCAACAATGCATAGGAGAGAGGGGAAAAAAAAGTTTTTATGGTCCAGAATCTCCTCAAGTTTAAAAATTCATTGTCCTCTGTTGCCTAGGCTTAACACTTATGACTGACTGAAAGCTAGGCATACTTCAGAAAAAATGCAGCTATGTTTGAAAATCCAACACAAGAATAGTTCAAACAAAAAATGACAACAGTAGGAAGTCAACTGCAAGCTTTCCTAAAGGAAACACTTGGATGTGGTAAATATTCTTTTCACCATTATGGACTGAAGTCACATGGCTGTACAGAAAAACCCTCTCCAATTTACATTAAATAGGACTAAAAGTTGGGTGGGGTGGTGGTGTTTAATAACAATTGGCTTCTGCTATGTTGAAACCTTGACAACAACAATAGCAGACAAACATGAATAATGCTCCTGGAACACCCCTTAAAGACCTAACACTTGGAACAGCACAGAGAAACTTTGCCATCTATACTGAGAGAGGCATTCAATGGGTCAAGAAAATGTAAATCCTCTAGGCTCCCTGGTTCAAGAAGGACAGGGAACTCCTGGAAAGGGTAGAGCAAAGGGCTACAAAGATGATTAGGGGAGCGGAACACCTCTCTTATAGAATCATAGAATTGTTAGGGTTGGAAGGGACCTTAAAGATCATCTAGTTCCAACTCCCCTGCCATGGGCAGGGACATCTCCCACTAGGTCAGGTTGCTCAGAGCCGCGTCCAGCCTAGCCTTAAAAACNGGACAAGAGGCAATGGGCACAAACTTGAGCATAGGAAGTTCCATATCAACATGAGGAGGAATTTCTTTACTTTGAGGGTGGCAGAGCACTGGCACAGGCTGCCCAGGGAGGTGGTGGAGTCTCCGTCTCTGGAGACATTCCAAACCCGCCTGGACGCATTCCTGTGTGACCTGCTCTGGGTGACCCTGCTCTAGCAGGGGGGTTGGACTAGATGATCTCCAGAGGTCCCTTCCAACCCCTGTCATCCTGTGATTCAAGATTATCATCCCAGAACTATTTCACAGTCTGGAATTACCGAAGAAATAAGCATGTGAGAAGGAGGATCTCTGGTAAAGCCACCCAAAAAACAGGGGGAAAAGAACAAGGCCTAGTGTCCAGAACAGTTTAGTACCTTGAATGTCCTATAGAACAGTTGCATCAGCTCAAAGTTTCGGTATACCACTGGCTGAGCTGTGAACTATATACATCAATAAATATGTATTTAAATATCAAACACTGAGGCACATAAGAAGGTATCTCATGTCCCCTCCTAAGTGTCCAATGACATTTGGGCACAAGATTTTTAAATCCGTTTCAGGATTTAAAAATTATGTTGCTCAAGAAGATATGACAGACTGTAGTTTGAACAAGATGGCCTGTTGCATGAATAAAATACTACTGGTAAAAGTGCACATTAATAAATGACATTAATAGTGTAAAAATAAGCTAAAGGGAGTAATATGAAGGAAACAAATAAAACTACAAAGGCAAAAGTAGAGAAAGTTTAGTACAGAATGCAGCTCTAAAGAGAGGATAGCATCACTGGCAGCCAGCATGAAAGAAACAAAACCAACAGGAAGGAAAGAGCAGTTGAAGAAGGTATTGCAGGGCGTTCACCTCCCCACCTCAAAGCTGTTTGAGCAGTTCAGCATGATGGGTGCACTGCCAAATAGCATGTTCTTCCCCTGTGGAAATATCTAGGACATACAAGTCCTATTGCAAGAGACATTCTAACACATTTCCTATGGCATATATCACAGAACTTCAGGAATGTCAAAGTGAAGATTTCTCTCTCCTGCCTAACTAAAGCTGCACTAACAAGACACCCATTTGAGAGAAAACTACCAACTCAGGGCTGCGTAAGCAGTTCCATTGACTGCAGGTGAACCTGATTATTTGCTCTTCAGTAGTACCTTACAATCACCACCCCACCCCACCCTCCCTCACATTTACTATTAAAGCAATCTAAACCATTCTAGCAGCAAAGCCTGTCCCATCTGACATGAAGATTTTAAGTAAGCCAGAGAGGCATCCTGATACACCACATCAGAAATAATGATCCATCACAAGAAGCAGAGAAATTTGGCTGCAATTCAGCAGCTTAATGCATTTTGTGTTAAAATTCCTAAATTTACCATCTTAGCTCTGCAAGCTTTGAATTGTTTATGCTAAGAACAAGACTGTTAATGGAAAAATTCCATACTAAGCCACACAAATAATCAAAGAAGAAACAGTTCACCTCTTTGCCGCCTAAACTTTAAATCTTCATGAATACTGCAGTATTACATGAAACTGCAGATAGACAACAAGCTGCAAAGTAGGAGAGGACTACTATGAATCCTTCCTATAGTTTCAATACCTCTGCGGAAAGAGCAAACAGGTGAGACGCAAATACAAAAGCTTAGAGATGTTGCCCCTCTTGGCTTTGGTTCAACCTTTGCAGAATCACTACTACACACATTATTCCATGCATCATACAATCCTCCCTTCCACAATCTCTAGCCAACCACACGCACAATCATGTGAAAACCCTTCAGCATGACACAAATCTATAGGGTTCAACTTTATCCCAGGTGTTACCCATGATTACTAATAAACATGGATACAATGGTTTAAAGACAGCAAATTACTATACCTAGAACTCAAACAGCCATCCTTCTGCTCCTTCAGACTTCTTTCCCAAAATCCCCAACACTGCAAGCTTTCCATAAACGCATGTAATTCCAAGTTCTTACTAGATTAATTGTGGAAAAACAAAAGTCTTTAAGGAATGAAAAATGCCTTATTTTACTTTCATTGATGACTATTTCTGCTTGCAATCTCACTTCTGCACTGAATACTTGGAGGCCACAATTTATTTTGAGCGCAACTAAATTAAAAATCCTTTAAGGAATGAGTTCACTTGTGATACAGTTGCAAGGTATGTCTATAGTTGGGGGTTGGACTAGATGACCTTTAGAGGTCCCTTCCAACCCAACACATTCTATAATTCTATAGTTCAGTTTTAAGCAAATCATGTTACTAGTGTTGAATGGCATAGGAAAATGTTTATGTATAATTACGGCTTTTGAAAACTACCTGCGCTGTGAATTTCAGTTAGACTATAATTTTAAAGTTATAGATTTATAATAGAATACCCCAGAAGTAAATAAGATCTTCTGTTATTTTCTAAAGTTAATTTGGAGCTGAGGAAGATCTCTAATATATCTAGGTCCTCTCCTAAGAATTCCAGACATTAACTACTAATTCTATGTAACTTCCATAAATGCTGTATCAGTACCATTCGTAAGTCAGTCTTGTATTTGAAATACATTCTTTAAAACACCTAATTTATATTTCCAATACTAGCCTACATTTTTCTAACTTGCAATTACACCACTGCTTTCTTAAACTATGTATTTCTTTAAATACAGCTAGAAAACTGAAACACAAAATTAACTCCATATGTGACTAAACAAAAAAAAAGACACTGGAAAGTCAAGGTACATAAACATATCCCAGAAAGAAGCAGACTGATAATGATAACTACCCAGGTAAAATATGACCATTTCAGGCATTTCATAACCACCACATCACAAAAGAACTTTCCAACTGAAAACAGAGCCGCAGCCCAGCCCAGCCCAGTCCATTTCAGCACTGACCAAAACCCCAAGACCACATTCTCAGAATCACATAACATACAAATGGATTTTTCACCAGTATTAATTACAGGCAGAAATACTTTTTTTTTCCCCCCTGGCAATCATTTAATCTCGTCTTTGATTTCTGCTCAGAAATTTCTACATTAAACCTGCACTGGTGAGCTACTTGACAAACTCCTCCGGTTTCTTTTTTTCTGCCATGCAAAATCTGTTATTTTCCATTCCCTCTTGAACCACACACATATGGTAAAACCATAAAATACATTCACCTGTTTAGTACAGATGTTGTCTATGTGGGTTGCTTACTACTCGAATTATGTAATTTGTCCTCTAGAAGAACACAGACCGTACCTTTACTTAAGTTTCTTGTTGTAAGAGTCCACAATGAATTATATGCATTGGTACATTTGAACCTGTCCATTAATTTCTTTCTCCGCTTTTTATTTCATGCTGTCCTGTATAGGTATTTACTGTTGCTAACTCTTAATAGGAAATGGTACTAAAAGTAAATAAAAACTACTTGGCAAATACATGAGTTGAAGATTTAAAATATTATCAGAAGCAAACTGAAGAAATTCCCTTGACTCTTATTATAACAATGAATTCTTCAAGACACTTGTACTTTTTCAATGCTGAAAAAGCTAGCAAATATCCTGCTTGGCTTTTTTCTCCTCCCCACCGTGCAACTGTCAATGAACAGTAGTAAATAAAAACCACTGCACTGAAATAAAAATATATTGAGACCAACAGGGAATAGACTTCAAGAGGATGTAAGAGAATATCTGACCAAATTTATTATAGTAAGTTTCACACACACACAAAAAAAATCCATAAACCTAAAGGATGTATTCATATGTAAGCGCATATTTACAAAACTTCTTTTTTCTTAAATAACTTCAGAGATGGCTACAGTCAGATTCTGAAATTCCAGTATGAGGTGCAAGGAAACCATAACCTTCACAAATTTCTTACGGCATGGAATTCTCCTTGGTGTTATATTTCATGCTTTTCTTTCTCCAGTTACAATCAAAACTGACTATCTAAGTAGTACTGTAATATACTCTTGCTTTTTATTATTTATATAGCAAAAGCAATCATGTCTTTTCAATATAAGATTAAACACAATCAGCTACAGTACAGCACTCCCACGTAATCTGAGAATTCACATACACAGCATATGAATGTTATTCAGTTTCCCTGAACTAAAAAATTTTGAGTTAGAAAAACAAATCATCACTCAAGTTCAACCTTCCACTCTTTATTTTAAGATAAATGACAATTCTTAAATATTGTAGATTATTTCCACCTTCTTTTCAGAAGGGAGCTAATATTTTGCACTGCTGTTCCCGGTTTGGTTTGTAATTTAAAGAGACATAACAAGCTAATAATATTTACTTGTAATTACTGGAAGCAACCTGTAAAGTAATCGTGATTGCTTGAGGACAGGCAATCTATTTCATTTTATGTATCTGACTCATATTTGCAGTTCTGCTTTTTTATTAATTACATACGACCTTCCCCAAACAAATAGTTATATTTCCCCAAAAAAAGTTCTGGTTTTAAGCTTTCATTTTGCTTCCTAAGAGGTGGAAATAATTTTTAATAAATCATATTTTTCAACTTTATTACCTGGAAAAGCTATCTTTAGGCATAGTTACAGCCTTTTTTGGTCTTTTCATAGTTTTAAAAAGTAATAGCACAGAAAATCCTCTAACCTGAACTCTTGTAACTCATCGATTTCCTTTTTTTTCTTTTTCTTTTAAAAGCAGCATTACAGTCAACTTACCCTCTTTGCCTTTGAATCTTTCCTGATCGTATCGGTTATAGGCAGCTGGAATAGGTTGCTTATTTCGTAAAGTGGGATCCTAAAACAGATTAAATAAGATCTGTAAAGCATACTAAAAGATATTTGATGGTTTTTGAACTTCATAAGGTATTACACGGAACCGTTCAAGAGTATGAAGTTAGTTCACTCTTGTAGAAGTTTCAATGCATTTGAAAACTTCTGATACGTTTCCCTTCAACATTCACTTACAATCCTACAGAAACAGAGTTCAGATGTACATACTGAAGGCAATGACAACAACCTGAGGCAAAACTAAAGTAGCAGTAACAAACTACATTAGCTAAAATCTATAAGTTTCATGAAATCGCTGAGCTTTTGCAATATCTCAAGAATTAGCGGGGGAAAAAAACCTGTCAACTGACACCCATGATTAAGCCTTCAGCCACACGTACAAAACGTTCCTTGCCAGCCTGATTAAGTGAAAATTCTGCTAAACCTACAGAATAAAAACAAATTTGGAAGGGAAAAAAGGCATTCTAGGAAAAAAAAAAGTTTTAAAAAAGCACCAATCTAGAGGCACACTAAACCCCAATCCAATCTTTTTTGTGGATGGCTCAGTTAGGTATTCACAACTACTCTGAATGTGACTTTTGAATAGTCCCATGCACAATTTACAAAATTCAACACAAAACAAATATTTAAATGTTGAAATTCATCTTGCTACATAAATTTAGTTATTTGATAAATGCAGTAGCAGCAAAACCAAATCCAAGTATGACCAAACAGCTTTTATACCAGACTGCCACCAAGTTCAAGCATATATTAGGTTTAATAGAACTCAATAGCAAACACCACAATACAAAACAATTCCAGTCTAATACCTAGATAGACTTGAACAATAAAGCTCTAAGTCTGTCCCTCCTGATTTATTACAGGCAAAAGAAAGCTGGTTCAAGCTGTTCCCACTCATGAGTCACGTTCCAGATTCTTAAACATTTGCTACCCTATCTGTCAGAAAAACAGCAAAACATTTTGTTTGAAATGGCAGTAGTCTCATCTAGTACATTTGTTGCAAATAGATGCAGGATGTCCCTAGTGTTTGATAGATGCAGAAGCTGGCACTAGCAGTTTAATCTCTAAGTAACAAGAACATATTGAACAAATTAAACTAATATCTTCAACTGTTTAAATACCAATAAAAGTAATTTAAGTCAAAGAGTATCTGTAAAGTTATGCTTGAAAGTTGTGCGTTCATTGGAACTAAGGGAAAACAAATTTCGTATTTAACGACAACAAGACACGCTACTCTCGCTTCTGCCTTCATACTCCCCAAGGCACTGCTCTTACCGTTGGTGCTGTATTTGGTGCAGGTCTTTGCTCAGGTGCACGGCCTTCTTCTCTGGCTTTTACTGATTGAAGAATTGCAAAAATGTTCTTGGCAAAGTTCTGAAAAACATATCAGATACCCGTGAACCTTGCTGGCTATGTTTCACATAACACCACCACAGGTCCAAGACGCCATTTGGTTAATTTGTGCTTCACAGAAAAACAAAACCTGTGCACCAGTTTTTTGAATAGGTGTTTTCTGATTATTTTTCTGTGACAGGATCCAAATATAAACAGAGTTCTAAGGCATCACTGCTACCGCCTATTCTTTGAGGCCCAAACTTGCTAAATCTAACTAGCTTCATTATACCACAAGGTAAAACAAACTATTCACAACATGCTTGTAATCTCCTTCTCTCCTCTTGCCTACCATGCCCTTACAGTCCCTTTGCAACTCTTCGTGCTGTAGCAAGAAGGAAAAAACTTACATTCAAGACTTACAGGACAAGTCTCGTATCTGAGGCTCAGGGACACAACCACTAATGACAGCCTGTCTCCTCACTTTTGGCCTCCTGTCTGCCCAACCCTGTGCCACAAGAAGCTTTCCTCCACCCCAGCATGCCCAGCTACTCTTCAGGAAGAGTCCTTATGAATCCACAGGAGGCTTTCCCTGATCCCCCCATGGAGGAGCTGAGGTGAGGCAGACAGGCAGCCACCTCCTGCGCTTTCCAGCAAGGCTCTTGACCAGAGCAGAACATGCTTCAACTGGCTGTTAACAGTTCAGGAGCACAACCCCGCCACATTGTGGCGCAGTTCTTTTAATATCTATCTTGAATTACGACTTCACTCCATTTGGCACCAAGTAATTTCAGCAGCAGAGCCTTTCATTTTAGAGGAAGCAAGTACAGAGATCACATCCACAAATCCTCAATTCAAGAGTGATCCAGGATAATTCTAATAACTTCATGCAGTGTTTTGTCACATAACCAAGTCATTGAGGCACAACCGAAAAAAATATATTGATCAACATTTTTAAAACACTTTCCTCCTGGTAATATTAGTAGGACTGCTTTATTCTAAACAAAAATGTAAACACTAATTAAACTTTTGAAAGGCATATGCTCATTACATTACCACTCACTAGGCATTTTAAGCTAGAGAGATGTGTACACCATGTGTGTCATTACTGACAATTTTCAGTAATGGTTCATCAGTAAGAGAAACCTTTTATCAGTTAAGCAAAATGGCTTTTCAGAATAGTATAAAGTATTCAAGAAATACTTAGATTCTTCCAGAGGATTGTATACTAACACTGAAGTGGTGTTAATTAACACCACTGCCATTACAAAACAAATGCATGAATTACAGAACAAAGACTTCTGGTGTGAATTTTGTAGAAATCATTTAGAGGGAGCTGTAATGCAAAACTTCTCTAAGCTTATTTCACTTGACCTCAGTCAGCATGTTGTCAATCTGCTCCAAGCCAGAGGGGCAGGAACTGGAAGAGCACCAGAAACCACTTATAAAGGCACAGCCGTTCCTTGAGGAAACCCCTTTTCAAAGACTGAAAAAACTCACACAAAACTGTATTTGAAGTTCTTTTCAGTCAGAAAAATCCTGGGAAAAAAAACCTTTAAAGAGTTGTGAGCCATGCACATATCAATTATACAAGGATACTCAAGTTCTTCAGAAAATAATCTAAACTGCACACTTTTACTGGAAACTCAGAGATTTCTCCCAAACTGTGGACTGGGCAGCATATCAATCACAACACTTGTCGTTGCCATGCTTTATCACATACTGTCTCTTGGAAATGACAAGCTACTCCGTCTTCTGAAATTCAAGAGGAGGAACTAATTAAATAACAAGAGAAGGAATTTTGTAAGAGTGATTGTCCATGTAGAAGCCAAGTCATCTTTCAGTCACAAGGAAGCTAGGACCAGCTTTCACATCCGTATTTCATTCATAAAACCTACAGTTAACACACTCTCAGAGTGAGCCTAAACTTCAAATTATGAATTTGTCAAAGGCATTTTAGCATCTCAGATATTAATAGTCTGAAATTGCATGTCTGGGACCAAATTTTAAGTTCTTTAAGGTAAAAAAAAAAAACAAAAAAACAAAACAACAAAACACACAAGATTTTCTCCCATCTGCTGAAAAGAAGTCACTAATAAGCACAAAAATACAAAGTGTTCTTGCTGATGTCTTTTTTCCACAGTATGAAAATGCAGATCCCCAAGGCCACGACTAATACCTATTTGGAAGGAGAAAAAACAGCAGTGTTTTAACAAGTACTCAAAATAATATCATCATCTTGCTGTACATTGGCTTGGTCGCGGATATGGGATTACATTACGCTGACAGAAAAATGATTGAGCAGAAAGTCCACTGCAGGTACCAACTAATTTGCAAAGCCCTGCAGAGTTGCAAGACCACTAATTTTTCATTGTTCATCCCTTCAGAGATCAGAATATGAATATCCCCTAGCTTCTGACCTAGATTTAGTTAAACTTAGTACCAAGTGCAACATTTTTATTACCAAAAACTACTGATCCGGGTGACACAGCAGAAAAAAAACAAACCCAAAATACCTGTTTCTCTCCAGTAAATCTTAAAAAATTCTGAACATGCTTTAAAAACAATGATGAAGAAAATCCTTAATACGTAAAAGGACAATTCCATCGATTCTTGTCATCAGCTGCCTAGAGCACTGCTACTCCCATGAAAGCTCTCTTTGTTGACTCCAACCATGTCTATACCTAATAATAATTCGTCACATCAAGGAAAGAAGGAAGAAAAAAAAAAAGGAAGAGGCAAACTGTTTCAGCAACTACCAAATCAGGCTTTGCATATTGTCTTAAATAAAACCCTATCGTAATAGATTTTTCTGCCCATCCTCACTCATGCCTCTAAAAAGAGGACACATGCACTGGATGTAAAATGGAAGGGAAAACAATGGTAGCCAGAAGACAATCTATAACAGCAGCTACAGTCAGATAAACATAATCATCTTACAGAAAGAGAGTCACACAGGTTCTGTAGGAAAGCCTGCAACAGCATGTAAATTCTCAAAACTTACTGGCACAGATGCTCTATCCCTCACCAACATAGTGACTAACGGATCAAGTCAAGATACTATCACTGCTGTTAATTTAACACCAGGCTGTCTGAGGAGAAATACCAGAGCAAGTAAAATTAGCCTGCTCTGCTGGAGAAGACTTAATGAGGTTCCATCGCTAACAAAACTCCTTTTGTAGTAAAAATACGTTCATTTAAATATATCACAATTTATTCTGAAAAGTTGCAAACTTCATTCTGCAACCTATCTATAATTTCTGTAACTAGCCATAACCCTACTGCTTATCAACAAAGACTTACAGTCACAATAGCAGCTTTATCGTGCTAGCAAAAAAATAAAATCTTTTTTTCTAATATAACAATCAAGGAGAAATATGGATTTCAACTTCACAGAAAACAAAAAAAAAGTATACTTTATCTCAATCACCTGAACAGAAATGAAAGATTAAATCTAACATATAAAACTAGAATCATATACGTTGTTACACAGCACTGCCTACAGGGCTTCAAAATTTCCCTATAGCTAAGTTGTAATGAATTTTTAATCAGATTTTACATTCTGGAGCTTCACTACAGAGAGAAGAGCCTAGGAACAACTGTATAAACTCAAATAAACTGTTATTTGAGCTGACAATAAGGATTTCTTGTTGGACATGCATCCCAGGATGATCAAGAGCTGCAGAATGCTACAAACATTGACCAAACTTATAGTAGGGCTGGAGAAGGAAGAATCAAGCCTCTACCACACTTCTTTAGACATTTACTTGATATACTCAGACACACTGCTAAGTCCTTTGCAGCCACCAACAGACTGAAAGACATGAGGCAGCACCAGAAATGCAATACTCCCATCACTCATTTTCAGCAATTCCTATGTACTGCATGACATGAAAAATGTAAACAGTATTCAGGTGGTCTTGTAAAAGTACAGCAGAAATTAAAAAACTGTTCATATGGAACACAAACTGATGAACTGTATATTTAAAAAAATATATTTTGCACATTTAAATTTAAAGCACATATTTAAATCTGGAGTCCTTCATTTAAGGCATCACTCACCCATGCCTAAGAATCTGTATCTTCAACTTGTAAACTATTCACCAACATTGAAGCTGATCTCTCTTCCTTGCTCCTTTATTTTAAAGGTAGTCCTAAAGAACTGCATTTTATATTGTGTGCTAGGTTGCCCTCAGAATCAAAGGATGGACATATGCAAGACTGATATTCAGGGACAGTCGCAAGCAACTGCAAGCATGCAAATATATTGGTAGAACAGCTATGTGAACTATTGGTATTTTCTGCACCGTGCTTGTTCAGACCATAAAGGTTTCCATCATTTTTGAACCAGCATCTTTCCTCTCCTTAAACAAGAACCCTTCAGATAAAGGCCACAACTAGAAACATAATCTTGAATTATATAGTTGTGATGAAGTAAATTCTCCTTTTTGAATTACATACACATGCACCTCTCCCATTTTCCTTATTTGCTTTTATTTGCATAACATGTAAAATGCACAAGATGCTCAACTGCAGACAGACATGTTTGCACAGAGCTCACGGTACCTCTCAAACTACTCTCCATACACTTTTGACCCGTACATGCCATACTATAGTAAGTCATACAATAAGCGTACTACCACACAGACAACTTTAAGAAGAACCACCTAAATAAACAGGTTGTCTTTCTTGTACTTTCAGGAAAGTAGTGGTTTAAGAAATTCGCAATAAAGTACTGGAATTTATACAGCTAACCATTGAAGCAGAGCACATGACTTATTTTTTTTTTAAGCTGTCAGACTAGGGAACCTATAAAAAACTATTAATGAAACTAAGCTTGTTACTAACTGCTGGGAAAAACATAAAAATCAGACACTCCCTTCGACAAAATGTTACTCGGAATCAAATAACATTTCTTTACGTTCCAGTCAAAAAGTTTAACTATTACTATAGTCTACTGCACTGAATTGAAAACATGTTTTCAGTAAAAAGTTCCACTTCTCACTTGTTCTGTATTATCTTCACTAATTTTCTATAGCAAGAGTATTATATGAAAGACAACTCAGACATTTAATTTTAAATAGCACAAAGGCTAATTCAGAAGTATGAAAGAGCAGCAACACTATAATACGCTGAAGATACGGCACAGCATAAAATCTACTCAAAAACACCCCTCATACATAATCTGAGTTTATTTCTCCTATAAATGCAGCACATGGAAATACATTTTTTTAAAATAGTTATATAAGTGGTGCTTAAGAATGGTGAAGTCACTGTATAGCCGACCTAAATTTTCTTTCAGGAAACATAATGCTTTATTCCACAGATTCTTCCCACAAATTTGAGGTACCTATTTAGAAAACAAGACTAATTATTGCTCGATCTAAATACAACTTTTACATTCTGGCCCATCTTTCCTTTAAGTGCTGTATTCAAAACATCTGCACTGGTGCCTTGCAGCAATATAACAGTCTTCCCAGTTTTACTATGTAAGCTAATACAGGATAAAGTGGAGTTTGGGAACTTAAGCTATACCACACCATTACACTTGTGCGCTGCCATTCTAAAACCACACGCTTGTTCCATTTGAAAGCATTAATGAGGATACCAGTTGCTATTAACCTGGTACACCTTCACCTTTTCAATTTTGCTATTAATTTCACCACTATTGTGAATTTGAGTAACATGGAACAATTCTGCCACCTAGAGCCCAAACATAAAGTTGCTTTTAAACATAAAGTTTCTTTTAAAATATCCAAACCTATACTCTCAGACCTTTTAAGCTGCCAAAAGTGACTAAAATACTATTAGTCTCGCTATAAAGTTATTTTAGTTTAAATATTTTCCAGTTACAAGATCATATAAAAGGATTTACTGGAATTGTGATTATAATTAGTATTATAATTGTAGCATTAATCCGCTCACAGGTGGTATCACTAGTAAGAATGCTCAAAAGGTATCAGAACAAAAATATGAGAATTGAAAGTAACTGAAAAAGTGATTTCTCACAATATTTACTTCAAATGTGTTAGTTACTGCTAAAAGGATCAATCCTACAAATAAAAGACATCAATTTAAAAAATAAAGTATGCAAGTACTAACTGCAGCAGTAATATTTTCCGGGTGATAACACAAAACTAAAAATGCTCACCACCATACAGATGAGATTCATTTGGGGAAAATGAGAAGTCCTGCTATTTGATACTTATGTACAGGAATACCGAAAACCACAAAGGGATAACATTCTGAAATAGTTCAGAGTAAGACACTATAGTAGATAAATTTGCAATTGTGGGTTACGTCCAAGGCAAACGCCACATACCAGGAAAGCACTAATCCCTCTAAGCTAGGTCAGCTATAAACTCCCATCATCTTACTCAGTTCTGGACTCCTCATCACCATGCACACAAGCATACCCCAGAAGCTGGAGGTGGGGAAATAAAATCAAGGATTATGGAATTTAACACATACAACGCACAGTCATGCTCTATAAAATGAAGTTACAGCTGAGTCCATTCCCTTCTCTATTAATGTCCTTTTTTATGGATACACAATATACTGCACATCATCCACCTTTTTTTCCAAAGAAAAGTATAGGTAACTAGTATATTACAACAGGACTGCAATAACTAAAGATATCAAAACTGAAAAATTATGAAGTTTTTAATAAAAAAATAAAAATCAAGCAATATTAAAAGTTGTTTATTTAAATAAATTGCTTGTTATACAAGGTAAGATTCCTGTGCTTTCAAAAAAAAGCTTAAGAAAAGCATGTGCTGGATAGCGTCGTCTAAGCCTTTCACATAAGAACAGAGAATATAAAAATATCAGGATTAAGGCAGAAAAACATCCTCTTTGATTCAGACAAAGGAAAGGGGAAAAATTATATATAAAACAGCCATAATCCACAATATTCTGTTAATTTTTTGGTAAATATTAAACAGGGAAAAGATTAACTACTCAGATTGTGAGAGAATCAAATTGGTCAGTCTGCAGAAGTGAAGCAACAGCAAGTAATAAACGAGACCTTTGCCTCAACAGTCCAACCTAGACCTACCAACTAATATGCACGTAAAGAAACAATCTTATATTGACAAAAAATACAATTTCATGATTCAGAAGTAATGAAACTAGAGGGACAGAGTTTCACATAACTCTGATCCCATAGCAAGTTTTAACACTCTAAAGAGTTTTTCCATTATTAACAGATACCTGTATAAGGAGCCTACAGCTATCATTCTTTTATTTTATACACAACTAATTCCATTAGAAAAATGTTTACCTCAAATTCAGATTTCTCATGTCCAACTTCTATTGTTCCACTTCAGTGCTTTTCCTTGGAGCGTACCCAGGCACACAATAACGTTAAGACATTGTACAGGTCACTCTAGACTCCTAGTGCCTAACAATGCCTTCACAAGACTTACACAAGGCTCAAGGAAGACAGCAAAGTAGGGATTTACAGATCTCTTAAAAGAGGCCAAGAAATCCACAAAACCAGCAGCTGGATGAGTCCCACCCATGCAGTTGCTGCACACAGATATAAAAATGCATGTCTGCGTACGGACCCACATACACGAAGCATGTATAGCCATTGTTCCAGCTTCTTAGCCGAAGCGATTTAGAAAGGTTATGCGGTATAACCTTTAAGACTTCCCATACGTTCGATAGGATGGATTATGTTATTTCTCTCCTGTATGTAGGGTTGGAGTTCACTTGCGAAAAGGTAAGTCTAATATTTTCTTGCAGTTGCAAGTGTATGACCAAAGAACGCTACCCAAAATTTAAAGTTTCAGCAATAATCTCTAGTATATCACTACAAAGAAAAGGAGCTCAGAGCTCACTGTTCCCATAAGAAGATATTTCAAAAAGTTATAAATTCGCAAGGGCAGTATTAGTGCATTTCCAAGATTCCAGTTTTAAGATTTCTCTACTAAGTAGAGCGTGTTCGACCCAGCCCACGCAGTTACCATGCTGCTTATCCAATAAATATTTCTGAATAATCTGGGAGATTAAAAAAAATAATAATTGAGTACATCAGCAGTCACCAACAAAAACACACCCTCCAAATACACCTGTGAATGCTGAAGCTCCAGCTTAGGCTACTTTACTTTGTTCCTACAGGAAGAATTCAAGTGCCACAAGCACATTTACAGTAGAGATGGAATGAGGAGGGTTTTCTTTCAGAAAAGATTGCTGAAGCCTGCTACAGGAGATTATAAAAATCAAAGTATTATTCAGGAAGGAAAAGAGAGAGGAAGGACATGAAAAGAAAGAATCCATTTGAGTTTAAACACTGGTTTTTCTAGGTGTTCAATAGTTTGTTTTACAAAACAGCCAAGCACTTATCTAAAACACACACACACAATAGAACTGAAACCTCTGCAAAGCAGTAATTCAAAACTTAACACTCCAAACACTTACGATGGTAAATATTCTATGTATGGGTTCAAAACTTCAGCTATCAGAGAAGATATCCAGTGCTATATACAATGGTTCTCTCAATAAATAAGATACAAAAGTAATATTTTGTTAGTATTTTTCCCTAAGATTCGCAGTTTTGAAAATGTCAATGTTAATTCTGACATATTTTCACCAGACAATATTTCAGTTCAAAGTGATTTAACTTATATAAAAATCTGACAACCTTAACCTGTTCTCCAAAAATAGGTTCTATAGTCAACGATGCAACTATATTATCAAGAACTCACTCATACCCTTCTAACATGAAGTAACACGCAAGCATCTGAAATTATTATGCCCACTTTATACAAAAAAGGCCACCAAATAAAAAAGCAAGACACAGCAGCAAGACACCTTGTCCAAATATCAATCTACAGATTAAATAATTTCCACTTTTTCTTCTTCAAAATTCTCTCCCTACACCTGTACTGCTTGTCCCTCCCAACATATCCAGCTGTATTGGGTCTGAAGATAGCAACTCCCTTACTCTGATTTTTGTGCACGTTTGCGAAGATTAAGAATAAGAATTGGACTGCATGAAGTATGAGGACAAACAGAAGAGATTAATTTCTTAAAGCCCCCAACAACTGTGGCTGCTTAAAGAATGGTAGAGGAATTCAGAAGCAGCTCTAGCATCAAGTACTTTTATCACTCTTGAAATCTGCCTAAATTTTCAGTTGGTTAGACTGTCAGTTGACTCACCAGAACAGCAACGTTATGCTGCATGCCTTTAGCCAAACCTGAAATTAAATTGCTCTAAACAATATATCTTCTCAAATAGTTCTAAAATTAAGATACTATGAGACAGAAAAAAACCTTAGACTAAACAGATGCAATTTGGCTCTGAAAAGTGATTACATAAAAATGTCACATTATTCATAAAATCTAGACGACTACACTACAGACTCGGGGAAGGCCAACAGATGTTTAAAACAAGACAGTGCAGGATGACTCACCCACTAGCGATTAAATCAAACACTATTTCCAAAAGAAGGTAGAACGGCATAATAATCAGGCAGAAAACTATGGAAAAATACCTGAACAAATTTCTAAGCAAAACATAAAAATAAGCAGACAAATGCAAATTCTAGAAATCTTAAAAACAAAAGAGGACAGAACTGAAATGTGTGATTTTACAAACAACGTGAACCTCACAAAAATCAGTAACAAGACAGCCAGGGATCAACGCAACATCTGATCAAGAGGGTAACAGAGGGGTTCATACAGATATGCATTGTGTGATGCATTATAGAAAGCGTAGTCAAATAATCTATGAAATACAACCAAAGAATGACAGTAAATGAATGATAACCTGTCCCAAATCATTAGGGGCTACATTGCCAATATATATGGGACAGTACAGAGACTTCCAAAGAAGAAAACAGTAATTATGAAAGACTGCAGTTACTTTGCAGGTTGGAGAAGCATCAAGAAGGGAAGTGATGCAGCGATTAAATCTTTAGCTATCGTAAGTAATTGCTTCTTGGAGCAACTGGCCAAAGTAGTCACAAAAAGAAAAGCCCCTCTTGGTTTAGTCCATAATACCTACTTTAGAGAGATAGCTGGGGAAGGAGTATAAATGCATTCAAATTCAACATTCTTGTAAACAAAGAAACAAAAAAACCCAACCTACAGCCAGGAAAAAATCCACCACTATAATTTCAGCAAGGGGAGCTACGTAACAATGAAGATGCTATCAAAAGACAATTAAAAGCAGCATCTAAAAAGGCAGAACACAAGTATCATGAAAGATGTTAAAAAAAGAACGCTACATGACTGGAGACTTAAAAAATAATTCTGGAAAATTTCTATAAAGCAAAAAAGGCTATTTGAAGTAAAAAGCAAACTTCAGAATCAGAAAATGTGTCCAAAGGGAGAAACAGTAAATACTCTATAAACATAGTTAAGATTGTTACCATCTGCATAGAATTTCTAGCAGCATCTTGCTGAAGGAATCAGTACTTTTTTCAAACACATCAAAAACCAAGGAAACCTGCCAGAAAGCTGATAAGGATGACAGATTATTTTCTTTTTGCTGTTGTCTGATCTTCCTCATGTTTTTCTTTTGCATCTTAAACTATCTCTGCATCTTTGTTTACCACAGAGAACACTGGGAATGTCCATACATAGGAGTTTTCCTCTGTGGACAAAGAGCTTAAGGAGCTGCCTCAGAAATAATTTTTGGAAAGAAAGAATAAAATTGACATTACGGGGTGCTCACTCTTTATCATTCACCCAGAAGTTCTAAAGGAATTCAGATATTAAAAACTCAGACACTACATGGTACATAAACTACTGTTGAAGTCAATTTTGCTTTTAAACATTCTAGGAGGATTCAAGAATTTGCAGATAAATCTATACCAAGCAGATAGTGAAAACTTACAATAAAAAGAATTATCAGGCACATTAGCAACTCAAGTACCACACAGAAAAGTCAAAACAGCATTTGCAGAGGGGTATCATGTTTCCCTGATCAACATTCTTCAAATGAACAGGCAAGTAAATAAGGAATGATCTGCCTGAGAGAACATAGCTGAGTTTCCTAACAACTTTTGAGGTGGTCTTCACAAAGGTTCTTTAAAAAAATAATAAAAAAAATCAACAAAAAAACCCTCTCAACCAACCTACAAACAAAAAACCCTGAGCTGTTTTGGGATAAATCCCAGCTCTAGGTAACAAGTGATGTTTCCCCATCTACTTACTCTCACCGTTACTTGTACAAAAATATAAACATTAACATTTGATGACTTCTGTCCATGCTATCAAGAATGCTCCTGCAATCCTGCACGAAAAGAAATAAAGACTAGCTATTATGCCTATTATATTCATCAGGCTACTCAAAGTAACTGCATGCTGGAGTCCAAGAACAAACTTTATCTCTTGGTTCTTGTCTTTCTCCCTGTGTTAGGTTTTTGCTTAAAATCACTACCTCATCTCACTATTATTACAAGGATACTACAACAGAACATGCTACTCTTTCTCTAGTATCTTTCCAAGTTTCCCTTGGAAGACGTGTAAAGATGTGAATGCCATGAATGATTAGCTAAAGGAGTAAAAGCTACCCAGACTCCTTCAGTACAAACGTTTCCGATGACTAAAACATTAAAGGCTTTTTATCAACTGTTAAAGGCAATTTATCAACTGTTCAGCAGCGAGATTGCTACAAATCTCACAGACTCAAAGAAGCAACACTCACTCTGTACGTAGCATGCAGGTACGTGCCACATGTCTAGTAATTACCCCATAATTCATGAACGCAATTATTCTACCACTAATGCCATGAGACCAGGTTGCAAAAAAATCAGTGCTATGTAAAACACTGTTAAAAACAGGACAAATGAAAACTGGGACCTCATTTACTTCTGAACATTATTTTCCTGTGACAGTACTTGAAAAGGATGTGAAGGCAAAGGATACAATTTGACAACAACCTCAGGAAAACAGACATTCGCAACCTTTTATAAGTTGACTTACTGCTTCTTTGAGAAATTTAGTGCCAAGAGTCACTGCAATAAAGAAAGCCTAACTGTCCGAAGAGAGCAAGCTGTCAGCTGTGCTTGCAACCATGTTCTGGATGGCACGTAACCAAGTGCAGCTAAAGAGATGGATTAAGGGAGCATGAAGGGACAAAAATATACAGAAAAGCCTCCTCATGGTAACACTTTCTGGTTTTTTTCATTTTAGCATTTTCTCTTCTTACTTCTTTGTTTTCCACAGCTCAGCAGCCTTTGGATTTTCAATGCACACATGTTGCTACTTCTATCAGTTACTCCCCACTCTTGTCCACTGCAAACCCACAGGTACTTTCATACAGCCCTCCCAATTCTAGGGCTCAAGCAAGCTTTGTTTAAGAGGAATTAAGTGATTACTTGGTATCTTTTAAATGGCTGAAGCAAGTATTTTGAGATACATTTTACGCTTATGCTAATGAGGTAAGAATGAACTCTTCTGTCACTGTGCCAACAGCTCTCCAAGCCTACCTTTACCTAGAACACTGAGCATAATCCCCCCAGTCATCTATAGTTAACAAGCTAGAGATACAGAAAATAGAAACTGCAGGTTGTCATTTGGATCATAAGAATATCTTGGTCGCCAGAGCATTACCTTGCCTGTGCTTTGTAAGATTGTAGTTCTTGTCCTCCATACTCTCTCCCTGCTGACAATATCTCTGGTTACATCCACTTCAGCATCAACAAAACTTCTCTGTTTAAGAGCAGTTATGTCATCATCCAGATCAGTTTTGATAGTGGATCTTTTCTTTGCCATGATTTTTGCTTTGATAGCAGCAATTTTTTCCACTGACATGGCTTCAGACAAGGACCTAAATGAGCAAAAATAACAGATGAGACTGAATAACTGCACAAACAATTCTTCTGAAAGAATTTGTGAATGAGTAACTTCATGCTGTTTAAAGTTTATGGCTACGCTATAAATCATAAAATAGTCATCTTATGTATACTTGAATATTACATGAGCTTGGCATTGCTGCTTTGGGCATGAGAATCAAACTTCTGACAAAAGCTTCCATCCTGGTATTAGCACAAAAAACATCCAAACAATCCAAAAATCCCAACTATAACAAGCAGAAGCAAAGACTGCAGATATAAAGCATCAGGACTAACGCTTGAATTCACAGTGTCATCTGAATTTCATCTCCCCGTTATTTTTAGCGGATTACAATTTTGTGTCCAGTCAGTCAATCCCTGGCTGCTCTGAGGCTTTCAATGCATTAATCTAAATTTTGGCTGAGGTGCTGTTACATGGACTTGGACACTTGGAAGATGTGTTATCTTTTCAGAGCCTGTAGGCCAAACAAGCAACAGATGGTAGTAACTTTGTCCACATTAATCTGTGTTTGAGGTAGCTGAGTTCAGTCCAAGAGTGCAACATCTTTATCTGTTTGCTTTTAATCGTAAACACAGAATTTGGTTGCCAAACGGTGAGCCCTATTGTTTGCAGGTAAGCTGAAGGAAAAACAGAGGACTGAACTGTACAATCCTAACTGCACATACCCAACTTAATATTATGTGAAATTTTTTTTTTGAAAAATTGAAAAATTAATACAACAAGTACTGGTTGTGAAGTATTCTCCTTTTACAACTAGGCTATTGGAAAGGGAACTTTTTTGTATTGCTGGTCAATAAAGTAACAACAGTGACAAGCACTGAGTTCAAACTCACTGCCCGAAAACATTATTTGCAGTTTCTTTAACAGGGCAGGCTTTTACTTTCAGCATTTAAAAAAAAAATATCTGTAAATACAGAATACAAAATAATTGCAAATAATACCCAGTAATCCTCACTGCAGCATTGTCTCACAATTCCAAAACAAAGCTGTGATATACTCAAGCTAGTATCCAAATTACTAGGTTATACAAAATGTGTGCACTTTTTGATTCTTAGACTTTCTGATTTTTAAGTCAGCTTTTCTTTTTCTTCCTCTATAATTTCCCTTTAAGTACACCTATACGAGAGACAAAGGAAAAAGACACTCAAAATATATATTTTTCATGCAATTAGGTGTAATTATGGATTCTATAAATGCCTCAACTCTGCTATATTACTGGTTGTAACGTTAACTGTTAAATTTAATCCCAGTAAAGGACAGATAAGCATTCACAGTATTGTTTATACTCAAGAGATAAACTTCTCAAGAATGCTGTTGGTCTATCAAATGAAACTACTTACCTGCAAAAGTCAATGCAGACAAAGCAGTACATTAATTCATATTCATACACCTTAACTGTAGGAAGCATGACTCCTATTACACTACGGGAGCTGACACACTAAAGAAATGAAGCAGCTACTTTAAGACTTCTGAACTCAGATATTTGAAAACTACTAGAGTCTGATATCCTACTAAGCCCAAGTTCCTTAGCATCAACAAGATCTTGCAAGAATTTCATTTCCTCTCTGCTTGGCTTTGGAAAGATACGGTGCAAGACTCAAAACCAACTGTCACTCTTTGCAAAATTCTGGATTGATACAATGGAAAAGGAAAGGTGATGGGCAAGTTTTTAAGCACCTGAATACTGATTACTACTGATGGCAGTGACAGTGCATTATCCTCTGGTAGCCTACTGCCTCTTCAGAAGCAAGAATCTCACCTCTCTAGGGAGTCAAACGAAGCTGTGTTACCCTTTGATCACTTCTCACAATGTTTTCCTCCTTTTGCATGCAAGGCATCCCTCAATACAGTATATTTTTCTTTGAAACAGATAATCAGCTTCCCCTCGCAGTTTTGCTCATTGTATCCAACTGCTTAAACACCACAGCAGAAGGGAGTAGAAATAGCAGACTTGCTGGGAGGAAGAGACAACTGTCCACTCACTTCTGACAACAAACCAAATGACATGGCATGACACCTGAACTTCCACTCAAGAACAGGAACCTGGCCAGGCATAGAGTTCTGCCTCCCCAGGCATTACTAATGATAGCACCTAAAGGAGAGAGACTTCCACTGAGAGCTGCTGGACAGAAGTAAAACTGGCTGCCTTGAATAGCACAAGGATTATTATCAGTCCTTCAATTAAGCATTATCCATAAGAAAAATTATTCCTACCTGATCTGCTCCGTTTGCACGATACCTTCTTTATGTCCTTCCAACCGAGCTGCCAACCGCTCCTTGTCAAGGCGCACACACTCTTCATCCTAGCAATAACAGTAATGTTCAAACGCAACGTTTAATTTTTTGTGCATTCTTTTTAAAAAAAACACACACAACTAGAATTAAAGCTACTCAGAATTTTTTTTTTCATTTGCAAGGTCAATTTTATTTTCAATTATTTTTCATCTGTGCACTGGCATTAACTGTACAGCTATTGGAAATTTCCTCTCAAGAACCACAAAGTATAATTAGAATAATGAAAAGGAAACTACCATTGCCTCATGAAGAGCCTTTCTCAGACAATTGAGAACGATAGAAAATCAGTCAGAGAACTTAAAGCTGGCAAACAATGCACACATTCAGGTAGGACAATAAATAGACATGCATAAACATTTAAAGTAAGTTTATCAATTGACTCAAATTTGACCAGATATTTAATCAGCGACATCTTTAAAGAAAAGAACTGCTCAGAACTGCTAAATTTTGATGCAGAACTTTTATAAATAACACTCATAGTAAATACAAAAAACAAGACAAGAGTAAGGAAGCCTCTAAATAATCAAGCCAGGTTTGAGACAGATGTGTAATTTGAGAAAGCAGGAGAGAGATGTAATCTTACACCATCTTTTCAGCTTCTTAATGCTGGTACCATTTGTGTTCAATAGGTCTTATTTCCCCACAAAACCTAAATCAGCATCAAGGCTGTCCTATTGACAAAAGGCTGTTTCAAAAGGCTGTTTCAAAAGGCTGAAGCACAGCAAAACCAGTCGTGCCCATGTATCAGAAGAACCTGGATTCTCTACACCAAGATGATGTCCAAATAACTTAAAACAGACTTTACAGACTCTGAGCTGCCAGAGTAGCACGGAAACAAAGAAAGATAAGCTCATTAGGCTCATACGCAGAGTTCTTGATTCTCCAAATTATGAGAAAACATACCAGCATCACAACCACATAGGGTAACGTAGACAAAAAACTATAGATCACCAATAGGTTATCTCACATGCCATTAAGAGCGCATAGATTTTATAATTCTTATACAGTTATAGCAAAGCACAAGCAATGCTCAAATCCAATTCTTCTATAAGGGAACTTATGTATTTGGTAACTCTTCTTCTAGGAAGAAATCTAAAGTCTCAGTACTCTGAAAATATACACAGCCAGATTTATAACAACCCACAGAGGAGACAACTGGATGGACATATTAAAAAAAATCAAGAAAAATAGTAAGTTAGTTTTTAAAACCAGGCAGAGCTAAGTAATACAATGCGCGTAATAACTAGACACATTACTTCTATTCAAGAGGCAATTGTGAAAATACACTGTTAAATTAATTACCTAAGACACAGCTTCAGAAAATACTAGTCACAGGGACAGTTTCATATACTGCTATAAAGAGACTAAAATAGCAGGTAAAACAAGTACATATCCATTGATAGAGGTAAGACTGGCATTTAAGCTACAATGCCAACTCATGGATGGCAAATAACCATAATCAGTCATTAAACAGCACTTTTATTCCAATACCATAGTTCTTAGCAGACAGGCTATAATGCAACAGGTACTTACAGATACATCCTCAAGCTTTCCCCTTTTACACTACAACATACATCTAGCAATTAAAATTCCAAGTTTAAATCAGAGACTTAAATTCTAACTCCTTCCAGTTCATGTTCACACTAACGTAAGTACTGTGTACACCCAGAGGACAGGCAGCCCAAATGAATTGCTACAAAAACAGATAAATACTGTAACTAACCACCCCCCCCCCAATTTGTATTGATGACAGTTACTGTCATTACCTCTATTCTTGGTTTCTTTGCTTCTGCTAATATTTCATCTGCTGCTCTTTTAACTACAAAAAAAAAAGAGGACATGAGAAATGCAAGACTGTAGTAGACTTCGGTAAAATAAACCTCAAAGTTATTTTTTAGTGAAACTGTACCTTGAGTGGACCGTTGAAGACCAATTTCAAGTGGAGCACTTCTGTCTATACTTGATGAGGTTGCTGTAATCAAACACAACATTTCATTTAAGTACAAAAGATTTGCAGACGTATTTAAGTATAAAAGGAAGAAGGACAACAGATAAATTGCAACAACAGAAATTCTAACTAGATAATAGGTAGCAAAGGCCGTCAGACACTAGAATTGGACATATTCAGAACCTGACTGAATATAAAGTTAGATCAGGTTACTCAGGGTCATTTGGCCCTTCTTTGAAAAGGGGACTGAACCAGGGGATTGAACCAGGTGATCTCCTGTGGTCCCTTCCAACATAAATTAGTTATTCTACGATCTGTATATACCACATATAAGGAAACAGAGTCACAATTGTAATTACTTTATAACTTGGAATCAAGATCTACTAGTTAGTCTAGTTTTTGGAATAAAGACAACCTGCTGGTCCCTTTAAAATATATTAAAAAATGGTTTACTGCTCATTACAGAAATAATCACATATTCCAGTATACTTAAAATTCTAAGACCACCTACAAAACAGAGCAACTTACAGAAGCAAGCCATATTTATCTCTTTCATCAGAGAAACCTCTTTTCTCTGACTATTGTTAACAAAAATTTTTCAATGATGGAATACTAGGCAAATCTGGCAGACTGACAAAGCAGTAATTTGATATATTCTACTATGCTGAAGACTTTATCCAACACACTTATTGCATTAAGATCAATGCACTACCGAAAGTTTCCCACAGTCTAGAGAAGGAAAAAGTAGAAACGCTAAGCATTCTAACACATAACTATTAACCAAAGGGTGTTAATAATAATAAAAAAGTATCTCACTTCTAAACATGTATGTAGGAATGCAGCTACCACCTAAGCACCATAAAAATCGTAAGTTCAGAACAAAGTTTAAAAAATAAAAGAAATACAAACTTCTCAAATGAAGTTAGAACATATTCAGTTAAGCTGCAAACTGACCACCATTAATCACCCTTCCCCTCCCACCCCTCATTTGTGCCATAAATATGTCTAAGTTAAAAGAAAGCATCACTCACATGTCTCCCCATTTAGGTATGCAAGCAAGTCTTTCCTATCAGGTCTTCTTACCACAGGAATGTTTTCAGTCTGAAAAGACAGCAGACTTGACGTTAAGCTGTTATTCCCTCAGAAAGTCTCTTCCTGAAGATTTTTCACTTTTATTGAAAACTACTAATTCACACAAAGATAGGAACACGTGTCCTGCCTCCCAATAAAGCATAACTATCAAGCTTAAAAATACTTCCTAGAGGATGTTCAGCTACACAAAATTAAACATGTTGTCTGCTATAAAACTGAGAGGGAGGAAAGCCTTTTTCCTCCTTCACTTCAAACTTGCAAATAAGATTAAGGACTAGCTTTTAACACACATTTCTGTGCCAGGAGTCAATGTTGGTATGCAGAAATAGAGTATTTCGACTTTGTTGTTCCAAGTATGTAGAACACGCAGCACGGCCATATCAGGTAACCATGCAGCACAGGGGAAGATGAAGCATGAGCTCATAGAAAGCAGTCAAATGGAAATCAAAAGGATTTACTTTCAGAGTTCCCCTATCTTTATTTGTAGAGCTTATCCAATAATTTAATTAGATTGCATACTTGTGAGTCCACTCCAAAGCTATTCTGCTGTACTTTTCTCTGTTTTGTAGAACCTTGCAATCTCAGGCACTAAAAAATCATCTAGATTGGGATCGCAACAGAGAACAGACGGACAAAAGTGTTTTTGAAATAGTTAGTGCTGGACACAACTGTGACTGCAGAATTTCAAAAGAAATGCTGCCATTACTGCTAATATTTGGGTGACAGACTCCTGTTGTAAATGCAACCTGGTGGTTTGAAGGTGATAATCTTAGGAAGTGAATTGTCAAGAAAAATATTCCGCCTTGATAAGGACTGTCATTTGATCCTTACGTAGAGGTATTGCTTTTTAAAAACACATACACACCCTTTGTTGCGCATCTTTTTCCCTTTGCCCAGCCAAATTCATACACTTATATGCTACTGTTGTTCCCTGAAAATAACTATGCACATATTACTTATCACAAACAAGACAAAATAGATTTTTATATGGTCTACTTACTGCAGCACGGCGGACATAAACAGGATGTGAAAGATGAACATTATTGAGCAGGAACAAGATAGAATCCAAAGTGTAGTATTCCCTGGGTTGGCCCTCTTTCCCTGTCCTGTAAAATTGTGAAATAAAGATTAACATTTAACCTCTTCATTCCTGTCTTATGCACATACTTCTTTAGCAAAGTTCTCTTTTCTTCCCAGACAACACTTCAAAAAGCAAACAGTAATATTGTTATCAGGCTATTGCCAAACTAGTAAACTATCAATCATGTTAACAAATACGCGTGAGGGATATATGTTCTTGTAGCCTCTTTACTGAACAAATTAAAAAAGTGTCTAAAATAATCCAAAATAAGAGCTGGATGGGTTGTAAAATATACAAGAAGCAAGACTTGGGAAACCCTAAGAACACACTCTCCCACATCTCAAACATATTTATTCTGATTATCAAAGGAACTGTCTACCTTATTTGAGATAGCGAGAGGAACATATCTGAACTGCTAATGAAAAAAAAAACCTAAAAAATGGCATGCTCTTCAGGTATAACAGGACAGAATTTTCACCACTAGCAAAAGCACAGTGAAGAACTCAGAATACACAAATGCTTTTCTTACAATTACCCTTCTGAAATTACCTAGATTGAAACTGTCCAATAACCTGTTCAGAACTCATTACTAGCAGTAAAGCTGAAAACATTACTTTCATAACGATGCCTGAGAAAACCAATACATGAATGACACGCAGAGTCAAGTAATTCAAAATACCAGGAGAAGAGCAAAATAAAGGATCATTCTATCACTGTTTCTTCCTTCCAAAAACTTAGTCTGCACTGGGTGGGGGTGTAAGTGTAGGTTTTGTTGCTGAAGAGGAAAGGGAAGAGACATAGTATCTTTCAACCACTAAGAAGCCAAAAGCTGGCCAACAGGACCAGATTCCTCAGCAAGGAACTGTTTAAGTATTTTACTGTTTCACTGCTATCTTTGATAAGGTGGTATTCAAAGCACTGGTAGAAACAAAAGCTTCCTGCACATAGACTTGGCTCTGAAGTGAAGTCTATGTCACTTGTTACAGTTGTGACTTAATCTAAAGTGCCCGTTTTAAAATGATCCCTCTTTAGAATAACTCATTATTTCTTTGAAGTGTGCCATATCCACTGAACGTTATATAAAAAATCCAGCTGGTCATCTACTCGAGTTTTTAGCAATATTTAGCAATAAACGGCGTAATTCAGAAAACAAGTACTGAACGGTTATCTATTAATTTGAAAATACACTACTACAAAGCCACAGGCATTGCCAAAGCTCAGCAAGGCACAGCTGGTACTTCATCACTTAAACCACACACACAAGAAATCCTCATGCTCATTATGGTTCTAAGAGGATGTTTTATTAGGAGGACAAGATACTGTACATTAAAGGGAAAGCATCAGACAGACAAGCAGTTGTACGCAAGGAGAAAATCTAAGTCTAAACTGACATTTCAGCATCAGCTTGTGTTCCTTTCAGATTTTCCAGACAGAAAGAACCTGCTCAATAAACAGAGAGCTAAAGACAAGCTGATCTGAAGGTAGCTTGCTTGTTTCAATTTACAAACATCCAATGTAGCAAAAGAAATTAATTCTCTTATTTCCCATATTCAGTAATGGCACCAATTACTTAAGAAAAAAATTAAAATCTTAAGATTCAGACCTCAAAAAGTCCAGTACTTATATTTTTGCTTTAATGGTTATTAAGAGTTGCATCTCTTAAAAAATAAAACTCCAGCTTAAAAGAAATAGAGAAAATGTTTACATAATGCAAGACAAAGTTTCACCTGCTTGTTTTCAAAAGCAGAAATTTACCTTCTGCTCATCCATTCACCCTCAACCTGTGGGCACCAGGACTTCATTCTTTTTCAACTGCTTTATTTCCTCTTTCATATTTCAAAGCATGAATTTGTAAAGAGGTACTAAAGGCCTGTGTCTCATTCACAAAAGAAAGCAGTAATCTTTAAAACTATAAGACTAGGCATACAGAGTATCATGAAATGACAATACCCATGACCAGCTGCTCACCGTTTTAAAAACTTCTCAGCTGTGCATACAAACTCCTCTGCTGGGTAAACAAAGTTTCTCTGTTAGATTGATTCCTTCCTTTGGTTTTGAAAGAGATTCTATAATCGCTCTTCATCGGCCACAGATCAGCCATGGGATCAAAACACCTCCTCTTTGACCATCTAGCCACCTTCATGTGCCAGCAGGGGTAATTCATATAATTATTATCTGGAAACCAACCTGGATTAAAATGAGTTCTTGCCTTTTTTTCCCCCCCTCTCCCTCCAGGTTACTTCTAACCTGGCTCAGTTCCTCACACCAACTCACTGTTTGGCTGACACTTGTGCTAGCACAGGGGGAAGGCAGCGCAGGGTGGCACTGCTGACTCCTGCCAGCTGAGCTGCTCAAGGAGCCACAGTGTTAAATGTCTACGGGGACTACTTCTAATTCTAGCAGGACAGAATGCCACCACTGCTGTTTGGACTTGCATTACTCTCTCCAGACTGGCAGTAGAGATGCAATTACAGCAACTGCACTGTGGACACCTAAAACAGAAATCCAGATTTGCTTCACGAAAGACTAAGCCACTACCACCCGCACACTGTAAGCATAGTTTGGATCCTGTCAAGTGACATGAATATAAAAGGCTTTGAATCTTAAAAGTTTTTGAAAATGTTCCTCGTAAGTCTGGCAATTACATAAATTAGCAGCTCCTAAACTGCGGTGTCAAAGCTATTGAGGATGGCTTGCAGAACTGGTCTCATTCTTACAGTGTCTTCAATTTAAAGATTCGTCATATACAGTTCCACGGTGGTTCACAAGAAACATCGTGAATTGATAGCAGTCTGATTCTACCAGAAGTTCAGAAGCCACTGGTCTGAACCAAAATTTACTAACTAACTTCAAACAAAAAACACCAAAATTCTAGCAGACATCTATCATACGAGGCAAGGGCACACAGTGCTATTTTGAGGTTACTGCTGCTGTTCTGAGCAGAGCATCCTCAGCTCATCCACAGTTCCTTCTTGAGCACAAAGATAAAGCTGCCTTAATGTACCTAATAAAGTTTTTCTCTCCAGTTGCTGTATTTTGTTAACAATTTCTGGGCCCGATACAAGCTCTCCTAAGCAGCAGTAGAGTTAGGCTGGCAGATCAGTTTCTCTGTTCCCTACAAAAGAGCAATGAAACTTGTCTGTCTCGTTAACCATTACTTGTTACTATTTGGGAAAAGCAACTTGTACCAGGGAAACCACCACAATTGTCTATACAGTTACTCAGCAAAAATAGAACTAAGACTTTTCAAGAATTTTAAAACTTAGCTGCTTATGCAAATGTTGTTCTTCCTCTTCAGCCTAGCTACCACTATGCCCCCCCTCAGCCAGGAAGTGCAAATAAATCCCAAATGAGTTTCTGAAAGCCTGAAATAGGTAATGAAATAGCGCATTTGTAGTTTTAAATAGAGTGCAAAGTAAAATTAGTTTTTAAAAAAAAAATCTGTCTATAAGCTAACATAAATAAATAGGTTTATTTCCTTTCTCGAACTAGAAGTCAGGATATTGGATCAAAACTAATATTCATATCATAATTATGAAAACTAAAAAAAAAAATAATCTCTGGTCACAGGCTGAACTACAAGGGTGGTTTTTTTTAGAAATCTGCAGGTTCTTCTGTTTTTCCGTCAAGCCTTACAGGGTAATGTACTCTCTTTGATCAGTACCCGAAACATTCACTACCTGATATTTAACAATAAGCTTTTTTCTCTTGGGTTTAAAAGACATTAATTGAAACTGAAAGCAAGCAGCTGCTAAATTTGGAGGAAAGAAGAATTAAGAACTCCCTTGCACTGAAAGCAATATATATCACACCAGAAAATTCAACAGGTACAAAACCTCATTTTCCAGAGGTTTTCCTCAAAATAAGCATTAGTTTCAAATTCCTCAAACTAATCATTTAAGCAACAGAAACACCATATTTGCTTATTACGATAAGAACAACTTATGCACTAGGTCCAGCCCAGAGGCCCCAGCTGGGAGCAGGCTGCAGAGGAGCCTGCGCGGTTCCCGGGAGCTCGCAGGTGACCGCCGTTTTGGGACCTCCCTGACTTTCCCACACCGGGACAAAGCTCCAGGAAACGTGAAGCGACCCAGATAAACTAAGAACAGTAAAAATAAAACGCCTGTTTTCCGCACAAAACCCAGGAAAACTTCGAGAAGCCGCCTCCTACCATCTCGTCGCATGAGCCTACAAGACCCGGCGCCGCTGCGACCCTCCAGGCTCGCATGGGGAGGCCGAGAGCCGAGGAAAGGCCTGGCCCTGACCCCGGCCCCGGCCCCACTGCTCTTCCGGCCCAGGTCGGGAGCCTTCACGAAGGGACCGGCGAGACCTCCCAGCCCGACAGGGGGTACCGGCACCAACGGGCGGGGAGCGGAGGCGGGGGGGCACGGCCCGCTCTGCCGCCAAGGCCGCCGGCCGCACGCCGCCGAGCAGCCCCCGTCCGGACGGCCGCCCCGTCCTCTCCTCCAGCGAGATACAGCGTCCGGCAGCACCTCGCCGCGCCCGGGCGGTGAGGAGACGCGTGGCCCCGGGGCGCTGCCCGGGGGCCCTGCCGGCAAGCGGCAGCCAGACCGCCCACCGTCGCCCGCCTCACTCCCCGCAACGCAGCGGGAGACGAAAGGCGGCGGGATACCTCCCCTCCCCGCTGCCGAGGCGCTCCCCCGCAACTTCGGGGCAACTTCTCCCTCCGCCCCTCGCCCCGTCCCTTCCCTTCCCCGGGCACCCGCCCGCCGCGGCCCCGCCGCTCA
>VWZL01003556.1:422418-438082 GCA_013396915.1 Stercorarius parasiticus | reverse complement strand
CCCAAATGACATAGTTGGTCTTGACGTTCTTGGGCCAGGAGAACTCGCCGAAGATCACCTCGTCGCCCTTCACCACGATCTCCTTCTTCTGCGTGTTGTATTGCCGCAGCACGCTCAGCACGTCCGCCATCTTCGCTCCGGAGCCGCCGCCGGCCGCCGCTCCGCTCCCCCCCGACCCGGCCCCTCCGCCAGCCGCGCGAGGACCCCGCCGACAGGCCCCGGGCNTGCCATGGAGCTACGCGGCCCCGCCCTCGGAGGGGCCCCGCCCCCGGCCCGTCCCGGAAGTGCCCGACGCCCTGACGGCGGCCCGGCCATGGCTGCGGGCGGTGGGGACAAGTGCCCCCGCCGGGCCCAGCTACCCTCGCCGGGCGGCGGCAGCGGAACGGCCGCGGTGCCACCAAGGCACGCAGATCAGCACACCGCTTTGAGGTGACAAACAATTAAGAGTTCAGGCCGCAGGTTGTTAACTGCGCCCCGGCCACGCTGGCAGCACACGGCCGGTGGCGCCTGGGGCAGCGCAGGCAGAGAAACACCGCGAGAAAACAGAGTAAAAGCTCTCAACACCTGCGCGCTCATCTCACACCGCAGGTTAGAATGAGTCTGCTGGAACCTGGATATAAGGGCGGGGGGGAGAAGACAGAAAAATTTCTGCTTTATCAATTGCAAGAACACAATTTAATTCTGACAACAAGCCGTCAAAAAACCATAGCAAAACAGCACTCCTCCAGGCTTGCAGCTCTACCAAGTGACGCTTCACTAAAACAAATACCATACTGCAATTCACGGTATTGTATATCTGAAAAAAATGACATTGTGCTTAGTCTGCCTCAAAATTGCACTCTGGTTCAGAATGATGTCACTAATATTCCAAGGTTCAAATTCTCAGCTGACTTAAATTGCCTTAAGTAATTTCCTTCAAATTTCCTTTAGAATTAAGTCCAATAGTTCTAAACTAAGTCCATAATCCAAATTTGTGTTCTTCTGAGACATTACGTGTAGTGAAAGTGCATCAAGACACCCACTAACATTTAATGAAGTTTCCTAACCATGAAGCAGCATCTCTGCTTCGTTTATTTCATTTATTCATTGTTTCTGCATCTGAAGAAGAGAAAAAAAACGGCAACACCACTGAGCAAAATACTCTTTTTTTTACCCTACAGAGTTCAGGATTTCACAGAGATCCTGTAAGGCCGTTTGCTCAGTGGAGCAATCGAAGGACTGCAGCTGTCAGAGGCCCGTTTGCGCTGTCGGGCATGTTTGTGCTCTCTCAGTGTTCCAGGTTAATTCCTTCTGCTCAAGCATACAAAACCTGGAAGTGCAGCACTTCACAGCAGAACCCAACAGACCAGCATCCCCTGGGGAACAGCAATTCTGGGATTTCAGGCCTGAAGAACACTCTCATGATGGTTTACTCTAATCCTCAATGCTCAGAATTCTCTTAACGCTTTTCAACATTGTCACAAAACATTATCCCATTTTAAAGCTGCAAAAGGCAAAATTGCATGATTTTTCTTCCTTTAAGCAGCACGTACCAAGGCTGACAAAACAAAATAAAACTCAACAGTTTATACAATTTCTTGTACCAAGATGTTAGTGATATCACTGTTAGTGTCAGAACGACGCAGCATGCTATCTCAAGTACATTTATAACATTTCACAGTATCGAAATTGTCTAATATACAAATATGCTAACACCCCCTAGTAACATGATGAATTATACCAGTTACTTCCCATATTTAATTTTTACTGGTACAGAGTAACATTTATGTACTCAGGAGATGAAACCATAATGAATAAACAGAATATAATTTCTCAGACTGGATTTGGAATGATTGCTGGAGCTACAGCTCATGAAAAATCGGAATGAACTAGAAGTGCTTCCAGTGGGCCAAGTCCCGCTTCTCATCCAAAAACCCCACTGCATCACCAAAACCAGCGTTACATCTCAAGAAACACATCCCATACATCTGCCAGACTGCAAATAACACTTTCTTCAGCAAGAAAAAAAGTCATTATGTTACAATGACACAAAAAAGCCATTCATTTTAGTTATGCTGTTGTCTGTTGCTCATTAAGCAGTGAATGATGCAGTACATAATCAGCTGCAACACACAGCTGCAAATAAATGTATTTTCATGTTTCAAGAAAACATAGTTGTGGTTTACTTTTCCACTTAAAGATGCCTTCATTAGAAGTTTTAAACAGGAGTTTACAAAATAGTTCCCACAGTTTGCTTTGGGGATCACAGTGAGATTATTAACCATTATTTTTATCATTAGATCAGGATTTGATAAGAGATGTCAGAGAAACTATTTTCACATGGCATTAGATACCTGATAGTTTATCACTTTTATCACAGGAGATTAGGCTAGAAAACCATTACCTGAAATGAGAAAGCCTGTTACCATTTAGTAAAATGAAAGTCTATCACGTAGGTACAATGTTTCAATCGTATTTTATGACCAGTTTGTCAGAGCTGTAGTCTCACAGGTTATGCCGATGTTTTATATGAAATCAAAATTAAGTTGCAAAATGGTTTGAGACTAAGAACATCAAGAAAGATTGTTCAAGTCTTACAATACAGGAGGAGCACGATACACCATGTCTGAATACACAACATTCATTCTTATATATATAAGTGTGAAAAACCAAAGCTGTGCACATTAGTTCATTTCTTTGCACTATTTTAAAACATAGGGCTGATTACTGATGACTACTGACTACTGATGACTACAAGTGATCCAGAGCACAACTCTGCAAAACCTATTCTTTGTTCTCAACAAAGAGAGGGGCAGAGAAGTTTCTGCAGTACTGGAATCCCTGCCTAGATCCCATGAGGGAGGCTCAGAGGATATTCCATAGGTGTGCTCTGCCAAGGACATGCATATTTCACCAGTGATCCAGGCTCTGTAGCAAGTTAGGTGGGGGTGATGCAAGAGGGTATTGCTGAGCAGCTCTTACTAGACAGTCTGAGAAAAGAAAAAAACAACACCCCCACATAAAATAAAATCTCCTAATTTTTTAACTCTTTAGGAAGAGAAAATGAATTTTCCAGGAGTCACTAAAAACGTTCCACTTATTAGAGGATTAGTCAAACACACTGCGAGCATCACTCCTCTCAGATACCAGGCCGAGTTCATCATCCTTCATTTGTTGTCTGGGAATGCTCCTGTTTCACGGGTAGGTTTCCAACTATTTGAATAACTGCAACGCGGGAAAGAAACGTAAAGAAAACCAGGCCACAGAAATGCTGAGAGAGAAGATTTAAAATTAGTTTTTCATTTGACAAAGCAAAGGCACCGCCGAAACCCCAGCACCTGGGAGAGAGCCGCAAGAGGCAGCAGCCCCGCCCCGAGGTCGCTCCGGGCCGGCCACGCGACCTCTATCCCCCCTCCTAACCCCCATCCCGCCGACAGGAGCGCTTCGGAGCATCTTTACTACCGCTGCGTCGCAATTCCAGGACGGTTTTTCCTCAGAAAAACAGCCCGTCACCACCGGTACCCTAACCGCTAACACTGCCCCGCCGCCGCTGCCAGGTACCCCCGNGCGGGGAAGCCCTGCAGAGGGCGCTAGGCCGGGCGGCGCTGGGGTGCGGGTGGGTCGGTCGGTGCGTGCGGCGCTGGGGACTGCGGCGAGCCCGCTGGGACGGAGCCTGCTTTCTGTCTTCGTGTTTTCTGAACGNGGGGGTAACCCGGCTGGCAGCGGGAGGTGCAGGCCTCAGAGCGGCACGGCTGCGAGACCCGCTGCTTTGATGAAAATGAGTGCAGTCCCTAATGTTAGAGTCGGGTTGTGGCGTTGAGTACAGCCTGGTGTCAGATTTGACACTTGTATCTGTGTTATCATTGCGGGGGGAAGCCCAACAGTATTTCTCGTGTAAAGGCAGCCGTTCTGGTTATTCTTATAGTCTGCAACATCCCTCTCTTTATTTTCATCTTCCTGCAGGCATGTAAGAACTACTATGACTGTGGGTATTGCAGCTGAAGTAAACGTTACATGTAATGGAGAAATCACATTAAATATTAAAACAGTACAAAGCCAACCTTTAATTTGTGAACTATAAAATATGTCATTTGAAAGCTCAAATATCTGACTAATTTCTTTTTAGTTTTAGAATGGGGAATAGTGTGCCTACTTCTGTAAGACTGTCTAATGATGCTGCTGTGAGTCAAATACAGGTAACATTATTTATGCAATTCTTGCTGATTTTCAATATTTCTAAAACCCATAGTTACTTAAAAGCTCTTGTGACTTACAAAAGAAATTCTGTAAAGAGTTCTGCCTGTTGAACCTGATTCTTACGTTTATTAAGTTTAACCACAGCCCTGGAACATCATCTTCCTAGGCTACATCTATTTTACATTTTTTCAGACCTCTGCTCAAATTCAGTATTACTATCAATACTGGGGATTAAACCTTGTAAAATGACTGATATCTAGTAAAGTACATATTTAAAAAGTAAATTGTTTTTTAAAGTAAATTTACTGATACTAAATGACAGCCTGAAATCACTTGAATTACAGTAAGGGAATAGGGTATTTCTGTCTCCTCCTCAGAACCCTTTTTTGTCACTCTGCTTGACACTGGCACATCCTGTTTGCCTCATGGACAGGGAAAGCTGTACTAAATAATTCAAGGAGATGCAGCTTGTTTGGCAGGCTGTAGGAAGTCTGTGACTGCAGAACAAAAAAGGGTTCAGGGTTGGCACCATTGCATGTCAGTCATACCACATGCTCCACAATCAATCTACTGTTTTGGAGTCAAGCACAGGTCACACACAGCTTCAGAGGTGCCAGCAGTGTTTCTGGTAGAAATCATTAATGCCAGTTCTCTATTTCTGTGCTCCCACAAGAAGATGATCATAGCATTCCTGAAAGTTACATACTGCTAAGTTTTAATTGATCGCAGGTATTCTACTCAGAACATTTTACTGAAAAGCTTAAGTGGAGCAGGAGAAGTCACTTTATCTTCCATGTAGTTCTGCAATCTGCTGAAGTTGCGCCTCGCTGCCTACTGCCCTTGTGCACAGATGCTCTTTGGGATCTGGCCAAGCGCAACTGCAGTTCTTGAGGTCCAGAGCCTGACTGGTAGACAGGCAGGAATTCTGATGTGAAAGTACAGGATGCATCCCTAAAGGAGGTGCTAGGCCACCAGAGGTCTTCAGAACAAGTGTGGGGTGGATATACTTCGTACCCACCATACAGATGCCTTGATAGAACTCACTGTTCTGCCCCTTGTTTTTAAAGAAAAGTAGTTCATTCCTCACCTTAAGATTCTTGTAGCTATAGATTAGAAGTTAGGGAAAATTTAGGAGCTAAACTAGCTTTTCACTTTACCTTAAAAAAATGAGAATGAAGTACAGTGTAAAGTACAGATTTTTCAGAAGGAGCCAGCCAGCACTGCAGCATGGCTGGGAATTCCTTAGTTGTCCCTGTTAAAAATACCTCAGAAAGCCTTTTACAGAGAGTAATTTTCCTGTATTTGTTACCACAAAAGCAGTTTTTTAACTTCTTTATTTATTTTCTTGACTGTTTGATACTGTTAAAATACACTGACTTAAAGCATGCTGACTTGAATGTTCTTTTGAACATACAGGAGATAATTTCAGGTAACTGTGTGGTGATTTTCTCTAAAACAACATGCTTCTACTGCAAAATGGCAAAAAAACTTTTTGAGGATATGAATGTAAATTACACAGCTGTAGAACTGGATATGAATACAAATGGAAGTCAGTTCCAAGACATTCTTGAACAGATGACTGGTGGCAGAACAGTAAGTATATTTTCTTAGACGTAACAAGCAAAGAACTTACATGATACACATTCCTGATGGGTTATGACCATGTCAAGTTCTTGATTTCCCTGAGACAAGTAAGCTTGGGATACAAGCTCCTAAATTAAAGACAAGGTACTGCAGAAAGGTTCTGTACCGTCTGTGTTTAAAACTTATCTTGTAGTTTCTTAATTTTTTATGCTCTCACTTGACTCAATTATTTTAATTTATTACAATCTCCTATACAGTGACTTCATCCACTTTGAAGGAGCACATGAACAAAGTTTCCCATCTCTGTAAACATTATGGAAATGTACGAGTTGTACAATAATATTAAATATGCATATTTAAGAACATAACTGTTGTGTGTATACTAGAGTCTATGTGGGGTTGCTTAGATTTTTCTCTTTTTTCCAAGAAATAACTAATGCAATTTTCATTTTCTGCATAGGTCCCAAGAGTGTTTGTCAATGGGACTTTCGTTGGAGGTGCTACAGACACTCAGAGGCTTCATGAGGAAGGCAAACTGCTTCCATTAGTTCATCAATGTCAAGTGAAAAGAAAATCCTGAACAGCCTTAGTCTTCCTTTGTATGATCAGAATTTCAGACAAGTTAGAAGATCACAAAGAGACCCTGCATCAGCTGGACTCAACAACTTCAACCCATGAATCATAGATCATTCTCTGACACAGATTTTATGGACTTCGCAAATTACTTGGTGTCCTTGCCTCAGCTTTACCACAACCAAAATGGTGATAAAACACACTATGTAACTCTTGGGCTCTGAGTGTGATATAGTGATCTTATTTTATTGCTATTACATCCTGATACTATGCTTTGGAGAAGTATAGACTGTACAAGAAGAATCCTGTAGGTTTTTTGCTGCAAATTAGTTTGCCTTCTAGCTTTGTCCCGACAATTACAATAAATGGTCAGTTTAATGGTTCCTTTAATTTTTCTCTGAATGTCAAATTGTAATGATGAAGAAAGTATGAAGCAAACCAGTTTTGTAGTGATATTGCTGTATGCATGTCTGCCTCTTGCATTTCAGTGTCTGATCACGTGGCTACCACATTGTGTGTCTGGCTGCTACAGAAAAGGGAATAAAGATTCTTGCAGCTTTAGAGGGGTAGGTGATTGCTTTCATCTTTGCTCTGCACTGTGAAGTATCAGTCTATACAGAGTCATTCAGGAATGTCCTCCTCGGGGAAGCAGACAGCTCACTGTCACCAAACTGTGCAACCATGAACTACAGTACAATCAATCCAACACTATTACGAAACTTAAGACCAAGTAAAATGGGTCTAATATGCATAGAGTTTATTTAGTACTTAAATTCTACAGTCAGAATGCAGTTTACTAGCGATTTTAACTTGCAGTTAAATGTCTAAAAGAAATGTCTAAAGTTCAATAGTTTCAGTACAACGTACATTTAAAGTCAGACCGGGCAATGCCAAGACTTGGTTATTGCAAGAAAGTTCATATGCAAATAGAAAATTATATCCCATCCTTCAGTAAAAGGGACCATTACGCTACTAAAGGTGCACAGTTTAGAATAAAAACATTAGTCAATGAATTTTTACTCGCTTCTTGTGAATAAGGCTCCTGTTATTTCCACTGCTTTCAGCACTGCATGCACCTAAACTACTTTTTTCCCCTCAAGGGAAAAAAGCATCACATTTATCTTCAAGTAACTAGGACTGTAAGAGTATCATGTAAATTTGACAGCTTCATTTTTGTGATGTGGGTTTGAAATAAGTTTAAACCACATCATTTGTAGAAAGTCTTTAGTATACAGTTGCCTGCACTGTGCATCTTTAACATGTAATGGGCTAATGAAACACACTGACCTCGTTATATTTTTTACTATTGTGGTTTACTGTATTTTGCTAATTTCATCACTGCCTTATTAAAAGTTTGTTTACAAGGACACATTCATCAAGGTAAACACACAGAAATGTGCGTCTCTCCCTAAATTTACACTTAATAAAGCAATTTATTTTGCACATACAGTGGTAACGAAGTATTCTTTTTTCTCTGTGTAGAATTCTTCAGCCAGTTATGTTTTCTCAGAAGATTAACAATAGTTTTGCACCTAAAAGCTGGTAAATCCATCATGTAAAAATAACAATAATAGTATGCAAAGAAATTTTTCAAAAACCTTTTCATTTTGTTCCCTGTTTAAAAAAAAGTTCCAAAACCAGTAGTCTAAAATAACCCTTTGAGTTCCGAGTTTCAGAAATCCCAGGGCATTGTCACTTCAGGCAATATTCTATTCTGGCTGTTGAGAAAATATGCTGTGCGCCTGCAGATCCAAGTGAGTGCCCGTTTATTAAAGAAGATAAGGCACTCAAAGGGTTAATTATGTTTCTTTTTAACCATGTTAAGGCTCCCCATCCAAATAGTTTCTCATCAATTTTGTATCGTTTCATAGAAAGTAGCAGCAAGACAGTGCCTTCATTATTGGATGGCACAAAGCCATGTTATGTTTAAGTTATATAAACATGATATGGCTGTTGAAGTGTGGTTCTACTCTGGAAAAAAAAACAAGAAAAAAAAAAGAGGAACTCAAAAATAGTCATTAAAAATTTCCATATTTTTTGCTTAGCATTGTCTCCAGGACAAAGCTTTTTTATCTTAAAATAATGCTTGCCCTCGGATCTGAACGTTAAAAATTATCCACTGAAAGATTCTGTTCTTACACTTAAGACACACCTGCTCATCCAGCCTAAATACCATGCTCCTAAGAAGCGTGAGAAGCTGGAAACAAGCAGCAAGTTATTTAAGCAGATAGAGCTGTTAATGTCCCCATCTGTTGCTTCTTTTTACAGAATTACTTTTAAAGAGTAGAACTGCACTTTTATAGGAGACTTTAATAGAAAAGACTTTTTTTTTTTGTAACTAGTTGTGCTTAACTCTAAGAAGCTGGTAACATCAGGAAAACAGCTATTTATAGTCATTATTTGTTAATGAAGCATTTGTAAAAGTTTTCAACATACCACATATATATATGCAAATATATATATATATTTAAACTTAAATTCAGAATGCAGAAATACCTAAAGAAACCACGCTTTACAGTATCAAAATTATAAATCCAAATGTAAGCACACATATTTAAAGACACCACACCTTCTGCTGAAATTAGCTAATCTTAAAATTTAGCTTTCAGAGTAGCACATACGCAATACACTGTCCTAGTGTTTTACCTTTCCCCCCATAACTCTTACTCAGCAATGTTTTACACTATACCGTATCATGGTAAGATGAAACCTCTACCATTCCAGCAATGAAGTCATTAAAACAGCTTACTTATAGCATATCTGTCCACTGTGAACCAATGCAAATAGCAAAATAAACCTATAAACTGATGAAATGCTTAAAAAAAAAAAAGATTAAAAGCGCACACAAGACAAGTGATTCTTTGCTTAGGTTTACTTCTACATCCTATTCTTTGAAGATTTTCTCTAATCAATACTGCAAAGAAGCTGCCCATTTATCCAGAATATTAATTTGTTTCCCTAATTCTGCATATAACAGCAGCTTGATAATATTTAACAGAACGGAAAGCTCCAATCCACTGAACTAATTCTAGGAAAAAGCTTTAAATTTGAAAAGCCAATTTTAAGCAGTTACTTCATAAAAATAAAGCCATTCACAGGCAGATGTCAGATTTTTGTAAATAAACAAAGTATACTTTTGTCACTGATCTTTACACAAAGTTTTACCAAAAATCTGATAGATACAGCAAATTAAATGTTTTATAAGAGATTTATGTAGTCAAAGGAATGAAAAAAAAATTTATCCAGTTTTTTAAAATTAAGATAAATACGATGACATCAGTTCTGGCATAAGTTATTTCACTAAGCTAGCACGCTCAGTGACAGCAAGAAGGCAGAAGAAGAACAGAGGCAAAAAAAAAAAAAGGAATGGACGAGAGCTTGTACATGAGAAGAGAGTCAAGTATAGGCCTGAGGTGACAAAGAGATGCTAAAGGAGAAAGAAGACATTAAGAGAGAAAAGGAAGGGCAAAGCAAAAAGGTAATCCAAGAAAGGAAATAAATGGAACCAATACTAACGCTTCTGGTACAGCGGCTGAAAGTTATTAAGCAGCACAACTTTTTGCAGTGGAGAAAAATATTTTCCTAGTGTTTTCACAGACAGAATACATTTCCAAAACTGCTGGTGTTATTTCTTAAGCAGAGAATATATACTTTGTTGAATAGCCTTTTAAAGCCGTACCCATTTATGGGCCCCAATTAAACAACAACAATGAAAAAGAAGACGACAATCCCCTAATGATTTATATTTAACAAACAGGTTTAACAGTGGTTTTAAGCAGCAAGATATTTTAGGGCCAGTTACTGGTGGCCCTCACATAGTGGGCACTTTGACCGGCCCTGCTGACTCCAGGCCTACACCTACTTTTAAACTTCTCTTTTTTAAAGAGAGGATTGTAGGTAAAGACCCCATATTTTGCCTGTAATAATAGTCTAACACTGAAGAATTGTTAAGGGGGTCACAATGAAATGGCAGTCAAACTGAAAGCCTATTAATTCTGTTAGATATCAGGAAACCTGCATTCACCCAGCCTACAGTTGCACTCTGCATTTAGACTTTTTTTTAAACCATGTTTTGAATAAAATTAACTATCTTTAAACATGCCCCACTTTCATTTGTAATGGTAAACTGCAGTGCACAATTATAGCCCCATTATTGTTATTTTTTTGTTAGTCAAAGTGTTCCTCCAATGCAAACAACACTATTAACTTGAAAGATTCAGTGTCTCCTCTTTGGTGAAAGAGTAGGTTATTTTTTGCATACTGAACTAATGCTTAAGCTTAGCAACTTTGTCTTAGCTCACTTTTTTTTTTTTTAAACATTACAGTAATTATTGCCTCTTTACATGTCCAGATATCATTTTGGAAATTATCAGTTTAATAAGTAAAGACTAACATCGGGACAAATTTATGTCATGGCATATGAGTCACACTGTCCCCTAAAATTCAGTATATGGGCAGACAAAAAAGATCAAGTCTATGGAAAAGGGATATGCAGCATCATTCTTCTACGCCCCTTACTGCAAGATAATAACAAAAATAGACAGAAAATGGTAGAAACAAAGGTCAACACACTGTAAAGTTTCAGCTGTCAGCATTTACTTCAGTTTCCCCTCTCTGTGAAAATCTTAATGGAGGAGCAGATGACAACATGATCTCCTTGCTGCTAGTTTTACATCAGATAACCAAACCATTTAGAATATTCTATTTCTAACAAGATATTTTTTAGTACAGAGATATGGTAAATATTTAGGAGCATATTATGTACTCCAGCGTGGATCTTTAAGATGGTGCACTGCTATCCAGTGTCAATAGATACAGGGAGCTACATTTTCTCTAAGCTCTACTGAAAAGTTCATCTTCGCTTACACTCTAGTTCAAGGAATTTTATTTTAAGCTGGACTGCTTTCAAAGATGCAACACTACTATAACTGTTTATTCAATCTGTTAGTAACTAGTCTAATCTTTTACTTCCAGTAAATTTATGCAGTTAACTGCACAAAGTTACTTGAAATACCTGTTTAAGTTTTCATTTTATATTTAGTTCAAAATATTTCCTATTACTTCACAAATACTACTCCAAATAAGAAAAAGTACTTGCAAAAGATACTTATCAGTTATTTTCAACATCTCTAGCTTAGAAGGAAACACCTAATCAGATTTTTGACTATTGTGTAATTTAAAACACATTACTACCAAAACCAACCCCAAAACATCAGTGCATTTACTTGAAATAATTATTAGCATGTATTGAGCAAATGAGTTTACTCCTCATATTAATGGTGTTTGTTTAGAAAGGAAACTACAAGTGGTAAGAAATTTTTCATAAGAAATGGCTCATTTTCTTTTTCAAAGTCAAAGTACTATGTCTCAGCTTTTGTGTCTCAGTTTTTTTTTTTATTCTAGATGTTACCTGACAAGCTGGTGGCAGTCCTGTATTCTTCGAGCATTCTATCAGAGCTGTTTTGTAAGAGCCGTGATACTTCAGAAGTAACTACATTCACGTCCACTGAAAGGTAACATTCCTACCATCAGTTCTTTAAGCCGTGGCTTAATGTCAGAAAAGGCTTCCCTCACTGTTTTGTTTATTCATTAAGGTAGAGCATAAGTATATAGCGGAAAACCTTCAGTAACATGTAACCTCACATTTTAGCACCAAAAGTGATATCCATCCTATAGAAAGTGAGGTTGAAATTTATAATCAATATGTATGAGGCATAATGAAAAGTGTTACAAGTATCAAAAGTATAATATGAACCTGAATTTTACATTTAAAAGCTTGGGGTTTAGGCAGAAAAATATGGTCTTACATGTCATTTATCACAACTGGGTTATTTTTATAAATCATAATTATTTTCAAATTAACATCAAATTCACTGTTTAAAACAGCCAGAATCAGCATAAAAGAGGCTGACATACATAGGTCTTAGGGGAAGTTTTGAAAGCATCACTAAAAAACAAAACACCGCCTTTCTCATTTTCTAAGATTGTGATCTACTGAAGAGATCTTTTAAATTCCCCCCTATACACACATATATAAAAACACACACAGAAAATTAAATACATATACACACGAATTGCTATCAATTCCTGTTCCAAAGAGATGAGATACTCACTACCCTTCTCCTTCTTTACTCACACTCTTACTATCAGACTAAAAGAAAAAAAAAAAAAAATCCAGTTTCGATCGCTTCCTAAACAAGATTTTGAGAACATGAAGGAGGCAACTGTACATGTCATAAAAGTTTTTAAGAATTGGTCACTATAAACTGGAGGTAGTCTTGAAAAATGTTAGCTTGAATTAATTTACGAAATCAGAAGTAACGTTAATCTACAAAAAGATTTAAAAAAATGAAATACTCTCCTGTTAGGAAGATTGTTTCTGTATCATTGAATACATTCCTTTGAAGAAAACGTAGCTTTTTGTTTCTGGTTGTTACCACTCTGCTTTCAAGAGCAGGCCAAGACACATGCACTTGATCTTCCTCACTGAAAGTGTGCCGATCCTTCCTGGAGTTGTAACACGGGCTGAATATGGCTTCCCAGCCATTGCCAGGGTCTTTTTCTACTAAAAACAGTTCTTAGAACTTCCCATAAAGCGTACTAATTCTCAAATAGAGCTTCTGAAACTGCATTGTACAGAAACTGCCCCTCAATTTATCTAAAGAGAATTACGCTTTACTCCTGAAAACTCAGATGATAATCTAGATAGACAAAGATTAGCATGAGCTCTGCCACTTTCAGTTTTACCAGTATGAAATTTCACTGGGTAACTTTTATACTGCATCACAGTCACATGGTCTCATACATGCCAGAAAATACTTCTTTTGTAGATTTGAAGTGTAACAATGGAAACTGTTGAACCTTGGTAATTTGTTTAAAATACAAAGATTTAAAAAAGCCCAAAGAAAAATCCATCTCAATAAAGTTACTGTTACACTGACATTATTAAAAATACTAAATGCACTTTTGTTTCCTGCCCCACCCTAAGAGTAATTAATCAATTTATTCTTGCAAACAAGCATTCCACAGCAATGGGGCTGGGGGAAAATTAAAAACCTCTTGGTATTTACGATCTATTATAAATGAAATTAAATTATGTATTGTGTAACCCTGTAGCTACTTTTAGCAAACTTCCCACTGTTATTTTAAATTGTGTGCAACAGGAAAAAAGAGAAAAGACATTTCTCATCTGCTTGTCTTGTTTTCCCTTCACAAAAAGGTAACATTCTGATATGTATATAATGTGCCATATTCTAATAAAGTATATTTGGCTGGGAATTCCCAGGGTGAAGTCTGTTGCCAGCAGTGGAGCCACTGGGAAGAGCAGATGCCTAGAGAATTAAATCAAATCCAAAATGAAGTTTCGAATAACATCCAAAGCTCCTGTATCAAAGCCGCATATATCCAACATGCCTCTGTCATCTGGATCTGCGATTGTAAACCCATTTGAGGTCATTCCACAAACAATCAATTTAGCAGGAATACCCATTTTCTAAAGGAAGGGAAAAAAAAAAAATCAGAACACACATACAGTAACTTAAACATGCCAGAGGGCCAAATCTTGCTATCTTGCTGCATAAACCACTGTCTGAATAGGCATAAGGACAAAAACTAGATATGCCATAACCAGAACTGCAGACTGCCTGATAACATTATACTGAACCTGCAGTAGGTATATTTAAATAAATGGAAATAATTACAATGAGGTATATTAGCACAACTTTCCTGCAATACTAAGATTCATAGATTATTTCAAATGCAAACATTAAAATTGCTATTCTGCAGTTCACTCAGAGAAAACTTTCAATAAATCATCCAATAGGAGTCAGAGGGTGTGTTTTTGTCTAAGGCAAGGATTTCCAAATGGCGGTTAAACAAACACAACAACTGTGGCTTGGACAATTCTGCTAAATGAGCTGAATTTGCAGGTTAGTAACCTATAAGGTAAAGCAAAGCAAGTGTCATGAAGGCCAGAGTACAGCAACTCTTTGTTCAAAAAACTAATTCAGGAATGGCATCTAATCTCAACTAAGAAAACTAAAACACGGTGAGCAAGTTAAAGATTTTTGGTATTAATTTCAACTGGGTGGATATGATATGAAGATTAATGTCCATACATACATGCTTGCCAAAAAGTATTTTTTGTAGTTTAAAAATTAGTTCCTTTAAAGCATAGAAGGTTGTTTGCTGATTAAATAAGAGTTTCTAACAGCAGTGGGCTTGAAGAAGGTGTTTTTCTTAGTTCCATTTTAAAATTATGAAACTGCACAACTTAGAGTAGCCCCTTTAAAACATAACGAGCTTTATTCTCAAGATACTATCATCTCATCCTATTGACACCTTCCCTACGGGCTTATTTTCATTACTTCATTTAAACATTGTGGTATCTACTGCAGACAACAAAGTTAAATTTAATTCTGTCAGCCAAATTTAATTCTGCAAGAACTATAAAAAACTTATTCAATCAATTCTATACAGAATGCAGAAATTCATATATTCCCTGAATATCGAACAAATTTTCCCTGCTATTGCAGTCCACCGAGCAGGGTAGGATAATTACAAACCCTTTTAGCAATTCAGTAGTTTTAAATATGCACAATTAGTGCAATATTTGCACTAATTCTGCCTAAAAGCAGAATATATCAGTTTTTAACAATGTATAACTATTTACTGAAAAAAGTCACAACTAGTTCAGACTCTAGAACATTTTTAAAACTGGTATTTGTTTTGTCCTGTATTCATCAATCATAAAGAGTCAGAAGCACATTTACCTCTCTGTACTCTCTAAGAGCTGCTGCAGGATGAGTATTTCCAGCAAAGGTCTCATTGTCGGTAAATACAATGAAGACATCAGCAGCTGTCTCAGTTTTTTGAGCCCATATCACTGGAAGGGAACAATCAGTGGTACCCATCGGAATCTTGAAAGAAAAAAAAAAAACAAACACATTCATACAGAAATTAGTAAACCGGGAAAAATTACTTTTTGTGTAAGCTTCATGTATTATCGCACAGAGAGGCTTCTTTGTTAAACAACAGTTCGCTTACTCATTTAATTTCAGTTTTGTTCAGGGTTTTTTTTCTTGATTTTTTTAACATTCTTTTCAAACTAACTCATTGTGACCTCACACTGCCATTCTAAATTGCAATATTTAATATCTGGCAGCTGAAATAATGACGTTTTCTAGACCTTCTCTAAATAAAAGGGAGAAAAAAAAATCCAGTGTTTTACTATACAGATATGGACTAAACCCAGTACTAGAATTGATTACAAAGAAAATACATTGTAACTGCTGAGACTTCTACACGCTGACCTTAGCAACAGCTATTTCCT
>VWZL01003556.1:411785-422390 GCA_013396915.1 Stercorarius parasiticus | reverse complement strand
TTTTTTTTTTTTTTTTACATACTTCATACATTTTCACTAATACTTGAGGTAACGTCATATCAGCCGTCACTGGGCAAGGGACCATTTCATGTGAAAAGGCAACAATATGTGAATCCTTCTCAGTACGTGCTACAACCTGAGAAAGAGGAAGACAAAAATAATTTAGTTATATTATTCAGAATTTTTAATGTCTGAATCAGTGCATTCCCTACCAAACACACATGACATATCCTTTTGTATTTAAGTCACCACAGCTCCTCAGATGCACTGATTCTTCACTCTACACTTTAAATATCCTGTAATATTACCGCAAATAAACATTGCAAAAATCAGAGCTAAATAACTGCTGTTATTACTGTAACTAACGATACTTCCATATTTCTTCTCTCCCCTCTGACATAAAACACTAAACATTTTTAAACACCAACAAAAGTTTGACTCCTCTGTAATATAAATATGCAAGAAGTTTTGGAATATCAAATTGAGGGTGAAGTGATTGTGATACCAGAGCCATATTGGTAACTCAACTGCACACAAGAATTACAACAACATTTCTTAATCCAGTCCGTATTATTCTATGAATGCTTCTGAAAAAAATTAAAACGTATTTTCAGCTAAGATAAGTAAAAAAACAGCCTTGACCAGTTTGATTTATACTAGAAATGAACTTCTTCAAATTGATCCTTCTGAATTTGGTTGCCAGTAGCTCTAAGCATCTGGTCTACCAGTGAGAGACACACATCACCTGTGCCCAAAAATACTATATAAGAGTTTCCTTCTGATTTCTAAACAGCTTTAGAGAACCTCTGTATCAAAAGGGCAGCTCAAGCTGCAAATAGTTATAAATAACATGTGGGAAGTGTCCCTGCCCATGGCAGGGGTCTTGGAACTAGATGATCTTTTAACATCCCTTCCAAACCAAACCACTCTATGATTCTATAAAAGAAGTGGAATGCCTCACCATGCACATTGCTGCTGCAACTGTGCTAGCATTGAGCACACTCCCCAAAACTTTTTGTGTCATTGATGCACTGATGTCAACTGCAACTAAGATGCGTTTTCCTGTTGGTTCAACTGTCTAAAAGGGGAAAAAAAAAGAAAATAGGTAGACATAATTAATATATTCATTTCTTCTTCCTTCTTCTGCTTTCAACCCTAGAAGTGGGGTTTTTTTTTTTTAATTCTTTCTGGGGTAACATTATAACAACGTCGCCAAAAGCTGAATCTATCATGAAGTTTTGATTCTTTGTTTAATAAAATCCCGATTCCTAATGTTTTTGTTATAAAGTTTCAAAATTGTTATCCACCTAACAAACTTTTCTCAGTCATTTTATAAGCTTTCAGAAAACAGAATTCTTAAAAAAGCTTAACAAATTGAAGAACTATATTACCTTGAAAGTTTTGTAAAATGAGGCATCTAAAGCTTCTAAAATATCTTCATCGGGACGCCACCACAGCTTCCCTCTGCTTCCATGTCCAGCTTTGTAGGTTTCTAATGCAACCAAAATATGGAATGGGTGTATTCTACCCTACAGGCAAAAGAAACCAACAGGAAGTTTTTGAAAATCTGAACTCCTTAACAAAAAAATAAAATAAGTAACAAACTAAAACTAAAAATAAGATCCTACTACAAAAATCTCTGGGTTAGTATATTGTTACTTTAAATTTGAAGATTTCAAGCAGTCTTTACACAGCTGTTGTACAAACTGATACTTGTCAGTTACTAGTAATGGACCTCATTCCTTTTCCAGAATCCTCCAATGAATTCCAAATGTTATCTTATGTCATCACCAGAACTTTGGTGAAATTTCACAGCTCTATCTATGATTGTCCAATGCTGTTTTTTATTACAGTCTTACAGTAAGAGAAAGTCCCTGTCCTGCTGAAGGGAAAGAAGTTGAGCTAGGGAAATAACAAACTTAAAAGTTTTGTATCTGATACAGTAAAACTGGACAAACAAACAATTTTCAGAATACAGCATTAATTTTCCTCCTACTATAAGAAGACAGTACAAACACTTTATTCATTTTTTGCTTTCCCTAAATAAACCCAATCAGTGGCTGCTGCACACTAAGTATTCTAAACCACATCTTTGCTTTACTGATTCATCAACATTTTGTAATCTTTTTCCTCAAGGGGATTTTCACTACCAGCAGCAAACCTTAGCAAATCTGAACGCCTGCCCATTTTCTTTCTTCCATCAAGGTATTGTGCCACCATCTTTGCTCTCCCTTCTCCAGTACCTAAGTAACTATGTATGATTAAAGCAGAAAGCAGAGAAAGGGAAGAGCTGTGGGATGGGGGAAAAAAAAGGACCTATTGTTCTTCTCAATTCAACTACAGTCTTAAAGAACTTAAGTGTCCTGATTTTAATCTCCCCAACTCACAAAACTATTAGAAAAAGCCACTTATCTTCTCTGTCTCCCATTAAATTCCTGAAAAATGTTGTTCTCCCTTTGGGAGAAATTTTTGTTTTCCCTCTTATTTTCTTACCTCTTTGATGGATAGTAAAGCAATCTGAAAGGAGAAAGTTTCCTTGTTCCGTCTTCTTGCTCCTCTCAGCTGCTAGGCTAGTTTCTTCATTCACTTCCTAAGATCCTACACAAGTCACTTTTTAAGCTTGTATTGCTGATTCTAAATTAACAAAACTCAGAAGCAATGGATGAACCCAACAGGCAAAGCTTGCCACAGCCCTCATTTAAGAAAAGATCCTAGCTGTCAATCTACTTAATTTGTAGAAAAGTTTCAGAAACAGAGGGGGGGGCGGGGCAGAATCAAATGAGAAATGATAAATACAAGCTTTAAGAGAGAGGTGCAAGTATTCCACTGCAGTTTTTTTGAAAGAATAAACTACACATTTCCTCCAAAGAACATCCCTTTTATTTTGTAAAGAGATTGCCTGAGGGAATGCAGTTTAGGAAGAGATTAAAAACCACAAAGGCTGTCACTGATTATGAAAAAGTTCTTACCTTTTTTAGCAGTTTCTCATTTCTTAGTCTTTCACATACTATTGCCACTTCTGAACCTCGTGGTTCAAGCACTGAATTTGCTGTCAGCTTTCCTAAATTTCTCAACAATACAGAAATAGACATTTCCTTCAGCAATGCCTTCCAAACCTACGATCAAAGAAAGAGAAGGGAAAAAAAAAGATGAGATTCCCAAACTACAAGAACGGACATCTGTGCATTAAATATGTGTATTTTAAAATAAACGTACAGGTTATATTCTTTTAAATAAGCATCTTGGGTAAAAAACTTGAAAAACAGCATAGGACTATTCATGGAAATCTAAAGTTGAGACTCTGAAAAGTGTTACTCTAAAGAGAACACAAAGCTAACAAAGTTCACCTACCTCTTTAGATTTCAGATGGTTTGTCAGTAGATGCTCTCTAACTAGACCATATTCCTCTATTAGATGAATAACTTCCAATTCATCTTTTGTGCGTTTCACTTTTTCCACAGCCTCCAGGTACTTCAAGAGTTTTTCAGTCTCAGCGGAAATTGCTTTGTCTTTATAAGCCTCTTGGACATCTTTCCACCCTTTGGTAATATATTTAGTGACTATAGCAATTCCTATTGAAAAGAAAAATATTTTCCAAGCAGGATTACCATTTTTATACTGGTATTTATCATTCTAGCAAGCAAATGAGTTAGCAGGTTTCATTCTCAGACCTGCCAAGCAGCTATAAAAAAGGTCAGCAACACACAACTTAAAGCAGTAGTTTAATTAGTGTATTAGTCTCCTTAGAATTAAGGAGCCTAAGGTATTTGAAACCAACAGATCTTCACAAGTAACAAAAAAGTGTTACTTCATCATTTGTAAGCAAATAGGAACAAATTGAGGGAATTGTATTATTTTATCTTCTCTTGACATAAGGAAGAAAAAGAAGCAACAAACTCTGTTTACCTTGAAGATAAAAAGGTCAGTTTCTGATACAACCACTCACATTTTTAATGTGCAATTTACAAGACACCATCACTATGAAATCATCAGTCTACAAAGGTACTTGGGTTTCCAAAATAGTTCCACAGTAAATATAAAAGGTTTAAAACACAGTATTTTCAGGTAAATAAAAATTTATTACCTTCATTGGCAGGTTTTAGGTGGGACAACCTCAGAAGATCTTTATGAGACCAACCACTTCTTTGTTTATATTTTGTAACTGCTAAAGCAACAGCCATGCCGTTCTTTCCATTGTACCAATCTGCAACAGCTTTCCTCAGTGCACGGCCCCACATGCCACATTTCATGCCCTCCTTCAGATCTTTTTTGAATTGGATGAAGGTAAAGAGATGGGTTGGTATGCAACACACCTCAGGAACAGCTTTAAATGCTGCTTGTTTCGTTTTTGCATCAGAACACTGTGAGCAAATTGCAAGGGCAAAAAGCAGGGGCTCCTGTTTTGCTGCTCTGCCTTCTTGACTAAATGTCTTTATTTCTTGAACAGCTTCACAACCTCTACCTTCTTCAATCAATCTTATTAAAGCTTCTGCATTTTCAAAGCCCAGCTTCTGCTCCTTTATGTAATAAGTACCACCTTCTGAACCAAAACACAAGAAACGCTGCAGTCGATTCATATCGGTGACATGCCACACATAACCACTTTCAGAGTTCGGCACCTGCTTTTCATCTGGGAGTTGCACTTGGTTTTCCTCGTCCTCCATTGTTTATACTTCCAAGAGGTCTGTTGAAAGAATAACAAAGTTATTAAGAACTATTGTGAAAACCTGATGACGCTAGTCTTTTATCACTTCTTAGCAAAGTAAGTATATGTTATATATACACTTGTAATTTTTCCTTCATAAATTTAGTAAGACTATACTCTAAGCGTGCAATAATACATATCAGTTAGGGGAAAAAGAGACATAAAAATTCCCCCGAGTTAGAATGGTGACAAAGTTATTTGCTTAAAACCAACTTAGAAACTACTTAACCCAAATAAGCGGCACACAGAAAACACGGCTGGTGGTGTGCCTTTTTGCCACTAATGTATTACACCACTTTCTTGGGTAGACTTTTTGAATGGCATACTAAATTGCTCAAAACTCAGATCTTGCCCTACTCTTATTTTGCTGAAGAATCGGTAATGCTGACCAATTGAAGAAATATGACGCTAAAATAAAGAACTAAAATACTGAAAAACTGTTTAGCCAGAACACTTTGTGAGAGTTTAAATATGGTGGGTTTCAGTGAGGCTTAGACAACAGCTTTTCAACAACTGACAGTAGCTCAAGAAAAAATTATCTTTATTACAGGCTCAAATAGTCTCCTGTTTCAAGTGAGATCCAAGAAAACAGAAACATTACAACAAATTTACATTTGAGGTTAAGAAGCAAAAAAAATCACAAAAATTCACAATCTTTGAGGTCTTTATACACTCTTGAGTTGCAAGAGAGTTCAGCTGTAATATTTGTAGGCAACAACACTGCTCTTACTTGAAGAACATCTAGCATGGTAAAATTCAAGGCACCGCATTTAAACTGAAATAAATAATAAATACAGGTGAAATTAAATCAGCAGGGTAAGGGGAAGAAAATTCATCTTCATCACTATCTCCAAAACATTAATATGGCAACAATAAATTCAGTTTTCTCATTCTTGCAAAACAATAAAAGGATACTAAATAGCACCAAGAGGTTGTTTTTTTTTTAAATAGGACAAAACACAAAACTGCACCAAACTGCATATAAATCTTAAAATATGCACACGCTAAAGTCTGAGCACACATAAATGACATTTCAAAGAAATCCACTTAACAATTTTTAAGTATTGCAGATATCTACTTTTGACATGCTTGCTGAGATACTGAAGATAAAAGCCGTCCTCCTTCATTTACCAGGATGAGCTAGCACAAATAAATGTCACTAATGTAGACAGAATTTTTTCCCCAGTTAGGTAAGTAACACACTGATTTACAAACAACTTCCCTACTTTTCTCTTTGACAAAGAATTTTGCTCTCTCTGCAAGCAACTAGAAATGTACCCTTCCTCCATTCTTGCCTGTCTGCAGTGATGTGCTATCTGCATCCAGAATTAAATAACAAATAATCATCAGTGCGCCCATTATACTCTATATGCTGCTAAAATCACAGAAGCCATATGCTGATACCTGATTTTTAAATGCAGGTTTCAGTTTAAAATTAACTAAGAAATATCTTTCATGGTATTATTCAGAACATCAGTGCTCAACTATTTTTCTCAGTGCTTAAATATTCTAACCATGTCTCCTACCAAACCAATTTAAATACACATCACGGTTGAGGCGACTTTTTCACTGACATCTGAAACATGCAAATACACTGAAAATAACAAGGGTGGTATTCGCAATGCATGAATACCCTATCAGTACGTTTTAATGTCTAAATATATTTTATTTCAATACATTTCAATCAGCTGGTTTCATTAAACAGTAAGTAATGTTTCATAATAAGCATACAAAACCTAAACAAAAAATCCTGAAATCAGTCAGCATCCATTAGTTTATTTATCAGAAAAAAAATGGTAAACGGAAAGATACTGAAAACCACCATTATCTCAAAGCAAAAATAACAATGGGAAACATAAAGGATCATGCATGTACATCTCCATATATGAGAAATCTTGAGAATAATTTCTCGTTGCATCTTTCATACCCCTGCTATAATAACTATTATTACATTAAAATGAGACTAATGGGAAAATTATTTTCAGTCACCCATGGATTTCCAAGACTTAAACTGAACTGGAAGAACCACGGCCTTGGTTAAACAAAACATTTATGATCTCACTTTGCTGATTATATTAAGAAATACCAGCACTAGTTTGAATATTTAGAGTTTCTTCCTATATTTTTCCACATGGTATGTCCATTTTATTGTAATTCTCACTTGGAGAGTCTCACTTGTCCTCACACGCTCAGTTTTATAGTCACTAATATAAATTTGCTACCGTTGTCATCACCACCCTGAGAATGGGAACAAAACCTAAATGAAGTAATTATAACATTTCTAAAATTACAAATAAAATTTAACCGGTTTGAAATACAGATTTATTTATAAAATACGGCAACAAAAAATCAGTATTTACATCCAAGGTATCAGCCTGAAAAGCAAACTGTTCACTACTTCATTGTTACATGTGAACATGCAGTGTGATGTTAATTGTATTGTATTAAAGAAGTTCAAGAGCTAACCATCAGAGACAAAAAACCTCCTTCTGTTCTTCTCTATTAAACTGTATAACAAATCTAACTTATGCATGTTAATAACAGATAATTTTTATGTTTACTGTTGTATGGACTCATTGTCCATACAGTGTATGGACTCACTGAAAAGCGGCATGTGCTAGCATCCATAGAATTCTGACACAAACCCATATTTTAAAAGATAGTTGCAAATACACACTTCTAGTTTTTCTAAAGCTACTTCCAGTTTTTCTGAAGCTTAGCTTTTTAATTTGCCTTCTTAGGAATATACTATGAGCTACAAAAAAAGATGCTGTTATGATTTCCACCTTTTGTAAAGCTTCACTTTCACTCAGCCCTCAAAGTCATCTTCTCAGATGGAACATAGTATTTCATAATGGAATGAATTACCTGCAGCACTTATCCCATCAAAAATACCTACGTAAAGTCTTCTGAAACCTTTAATAAAGTTATTAATGCCTTCTGCTAAGCAATCTAGGATACAAAACAGACTTATCTCAAATGGCTTACTGCTGTCTTGGGGATTTAAAAAGAGCTTCAAACCAACATAATCTTTTGTATCCTAGTAGGAATTGTAAATTCTTTAAAATAAATTCATATTTTAAAAATTACCTTTGAAATCTGCAATAGCTGATGCAAAACAGTAATTTCACTACTAAACAGTCACACTAGAAGTATCAAATTTAAACTTTGCCACGATCTGCTGGAAAAGCACTTATTCAGTGTTGAACCATTTAAATCATGTTCGCCATTTCTAACTCCTATTTTATATTTCAACCTCAGAAGTTCCCAAAGCTGTTCTCTCCCTCTAACCAGTCCCTCTCCTCTGCCCAGACCTCAAGCTTATTTTCTCCCTTAACACCTGTACCACACAGACAACTTTCACCCTCACAGATGGACAAATGCAAATATGCACTTAACGTATGCTCTACCATAAACCTACTCTTCGCTTGCTGAGCTGCAGCAGTAAACTTGAATTTCAAACACTCACGGAGGATTTATCAATGATATTCTGCCTCCATAAGCATTTCAAATTTCTGAGCCACCTGAATGCAAACAGCAATGTGAAAAGTCTTGAAAGTCACAGCCTAGATATTTTATAATGAAAACCACTGAACCACAATTCATGGTTGCTCACCATTATTAATGAAAGAGAAAAAAACACCACGGAAAATTTTATTATATTCCAAACACCATATCAATTAATCTATAAGTAAAATATGTCTTTGACTGGTCTGAAACGGCCTATACAGCACTTACATCTTGATTGGTAAGTCAATATCTTTATGTTGCTGTAGCACAACAGGATTGAGTTTGTAAATTAACCTCTTATTTTCTATGACTTGTACAATTCACCACTGGTTTTCCTAAGAAATAAAATGCCTTACAGTACAAGTTTCAGGCACATATGGAAAAAAAACCAAACACATAACAAAAAACAAACCGAAAAGCACAGATCTTTAATAGAACTACAGGTTATAACTTCAGTTCTTAAATTTAACTTCTATGTTAACAATGATGAATCAAACTCTGTAGTGAAAACATATGGAATTAAACTTTGACCAAGTCAGATCTATTGCAAAAAAAATATTGACATTTTAAAGACAACGCTTCAAATTGTCTTCAAATACTTCAAAACCATATACGCTTCATTCTATAAGAAACTGCATTCTCCTGCTCTGCTCTCAAAAATTTTGTATAAGCATTAAAATTAAGATTATAAAGAACTATTTCTAGTTTATTGAGTAGAGAGGCTATAAGCATCACACTGAGCTATATTTGCAACAAAATACACCTGCACTACAACAGAGCTCTGACAACATGAGTCCTCATACCTCAGAAAATAAGCACCTCTATGTAAACAGGAATGCCAGGAGAACATTTCCCAAATGACAAATGGCGTGGTGAACCACTTATTTGCTCAAAAAAAAACTACTATAGAATTTGCTTAGAAGTCCACTTGCTTAAAAAATTTACCGAGTGGAGTGAAAAGGTAGCTTAGCTGACATCAAACAATATTAGAGGAAAAAGCATCTAAAGTTGATACACGAAAAACCTCCGAGTTTAGCTACCAGTTTCCATGAGGATGATAAATACAAGCAGACGAGTAACCCCAACCCGACGCGCCCTTTAATCCCCTCACGGGGTTTCCAACGCCCAGGTGCCGAGCGGGAGGTGGCCATTGACCGAGACGGCCTCCCCGCATTTTTAACACCCCCGCCCCGCCCCGCCGGAGTGGCTGCCCGCTCCCGGCCGGGGCTGACGCGCGGTGGGGAAGCCCACACTCGCGCCGGGCCGCAGGTCTCCCTAGCTGGGGCCCGCCCGCTCCCCCCGCCCTCAGCGCTCCCCCGGGGAGGCGCCACTTGCCTGTGAGGCCGCGGCCTGGGAGGGGCCGCGGGGCAGAGCCTGCCCGGGCCAGCGCGGCCTGCGACGCCCAGCAGTGGCGCGGCTGCCCGGCCGCCGGGCGATGGGGAAGGGAGGGCAGCCGGGGACGGCAGGCGATAGCGGAGCCGGCTCCGGGCACAGGGGGGGTACACAGGTAGGGCGCGTCTCCCGCTCCAGCCGCCGTAGGCTCCGCGTTCTCCCGCAGCCCGGCCCCGCCCCGCCGGCGCCCTGACAGCATCCCCGGGACCCGGATGGGGCCGCGCCCACCGCCCCCCGCGGCCGCGCGATCAGTGCCCGGATGGAGCCGCGCTGCCGGGCCGGAACCGCGTCCTACCGCGGCGCAGGGGGTTTCCCCTGCCTACTCTGCCGCCAGAGGAGCGGGGCCACAGGGCGGAGGTGCGGCCTCTCGACGGCCTGGGCGGCAGCGCCACCGGGGGCGGCTGCCCCGGATCCGATCCACTCCCCACCACCGCTTCCTGCTCCCGCCCCGCCTCACCATAGAGATGACAGGGGCGGTGTGGGCCGCAGGGCCTGCCGGGAAGGGAGCGGTGTGCCTCGGCCTCGCAGTTTGAGCGGCCCGTTCAGCGGCGGCGCCGAGCCTGAGAGAGAGAAGGAGCAGCACCGGCCGCCACCATCATGTCGGCAGGGAGCAGCGCCGGCGAATGGTGCCTCATGGAGAGCGACCCGGGCGTCTTCACGGAGCTCATCAAGGGCTTTGGTGAGGGAGAAACAGAAGCGGGGCCGGGGTCGCGTCGCCGGGCGGGTAGTGGGGCTCTGAGGCCGCAGCCCTGCGGGTGCGAGACCGGACCGCTCGACGCGTCCAGCGGGGCGCTGCCCGGCTCCTTTGGCCAAGGGCGCGGGGCCCCGGTGGGCTGAGCCTGGCGGCGGCGTGGCTGCGGGCCGGCCAGGCGGGCGAGGAAGGGGCCGCGGGGCACGGCGGAGGCTTGGCTCGGGCCGGGGTCCGGCGGAGCGAGCGCTGCCGCCGAGGTGCAGGGAGTGGCGGGAAACGTGCTCCTGTGGAAGCTCTCGGCATGGCG
>VWZL01003556.1:333257-411740 GCA_013396915.1 Stercorarius parasiticus | reverse complement strand
CCCCCAGCAGCCCGCGGCTCTCGCACTGACCCGCCGCAGGCAAGCGGCCGGTCTTCTGGCCGAGGGAGGCCGTGAGGGCCACGAGTCCCGGCTGCGGCCTCGGGCAGCCACGCCGCTGCCCGGCCGTTCCCGCGTTCAGGGGGGCGGGCGCTCCGTGGCGGGGCGGGGCGTGCTNNNNGGGAGCCCGTCCCGTCACCCAGGGCACATGTACGGTGCTGCCGGAGAGCTGGGTAAGCACGCGCTGCCTCGGGGAGGAGAGCAGGGTTTGCTAAGGGCCACCAGGTACTGGTCGAGTGCCAGCAGCCTGGGTTACAGAGCCGCCGGGAGAGGGGCGATATGGGAAAGGGCTGTGACCTCGCAGAGCTGCGGTGCTTGGCAGTAGGCCAGACAGCCTGCGAGAGGCTGCTTTGGGTTTTAGGGTATTAAATTTTATGTTGAATTGCATTTAATATCCTTAGCAATACTGTTGTTACGTGGTTATAACAGTAGATAAGTCTACACAGGATTTTGGCTAAGGAGGCAAAATGATTTTGTGCTAGATTACATTGATTTATAATTTCTGTCACTTCTTTCTCTCACAAGTGAAGTCCAGGCATGCTTCTCCTTTTATGTTTCTATTTAACTAATAGATTAATCTTCCACCTACTGGGTATTTGAACACTTGGGGCTCTGGAAAGATCTTGCTTGAGTGTATTGTTTACAGTATTTTCAGTCTACTACCATTGTCTTTCTCTGGAGTCACTTGTTTTAAGTTTTTCTTTGGACTACCTGACCATGTCTTTAAAAAGAGTATTATTTTCAGTTGAGCAAAGGATGTGAGGTGACCAAAGATACGTTAATCTCCTCTGCTTCTTTTTTAAATGCAGCTGTATTATAAAGACAATATTACCATACACAGGAGAAATTCCTGAAATAATTTCTCTTGACCCGTCTTGTTTGTTTGTTCTGTTTTTTTAATGAAGATGCATTAAAGCCTGTAAATAGACTTTTTCATAACCTGGACATACAAGTTGTAAATGTTATCACAGTTCTTTCATGTGTCTGTCTTTACTGGCTGTGTCCCTTTTAAATGGAGTAATTGAAGAAACCTGTATCTTTCCTTGTTTCAGGCTGTAGAGGAGCACAAGTTGAAGAAATATGGAGTTTGGAACCAGAGAACTTTGAAAAATTGAAGTAAGGCACTTTTCTGATCTACGTGGTTTTTATTCACAGCTGTATGAAGTTGCTGAAAGAATGCGTACTAACCTCAGTTGGGTTTTTTGGTGGTTCTGTTTGTTTTGTTGGGGGTTTTTTTGGTTTTTTTCTTCCATTTCTGTAGAAGCTCATTGGGATTTTGATTTAATTGAATACCTGCCTTGGTACTTAATCTGGCTTTTCTAGTTTTGGAAAGAGAAGCTAATAGCAGCTAGAATGTGAAAATAGATTTCTAATGATTTTGTTATTGGTTTGCATTATATCCTTTGACAAACTTCTGTTCCTTGCTTTATCTCCCTTCTTCCTCACATAACATGATATTGTATCTGTTGCCTTCAATTAATTTCGTGTACTTAGGTACTTTGGTAACTGTTTTTCCTGCAGAACCACTTCCATATATATGTGAAGGCAAATAGGCTTGGTATAACTGACAATGACTGTTATCATATGGAACAGTTCTGTCCTTGTTAGACAATATTAATTCTTCTGCCATGTTGTCCATGATGCGTTGAGTGTTATCCATGTTCACATAGAAGATTTTAAGAGAAAAATGTCATCTAATCCAGACCATATTCTATTCCTGTGCAGATATCCTATGCTTGTATAATTAATCTTTCAGAAGGTGTAGTTTTAGAATTTTTGCCTGACTGAAGATATTTGACAAGTGACACCTGAATGCCAGAAATGTTACTTGAGAAGTGGTTTATTTGCTTCATCAGAACATTACCTGTTTTGTTCATAAAGTAACAGCTTTGCTTGCTTGTACTGTCAGATGTGTATCTTTCTAGTCATGAGTGATGGCCGGCTTCCTTCCTACGCATACGTATGATATTTTAGCTTAAACAATAAGAGTTAAAGAATATAATAACATGTAGCATTTTTTGAATTCTCTCAGTGGACCCATTGTTTAAAAAGACATCTCAGACTTCTGGTCAGAGCTTAGGAAAAGTTTCTCATGCAGTACAGCCGTATGTTTGCCTTTTGTAGATAAACCTTTTGTGGCGATGACCTTAAATTCAGGTTGATATGGTGAATGAGTTTTTGCTTAATTGTAGCTGTAGATTTTGTAAGAATTGTTTTCTTTACTAATAAGTTTTTGGTTTATGGGAATACTAAATACAGTGTAACATGCAGTAAAAGCTGTTTACTATGCAAGACGTGCAAGTCTGAAAAGCAAGCCACAATTTCAGTAGAAGGGAAAACTGGACTTCTCTTACTTCTCAGGGAGATAACTCAAAGCATGATGTTTCAGAAGAGCTACTGTTATCTTCGTATATTTCATTTATGCCTAAGCATTACCAAAACCTTAGTTCCAGCTCTTGTATATGATTGACAAATGTTTTGATAGCTATTTGTCACTGACAAATTCAAAAGAGTGTTGTGCAACTGTAATAGTTACAATAACCAGGAAAACTGGTCCTGATTTATGAAAATTACTGACTAAATGCTAATTCAGATCGGGATTGTTTAGCATATACAGAAAGAAGCCTGTGTTTTGTTGGGGGTAATTAAAAGATCACATCTGAAAATTTCGGTGCAAGTTCCCTATGTTTAGAAAGAAATAATTAAGAGAATTACTGTATGAGCATACAGTTAAATTATGTAGAGGTTTCTGGCTTTGATGTTTTTCATCAGTACAGGTGGTATTTTTTATTTTTTAGGCCAGTACATGGGCTGATTTTCCTCTTCAAGTGGCAGCCTGGAGAGGAACCAGCAGGTTCTGTTGTTCAGGATTCCAGACTGGATACAATATTTTTTGCTAAACAGGTACGGCAAGTTCAGGTTTTTTTCTTCAATATGTCACAAAATATGGCTTTTAATACCAAAAGATAAACGAGCTTTTTGTTGATATGTGCACAAAAATACAAGGTGAAATAACTTTAACAAGTTCTGTGAGACTAGGGACTGTGTATTAAAAGATGGTTAACAAAGCAAATCAAATTTATCTGTCAAGTCAGACAAAAATATCATCGGGTATGGAAGAGTAAAGCTCTTATTTATTTGTCAGCCTACTCCTATAAGAGTAAGTTAACTCTCTGTGCAATAGAGGATTCCTTGGTAAATGTTCTCAGCAGAATGAGCAAATTATTTTTTTGAAACCACTTTCAGCAAATTCCAGGAAGAAATGTTTATTTTGGTCCAGTTTTTATTTCTTTTGTTTCTCAAATGCTCTGCAGCCAGGGCAACATAGCTCTAGGATAATACTGTCCTTTAAGAGTTTGCAGACCGTTTTGGCATGGAAGTTTTAAGTATTTAAACCAGTAAGATGAGTTTAAATTAGAAATTATAGGAAAAATTGGTTTTGCTAATGTAATTCCTTACTGAGTAGTACTGAAATTCTGTGTTAGCTTTGACAGGCTGCTGTGTGTATTGTTTGCAAGCAAGAAAAGCAAGAGAAAGTAACCAGAATGAAAGTAGGAGGACTAAAAAAGTAGGAGTAATAAATGTTTTTAGTTCTTTATAAAGACCTGCTTCTCAAACAGTGATAAATATAACAGTCCAAAGAAGAAGTGTAACCCAACGTGTTAATAACAAAGCATTCATATCAAAGGGCAAATTACTAGGCTTTCTATGAAGACTGACACATAGACTGGATGTTGTTTTGGGTTTTGTTTTCCTTTTTTGATTTATGGTGTTTGGTTTTGGTTTTTTTGTTTTTTAAAAAAAGAAAAAGTGTTTTTTGTGTAAATTTCAGGATATAAAGAAGTCTCCACACACTTCAAGCTAAAAGTATAGAAATATGGAAAACAATGGAAACATGAGGCATACCTCTAGCTCTCTTGGCTACTCTGTACATGTGCTTCTGTTGTGCAGACAATCATCTTTAATTTGTTTCTTTTATAATCAGCTTACTATTTCATGCTATTGTGGATGACTTTATTCCGTGGTCTTTTTTGATACTGTTTTCTTCGTTCTTCCCCAGCTGCAGCTCTTGAGTCCTGCCAAGCAGTATCCACCATTCTTATAATACAATGATCAGCAGTAGTTTGTCAAACAGTTTTATAGGTTGACGGGTCTGATAGATACTGATTTAGGCCGTGATTTCTAGCTAATCAGACATACTGTTAGTGATCAGTAGGTTATGGCTACAGAGCAGTCTTGATGCAAAGAACCTCAGGGAAAATCCTTGATATAACTCTCAAAGGGTAGTTGTGTGGCAGGAGGAAATTGCTCTGATACGAATCTAGAGAGGTTTTTTTTTTAAGATGAAGGTGAATTTACCCTTATTCAAGGGATTTCATCTTTCTTGTTTCCTGTGAATAGGTGAGGTTCTCCCAGAATTACTGTTCTTGTGGATGCTGAAAAGTTTCAAAGCACTTGTCTGCTTGCTCCACTTCTTTTGCTTCCCCACCCCACCCCTCCACTTCCCTTTCCGAAGCATGACACTTTGTTTAAAAGCAAGTAGCTAAGAGGAGCTTTGTTGAGCTTTAAATTGGGATTGCAGAATATACATCAGAAAATTTGCATAATGTTAGACTTGCTAGCAAAACCAGAAAATACAGGCTAACAATGAAAGGTCATCTTTATTTTGTAGCTTTCTTTGAACCATTCATATTTTACTGTTTTCTTAAGCCTGAAACCTCTTTGTGGAGGTGTAGGAACTTCCTAATATTCACTGTCCTTCACCTGCTGCCTTTAAGGAGAGTGTGCTGGAGTGACTCAAAGAATTCATTAATTTCAGCATGGAGAGCAATTTCTAGAAGTGTTCACTATTTTAAAATAGTAGTACCTAGTTGTGCCACTTGGTGGCATGGAATATGTTTCATAGAATTGTGGAATGGTTAGAGTTAGAAGGGACCTTAAAGATCATCTAGTTCCAACCTCCCTGCCATGGGCAGGGACACCTCCCACTAGACCAGGTTGCTTGAAGCCCCATCTAACCTGACCTAGGACACTTCCAGGGATGGGGCATCCGCAGCTCACCTGGTTTCATAAGTAACTTGCAAAGAGTTTAAAGTTAGAATATCTTTTTCGTATTTTATTATTGTTTGTTAGGCAAGTGCAGTGGCTTAGCAAAATCAAAACATTTCTTGTAGATATACAAATGCTTGTGTTTCATGTCAGTTCAGTTTTGCCTGGACTGAGGTGTTTTGACTGAACAACTGGTGAAATAATCACAAAGAAATACAAATTAAAAGTCATCAGATAAATGAAATAAACTGGTTTTGATATTTTGGGGGGATTTGTAATACCAGTTTAGCTCTGGTGACTTTCCCATTGGAGGAAGTTAGCCTTAGTTAGAGATCCAACTTGACTAGCTACATTTTGAGGACTGATCGTGTTTTCTTAAGCAAATGGCTGATCTGATGATTTGCTGCTGATGAGAGCAGGATGTCTTGGTCCTCCCAACTGGTCTCCTTTTGGCTTCATGATTCTGTTCCTCTCTTGCAATGGCTCGGCTGCTCATTGAACTTCCCTGAGCCGGTGCAGCTCATCAGCCAGCAGTTTTCTGTAGATTGTCTGTGCATATTTTCTTGGCTGATCTCCTCCAACATTACGAGATGTATTTGTTCAGTGAGTCTGTACAGGCCAAAGCTGGTAAAGGTAAGTGAGAGAGAACAGGAGTTTCTTTATAGTAGTACTGAAGTTACTGCATTTCTTGAAATCGCGGTCTGTGAATCCTTCTGAGTCACCCAGGAGCACAAATGAAGACAAGCATTAATATTAAATATTTCTATTGTAAAATAGCAAAAAATGCAACTGTGCTCATGTGCCTCTTTTATTTTTCTCTGTGCATGTTTCAAGTCCAATTTTATGGTGACTTTGAGGATTGGGTTTTGTTATCTTTTGAGAATCTTCTTCATATGTCACGATTTTTTTTTTTCCTCCTTCTTAATTACAAAAGTGATGAGTAAAATAACCGTATGTTCATTTGTAGGCTGGAACCCCAGAACATATAGATTTGTTTTCTGGGTTAACAAAATTTTTATGACACTTAAGGTTATTGGTCTGTTGATTTGTATCTTCAAAACTGACATGACACTGGAGCCCTAAAAATCTCAAGAAATCTTTGGCTCTCTTTCCTTTCCCATACATTTCCTTCTTTTAAATCTTACTGTCTAAAGAGATCTGCTACAATCTGTTTTACTGCGGAGAAGTAGTCTTGTTCATGCAGGATTCAGTAACTGTTAATAAGTAACAACAATTTAGTATGGGAAATAGATGATGCTATTACAGCATGGCTCCATTTCTGTTCAGTTTTAAATAGATGTTCCATCTTAAACGTTGTTTCATTGGGGGGGGGGTGGAACTTTAGTTAGATGTAAAAGGCTACAGCTGTCAAACTGTCAAGCAAAACATGTTTAAAAATGCATTAGGAAGCACAATTTTGGTAAGAACCTTGTGCATGCTCACCTCTTACTCATATACACTTTCATAGCGATGTTGTAAATTCCAAATGACAACTAGATCTTGTTCAAAGTTAAATCACAAGTATGTTGGGGGGGTTTCGAATTTTAAAGTCTGTCTAATATGCATGCAAATTAAAGGATTTTTTTTTTTTAATGGTTACTTTTGTGTGCACTCATGTTAAATTTGGCCTCCCTGTTATGCCTAGGTATGATTTTGTCCTCTATTTGAGGCTACAGAACTCTGGATGATCTTACATACCCTTTGAGCTAGGATACCTAGGCACAATGAGGTGAGTTAAGGATACAATTTCAGCCTTAACTCTGAATTTCCTGATTTCTGTGTTGCTTAAGTACGCCCTTGCTGTTACATTTACACACAGTGGCTACACAATTGTACCACTGAATGTATTCAGCTGTCTTCAGCACTGTTTTGAATAGCTATATTCTGTGCTGATCTCTGCAGAATTGGAAGTGTCTGTTCACAAAAAAGAGTGCCATTGTTGCAGACTTATGTACTAAAAATTTTTTGTTTAATAAGATCTTCGGGTTTTATTACTGAAGTATTGGTATCATGCCTTTGTTTTGTGTCATGTATTTATTTATGCTGCATTGTGATGATAAAACATTACAATTGTGATATTAAAACATTAACTTCATGAATTGGGAATAAAATCTATATACCTTCAGAAGGAGGATCTTCTAAATTATACTGTTAATAACAAAACTTTGGTCTTTATTTATCTTTGTCCACTAATGGAAGTACATAGTATGTATTTTTTAACATTTCCAATACTTCAGTTGATTTCAAAGTAAAAATTTTTGACATTTTCAGGTTTAGTAGCATTAAGAGAGATCAGAGATCCAGGTTAAAGCTAAACATGGGATAACAGATAACTTCTAAGAAGTAAAATGAACTTGCAACACATCTAATCAAAATCAGAGATTTTCAGAAATTGAATATAACTATAGGAAGATTATATACTTATTCCAAAGGAATAAAAATAAATAAAATTAGATAGGGTATTTAAACAAGAATAAGTTCCAGAACTTTGCCCTAAAGCTGAATTTTTCACGTTGAGCTTTGTAAAGCCAACTGTTTTGTAGCATTGGGATGCTTAGTAAGTGAACCCCAGTGATTTGCTGGTTATGCTGCCAGTTGCAGCACAGAGTTGTCCATAGCTTTTTGAAAAACAAAAATCCATCAGATAGAGGATGCAAGTCAAGAACTTAAAATGCTTCATCCTTAAGTTGATCCAGAAACTTGGGTTGGATCCGTAGGGAAAGGTGCATGCTCATGAAGTTATGCATCTTAATTGAAGAGTATGTCAGAGTAGCCTATTCAAGTGGTTCCTTTGTTTTAAGCTGCGCTTCACTTGGTGATGCGGTAATGTTCTCAGTTTTTTTGAGATCATCTCACTAATGTGCATATATATGTGTGTGTATATATATATATATTATTATTTTCTTTCAAATATTGTTAAATACACCTTGTAGCTTTGCTAGCAAAATCTTTGAAATATGGGTAGTTGATCCATCAAATGTATCACCAGCACTCCCTGGTCAGAAATATGCAGGCAAATGTTGAGATTTCTGAACAAATACAGAAATCCTCGTAAGTTTTCTCAAGTCAAAATAAAAATCTGGGACAACCTGTGTATATTGTCATGTTGTCCAAATGCAGAAAATGTTTTCTGCCAATGCTGGAACACCTTAAGTAAGAGATACATTGGATGTTAGGGTAGGTGCGTAACCTGATCAGTTTCTCTCTCAGAGGATTCACTAGCTTGCGTGGATAGTAGTGCTGGACTGCCTGTGTGCATTGATAGGATGCTGTGCCCATGTGACAAATAAACCTTGCACTCATCTACGTTTGGTACTGCAGTCGCCACCTCCTCCTCACTCTGTGCTCTTTACCCTGCCCATCAGCTACTACTAGCTAGGTAACACCTTATTCTATCTTGGTAATTCTCTCATCATCTAGATCCAGGAACACACTGTCTTTTTATGCATATCACCTGCACTTGCTTCTGTTCCTCTGCCACAGGACTATTCTTGCTGCCTTTTCCCTGTCTCCTGCCTCTCACTTTCTGAAGAGCGTTTGTAGTTCTAAAATGTATTTCCACTTCAACAGCTAGGGGCCACTGGTCTTGAGATCTGCGTCTGTTGCATATTGTTTTCTAGCAGTAAGACAAGATGTTTGTCTTGGTCCTTATATACTCTAACAGATTCCTCTCATACTGTAGTTGGAATACAAAAATATATTTATGCTGAAAGGCATCTCATTTTATGAGACCACAAACTCCCTGCAGAGTTTAATTTTAACTCCTATTTTTGCCACTGTTTAAAGCTCCTGCATCCAGCTGGTCCAACACAGTTTCTATGCTGATCTTGCCTCTAGGCACAAAATCTCTCTTAATTTCCCTTTCCTTTTTTGAAGCCATCATTGAATTAGCGGTCTGTCAGAGCAACTGATTGTTCCATCTTTATTTTTCAGTAAAAATAGTTACCACTTAGTGCTGTCTCTCCCTATAATGTCCTGTATTAGTTATCATTTAACAAGTACAGTTTGCTGTAGTGACTCTCCCTTCATTATAATAGCACTGTTCTTCACCGCAGGTATCTCATCCTTTCATCCTAGTACTACTTTGACAACTGTGCCTGATGCCATTCTCTAGTCATATCTCAGAAAATCTTTAGTTCTTGGTTCCTTTTTCTATGTTATTCAATAATTCTCGTGAGTTATGTCATTGTAATAATCTGTACTTTTTAAATTTTCTGTTGCTGTTCGTTATTTCTTGCCCTTGATGAATTTTCCTTTTACGTCCTTTATTTTGTAATTGTGTGAACTCTAGCCTTAGGGTTGTGTGCCTGCAGTTTGTTTAATTTGAGTTTCAGTTGCTGTAATCTGTTCTCTGTGTGTAGTAGACTCCCTTGATTACCGTTTAAGTCAACTAGATTGTATTTGTATTAAATTAAGAAATGCTTTATTATTTCTTTATTATCTGCACTATAAGACGTAATCTGGGCTGAGAGCACCTGAAGTATGGACAATTAATATATGATGTGGCTTATAGTATGAACATAGTAGGTTTTCCTTTGTTAGAGACTAGCTTTGATTGTAAAGTAGGCTGGTTGGTTTTTTTTTCTTTTTTTTTTTCATTCTCCTTTCTTGTTGGAAGTGGTTTCATGTTCACAGCCCTGACCTTAATTTTCATTTTTTTTAATACAAAATCAACATCCTCTCTCCCAGTCCTAAGGTTTAAGTAGCATTTTCAATTGCAGGATAGTCTCATGGACTGAAGATACGTTATTTTTTCTAGCCTGTAGCTCACTGAGAAAAAAATTGCTAATGTGAAGTCTTTGTTGTATTATGGCCTTATGCCATTTGATTATTGTGCTTTTAATTAAATCTCAGATTATATTTAATAATCCTTGTAGTCTCTCTTTTTCTTTAAATACTGTATTTTAGTTTGGGTATTACTAAGCAACATCAAAGACATGGCTGTAATATGAAAAGGTTTGTTTATATTTTCTAAAAATGGAATATTTTAGAGTAAAGGAATAAGTCTAAGGAACACTGTCACACAAACTAGTAACTGTGAGCTTGAAAAGGATAGGTATATTGTAAATCAAGAAACAGCAAAAAATCTAATATTTCATATGGCTTATTATTCAACAAACCATCTTTTAAAAAATCTTTACATCTTGGAACACCTCTAAGTTTTATTAGTTTATCCCTAGGATGTTTGAAGTTTTTTGTCCAACACAACCTGCTTATAAAAATTCTAGGTTCCATAATGTGCTTTATTGCCCCAAATGAATATTATTTTTTTTTGAGCTTCTACTCCTGGTAAGGATTCTGAATATTTGAAGGACGTTCTCTATGGAAGAGTTTACTTTTTTTTTTTTAAAGACTGTACATATAGTAACGTAATTTGGGCACCTTGCTGTGAATAGTACTTGATTTGTTTTTCCACTGAGATCACTGTATTTCTTCTATGTCCTTTATTAATCTTTTTGGGGAGGTGGTGAGACAGTAGAATGACAGTTTCTATGCAGAGGTGTGAAATATCAGGTTTTTATCAATGAATTGTGAGACACCTTCCAGTGTTCGTTTTATTAGTCTCCTACGGCAAAGGCTTTTCTTAGACTAGATTTGCTGCTGCCTGTTTTAGAGTGAAGCTCTAATGTGAATCAGTATAGAAAGTATGTGTTTGCAATGAAAAATGTTTCCCAGCTTAAATCAAATATTTATCACTAGTACTGAACAAATTCTCAACACTTTTTTTTTTCTAGGTAATTAATAATGCTTGTGCTACTCAAGCCATAGTAAGTGTACTATTAAATTGTGCTCATCAAGATATCCATCTAGGAGAGACTTTGTCAGAATTTAAGGAATTTTCACAAAGTTTTGATGCTGCAGTAAGTGCCTACTATTTTCTATATTTTAAGTGTTACAGTGTTATATCTACATTGGCTTACAATTTAATTTTGTTACTTTCAGATGAAAGGTTTGGCACTAAGCAACTCAGAAGTGATTCGGCAAGTTCACAACAGTTTTGCCAGGTAACACATGTTTTAAATCTAGGCAGAATTTGAGCAAATTGTTTTTAATCTCAGATTTTTTTAATAATTTTCTTTGCAGGCAGCAGATGTTTGAATTTGATGCAAAGTCTTCAGCAAAAGAAGAAGATGCATTTCACTTTGTAAGCTATGTTCCTGTTAATGGACGGCTATATGAACTAGATGGCTTAAGGGAAGGACCAATTGATTTAGGTAATATTTTATGTTTTTTCTGAACATCCTTCATGTTAACAATATCTTATTGCAACAAATTGGTTGATGTTATAGGATCAAACCAAGTTATTTATTAAAATAAAGGTTATCTTTAAAGTTTTCTTAGCGTGCTATTCAGGCTCATACTTCTCTATGGTGTTTTTTTTGTTGTTGGTCTGAAAATGCAATTTTCTTCCTCCTCCCTCCACATTTCTGATTATCTCTCCTTTCATTCAGTAATCAAATAAACAGGCCTTGCAATCCAGTGGGCTTCTAATACCTTAATAGTTTTGTTGCAAGAAGGAGGTTTACATAACCTACTTCTCATGGGTGTGTGTTCTCCTTACCCGAAGAAATATGTTGTTGTTCTGTGCTGTCTCTAATGAAATCTGGTAAAACTATGTGATCTTTTGACTTTCCTTACTGATAGCGTGCAATTCCCTTTGCTAGTATTTTTCCCCATGTCTTCCTTTTTGTGATATTATTACCCAAGACAATTCCTATGTCATGTTTTCAAAGCTATTTTTTTCCCAGGTTGATTACAAACTATTCATTTATTTTATCGTTTGTTTCTTCTGTGGGAGCATGTATACAACTGACTCTGTACATTTTTTATACATTATGTGGCTGGTGTTTACACACTATCCTCTTTCTTCTTAGGTAGCAAATATTTTCTCTATGGTTTAAAAAAATAATAGCTACTTATAGCATAGTTTTATTCTCTGTAAGACTTGTTCCTGTTTTGTGTCTTGTAATCATTCTTAACTTGTGGTATGTGGGCCATCTCGTGCCTTGAAAACATCTATGATGCCTGTACGTGTCTGCACTTTCTTTTGAGTCTGATCTCAATGTCAGTACATTCCATGTTCCATTTCCAGATTGTTTTCGCAATTTTTTGATAGTTGTATTTATTTTTAGTAATGGCTTGCTACTAAATCTCATCTTTAGTCAGGCTAAAGAGACTATACAGTCTGCAGACCTACCAGTGACATAACTTTATCTCAAGATAAATGAGATAATAACTAAAGGTGATTTCAAAAGTTGATGGTGCCTCCTTAACAAATTCAAGACCTTAAAACAAATGAAGAGACTCATGATCTTTTGACCATAAGTAATCTATCATATGTCCTTTTATATTTTTTTCTGTGTCTGACTTTTTAACGCTGTATTGCATCTACATAGTATTGACTCTTTATTTTGTCTAAACGGAACAGCTGTAACTATCCATACTCTTTTCTTTTGCTGTCGACTTTTATGTTGTCATACCAATTAATTTCTTTTGTGTCATAAAAATCTTACACAACATACTTTTCTTTCCCCTCTGTTTCTTGTTATCAACGAATTAAAGCTAGATGCTTTTGCCCTTAAAATTTAGGTTTGCTCCATTGCTTTGGCCGATACGTTATCCAAATATAGTTATTGAAAAATGTGTCTAACGCCTCCTAAAAAAAATCACCCGAGTAATTTGAGACTGTAGTTGCCAAGAAAAAACTTGTTACATACTCTGAAGCTGCTGCATAAGCCCGAATTATACAAGTCTTGAATTTGCAATAAATTTTGCAAAGAAGATTAATGTTTTTTTTCCTTTGTGTTTTTTCCCTAGGTGCATGCAATCAGGATGACTGGATAAGTGCTGTACGGCCTGTCATAGAGAAACGTATACAAAAGTAAATGGTCATGATGCTTTTAAAATATAGCACCTTGTATATGTTTAAAAATTCCTTATTCTTAATTTCCTTCAATTAAAGGCTTTCAACTGAATTTCTAAGGAATGACTCTTATGCATCATTTTTATGTGCATATCACTGTGTGACTTCAGAACCTATTGCCCAACATGACCCAAATGTGATGATAGATATATCTCAAATACGCTGTGTTCCTGTATGATTAATCAAAGTAGGTATCTGTGTAGTGAAGAGAGATCCTCCTAGTACTCTGAAAAAGGAAGAGCAAGATTATTAACCCTGTTAGACAGCTGTGGGTCTTTGCGAGTGAAAAATAACAGTGCCATTACCATGGATAAAGTTTGGGGGTGCACTGATAATTAAAAATACCAGAAACTAACCATATCCACACAGCCAGTATTTACAGAGAACAAGTTTTCCTTAAGTATGTGGCTTGGTTTAGAAATTTAAGTGAGAAAAACATACTATGGAAACTTCCCTACTTCTTAGCTCTCACCCCAAACTGCAGCCCCAAACGTGTTAGAAATAAAGTTAATTTTATGTCAGTTAGAAGTTAATTTTCAAAGTCTTTTACTTGAAGAGTTTTTTTGATAAGCAAAAAAACTGCTACCAAATCGTATTTGGAGAATTGAAACTCTGAAAGGCCTGCTAGTCGAATTGTTGAATGTACTTTTCACATTGTATGAAGAAATCTCTAATGTTTTCTATGAAGTAACAGTAACAACAAAGTAAAAACGGTTGTGTGCAGCAGTCTTGTGCGAGTTTTGTTGTCAACTATGTAATGTGTTGTTTTCTTTTTGGACAGTTTCAGTATTCATTTTTTGTGACCACAGACAGGAATAATAATATGTTGGGAGAGGAGCTTATTAGGAGTTACATTTAGGATAGTGTTCATCTGAGGTTTGAGTTTATTTCGTGGCAAGATTGGATCTGTAGCACAACTTAATTTAATAGATGCATTTGCATTTTTTTTCCACCAAATGCATTCCCTTATAATGAAATTGTGGAGGAGGTTTTGAGTTGTCATGTCAATGATTAATTTTAAAAGTGGTTTTTTTTTTGTTTTTGTTCCTCATTTAGATACAGTGAAGGTGAGATAAGGTTTAACTTGATGGCTATTGTATCTGACAGAAAAATGATATACGAGCAGAGGATTGCAGAATTACAGCAGCAACTTGCAGAGGTATGCCATGGTATTTAAGTTATTGGAGTAGTTCTCTGATAATAGTTCCGTGTCTTCACTTTATTATTCACCACCTTCTTTCCTTGCTCCAAATGGAGTATCACTAAAAAAAAGCAGGGAATGATTACTGCATGTCTGTCCAGCACAGTGCAGTGCTGTGTGGATGCCCTGCTGCAGCTCTGGTTAGTTCTGAGTGAGCTAATTTGAGCACTTGATACAGTATGACCGTGTCATTGTGGCTCTCTGTCTTGACTAATTTGCTGTGGTAGTGGAACTATTCTTTTCCTAGTACCTGAGCTAATCTGCTTATAACTAACTCCAGAAATTCCTTAAATGTTCCTGTAACTGTAAGCAAAACTGAATCTTTCTGTGATAGAAACACTCTTAAGACAAGACTTATTTTAATTTAAAAAATAAATTAAAAATACAGTAACATCCATTTAACTTTTTCTGTTTTGTGGAAGGAGGAGCCTATGGATACAGATCAAAGTAGTAATATGTTAAGTTCAATACAATCAGAAGTTGCAAAATACCAGATGTTAATTGAAGAAGAGAACCAAAAGTTAAAAAGATATAAGGTATGTAGCCTTTGCTTTTCTGATGAAACTATTGGAAAAGCTGTAAGAAAAAGCCAGCTTTTATATCTATGGGAGGCTGTTGCGATTAATCTGAAGGAATTGGATGGGTACTTGAAAGACAACGTTATGTAAATTCATGTTGCGTTCCTCAATTTACAGGTTAATTACCAGTTTGCTTCCTTTTAGCATAAGCCTTACAAGTCAATTTGTAATGGTCTCTGTAACTCCCTTTGCTTTGCCACTTTTTCATATCTTTCTCACTTTAAAATATTTTTTAAGCACAGCGAGTTCTAGAACTTCTACAAAGAAATTGCTGTATATGCCCCAGAAGGCTGATCCGCCTTTTCTTGCTTGAGTTGCTAATTACACCACTCTGTGTAACAGTGGCCTCTTCCTAAGTAGGACTTTAATGTGTTAGTCATAACTTTTTTTCTACAGAGCATTCATATAAACTCTCCCAGCTCTCATTGTCAGTAGTCAACAGTGTTGATGCATCAGTTGATAATGAAGGCTAATCAGGACATTCCGTGAACTTCGTGCATAGATTCATTCTGTGTTGGCATGTACATCTTCTAATCTGACCTATAGGTACTTGCATAGCTTTTAGTGGAGAAGCTCTAGGGTGCTTGAATTGTTCCTTTGTAATAGTTAACCTGCTGTCTTTTCCTCTGTGGGAAGCAGTGCAGACACAATTCCCATGTCCTGCATTTTCCTAAATCGGTACTTTGTGTGCTCACTGAAAGCGTGTCATTCTTTGAAATGACATGTGATATTAATGAAAATCACATATGGGAAAGTTTCTCCGAGATCATCACTTGCAACTTTTTTGATAATTCCCTAATACTTTTAAAGGAATGTTTTGAGGGGCGAAAAAAAGCTGGTTAACCAAATTTTTTTCTTTTTTTTTTCCCCTCTTCTTTTTATCCCTTAACCCATTTTGGGGGGATATAGAAAGTTCCTATTGCATGTGGAAATATTGTGGAAACTGCCTGAAGTCCACACTTTTATGTTAGGGTGTCTACTTGGGGTCTACGGAGGTCATTCCTCTCAGTTGAAAAACCAAACAATCCCCTACCTTTCTGAAGGGCTGAAGCTGGAAAGTGTTTAGTGGAAAGGGTAGAAGCTGGAAGGTGTTTAGTGTAACAAAAATGCATATGCTTTTGCATTGCAGAAATGTTTTAAGTCTTCAGTCTAAGCTGGGGTCACAACTACACAAGGGACTGTAAAAGTACGTAGGTTGAACTGCAGTTTAAGTTGAGGAAAAAGTGAATAGTTTAGATAACAGTACTTGTCTGTTACAGCAGTGGCTAAACCATACAACCTACTTAATCATTGAGGTTTTTTCAGCTTGTATGACAAGAGACTGTAATAAGAATTTGTGCCTTAAGCAGTAAATTCATCTGGCATGTACCTTCTTACTGTGTACTCATAATTTTATCACTTCAACTTTATTTCTAGCTGGCTGAAATTTAAAAAAGAACTCCAGCTCTAGGTGCTGGGGAGGGGGTGCAATGATGGGGATGGGAAAAAAAATCCCCATTTAGCCGTTTAATAACTCTGTTAATGCTTTTAATTTATTTTAGATTGAAAATATTAGACGAAAACATAACTACCTGCCTTTCATCATGGAATTATTAAAGACTCTAGCAGAGCACCAACAGTTAATACCATTAGTAGAAAAAGTGAGTATTTCCTAGCTGACTTTTAAGAAACAATATAAGTATAACTTAAGAAACTATAATTCTTCATACCTTCTACTTAAAAATGCAGTCAAATATCATGGAAGCATAAATGGCATGGGTTTATTTATTTAAATCACTACGTTCAGATATATTGCTAGTTTATCAGAAGTCCCTTGCAGTTTCCAAGAGGCACAATTCCAATGGAGATCAGAGATTGTGGGACCAACCAACTTTGCACTATTATGCAAAGACAAACTGTATCTCCTCTTTGATAACCTAAACAAATTTTTCTAATGGTGTTATAGGATGGGGCAATTCAATAGCAGCTAAATGATCTGGAAAGCTGCCTGTTGGAAAAGGACCTGGGGGTGTTGGTCGACAGCTGTCTGAATATGAGCCAGCAGTGTGCCCAGGTGGCCAAGGCGGCCAACACCATCCTGGCTTGTATCAGAAATAGTGTGGCCAGCAGGACTAGGGAAGTGATCGTTGCCCTGTATTTGGCACTGATGAGGCTGCATCTCGAATACTGTGTTCAGTTTTGGGCCCCTCACTACAAGAAAGACATCGAGGTGCTGTAGCATGTCCAGAGAAGGGCAACCAAGCTGGTGAAGGGTCTAGAGCACAAGTCTTACGAGGAGTGGCTGAGGGAACTGGGGTTGTTTAGCCTGGAGAAAAGGAGACTGAGGGGAGACCTCATCACTCTCTACAACTACCTGAAAGTTGTGAGGTGGGAATCGGTCTCTTCTCCCACGTAACAAGTGATAGGATGAGAGAAAATGGCCTCAAGTTGTGCCAGGGGAGGTTTAGGATGGATATTAGGAAAAATTTTTACACTGAAAGGGTTGTCAAGCATTGGTACAGGCTGCCCAGGGAAGTGGTTGAGTCACTGTCCCTGGGGGCGTTTAAAAGGTGGGTAGACATGTTGGACTTGATGACCTTAAAGGTCTTTTCCAACCTAAATAATTCTGTGATTCTATGATCACATTACAGGGCATAAGATGCTACAATGCAAGAGACACATGATTTGAACTTTTCTACAGGGGAAATTAAAAGTCCTATTAAAACTGTGATGTGTAGCTCCAGTTAATATGTGGTAGAGTTCCCCATACTATCTTGATACCCCTTTTTGAACTGAAGATTATTTAAACGTATACATATACAGATGTGTACGCACAACATTCATCGCTTTTGGACTCTTTAATATTCAGTTTTGTTGATTTATCTAGCTGTCAACGCTAGATGGCAGCCTTTGCACAGAGGTTCTGCTAATTTAGGTAACTTGAAATTTGTTCTTTTCACTTTCTCTGGTTTTACACTGATTTACTGGCACATTGTTTTTCGCTTTTTTAGGTGTCTAGCTATTAACATTGATTTACTATTAAGGTTAGTACTAAGGCTTGTTTATTAAAGTGTGTCTGTCACTTTGGCAAGGTTATTAAACTGGATGGCTAGTCAAGTACTTGGATTGTAATAAGATCAGTGCTGGCTTGTATATCTATTTGTGTGCTATCGACGGTATCCCTAATTTTGAACTCGCCCTGAAAAAGGATCTCCATGTTATTATAATGAAAAAAGAGCTAAATATTATTTAATGAGTACATTCTTTAGCTGACATACTTAGGAAAGTATGTTTGCAAGCCAGTAGTTTATGACAGTATCTTTTGGATTCAGTTTTCGATCTCTTCCTTCTTGGGTAAATTGTGGAGTTTTAATCCGGTTTCATGTTAACAGCAATCACTTATAACACCATCAAGTTGCTTTTACAAGTAAATTTCCAGTGGACTCTAGTGGCAGGTGATAACATATCTTAATTCTGAATCACAGAATTAAATCGTGTTCTGTTCAATAATAAGTGGTACCAAGCAGCAGTCTGAATGAACAAATATTTTGACAGAAAGGTGGCTGGTATTGCATGTAAATTGTCCTCTCTTTTTGCCTAATCTTTTTTCACTAAATTCATAAGGAGGGAAATACTAGTTCCCTGTCAATTTGAATCATCTATCAATTATATGAGAATCTGTTTGCAAATATCTTGGTGGGAACTCTTGTGGGGTTTTTTTCCACTCTGCTCTTTTGAAAGATCTAAAAAACGAAGATCTTGGTTGCTTCAGAGTTTAATTTGTGATAATCGGTATATCTGAATGCAGTGTTTTCATGTGCCATAAAATGTTTTCATTAGGAAGAGTTCATTTCTATGTTAAATAAAATTAATATGGAGGTATGAAAAAGGAAGGTTAAATTATGTTTTAAAAATAGTGCTGCTTTTCACCTCTCCTTTTCCTGTGTGGAAGTTACCTAATCTTATAGTTTCTTTTGTGTTATATATTTAAACCTGTATGTATTCTTAAAAGGCTTTATATATGAACCTAGTAAAATAGTAGTAGGGTACTTCTGAAGGGTCTAAATTTACATTTTAAATGTCTCTTTCTACAGCATATTTTGTTGATTGTTCAAAAATGTAATGAGTAGTCATTCAGAGCTCCAAAAAGAAGATCTTTGTCTTATCAGAGTTTAACATCATCTCCCTTTGTTTTTTAGGCGAAAGAAAAACAGAATGCCAAGAAAGTTCAGGAGGCCAAGTGAAGATGACTTTGCAAAATACATAGTTATGTGCTTCTGAAACTATTTTCATGACAACAAATAAAACTTTTCATAAACTTCAAACTTTGTCCAGCGCACGTTTGACAATTGTAACAGTTTGTCTTGTACTGTATGCACGGGTCTAATTTTCTTCCTTCACCTGCATCTTGTGCATGTAGTACTGCTAAGTAATGTTTAGGTTCTCTTGGTCAAATTCAGTATTTAATAGTCTATCTGATTTCTGAAAGTTTGGGAAGTGAACCTAAAAATGTGCAAGGAAAATATATCGATTTTGTCCCACTTGAATATATGATAATGATACAAATGCCAGAGTTTAAGTATAAGCATGAGCTTTCTTTGCTCATCCCTACTAACAATTATAATGCTATCCAATTGTTCAGTGATATGCCCTGTATCTTTGTTTTTATGAAGTATGTGTCTAATTTTTCTACAAAACTGAAAAGTATGGATTTAGCTGTAGAAACATTTGCAAAGACCAATGTATAATCTCAAAAGATCGGCATTGCTTTAGTAGAAAAGATAATAAATATTCCCATTTTTATTTTGGCAAACTTTCTTCTGTGGTATTTTCTTATTGGATAAGATGATTAGATATGTATTGAAGATCATCAGCCTTGTGAGTATATGAGTTTTAAATTTGAGTTAGAAAGAAGGGACACTATTGTTTGGGCAAGTTAATATTCTTGGATATAAGGTAGTACTGCTCTAGAGTATGTTAAATTTAAGTCTTTAAAACAATGCTTTTTAATTGACCTTGGGAGGTAATTTAATATAAGAAAAAAACATGTATGGGAGATTCTTGTTGATGACAACATTGTAATGGAAGGTGCTTGAACTGTCTTCCGTGGACCAAAGAGAATGTGTTGGGATTGGAGCTCACAGGGTGTCCTACCTTCTTGGTGCTTCTCGTATCTGAACTGTGAATAGGCAGGTTGTTTTGGGTAAGGATAGTAACAGGCCATTGTAACAATACATAATACTTGAGTCTCTGAAACACTGTCAGTGTATATAAATTTGTTCAGAGAACTTTCAGTTCTTCCTAAAAGACTCAGACAAGAAATAGAAATTAAAACAAGCAAAAGAACTTGGATTGCTTGGAAGACATTTACACCCAGTAAAAGATGTTTGCTTTGCTTATAGGCATACTTCATTGAACTCCGAGGTCCTTTGGTTTTGTCAGCTTATATGATGAGAATATACTATGTTTAGAGAATTTTTTGAAACCCCAATATGAAACAAATTTTTGTTATCTGTTGGTGCTTCATATGTGTTGCATATATATTGACAGGATAAAATTTTGTCCAAAGAGGTAAAACATATACTGTGCTCTCCTGCTGCTCAAAGGATCCGCTTGAGTCATTGCTGTGGCTGAAAGGGTAAGATCTGTTTCAGAGAAGAACGTGAGATCCATGTCTGTTTCGTACAAAATTGATCAGAACATAAGCTGTGTGTGAGAGTTCCGTACTTCAGTAATTTATTGCAGCAGTATTCTTCAGGGAAAGGGAAAGACTATTCCTCTCTAAGAGGCATTTCTGATCTTAAAATTATACTCCGAACACCGTTTCAACCTGTTGAAAAGATTTGTCTGTCTCTTCTAAGTGGTAGCCTGATGATTGCTGCTGTACCCTGACGTTCTTGGAGAATTTTGATACTTTCTACAGTAAAAGTTTGCTATTCCATAATTGATGTCAACTTGAATTCTACTGAAGTCATTCCATTCTCTTTTTATTTGCATGCTTGGACATGTACAAGAGAAGGAATTTTGCTAAAGCAGCAAATTATTTTTGCAATTGTCAACAAATTTTAATATTAATGTTTTTTAGAAATTGGGATAATTCATGTTGCAAGCAAACTTTCTGGATTTATGGAATAAAAAGAGAATATGGATGTAAAAATCAAATTTTTAAAATTGTTAGTCAAACGTGAGTGAAAAATGTTTTTTTGATTCTTTTTTTTTCAAAGGGTACCTAATGCAGAAGTAGAACAACTCAAAACAGTGTACTTTTTTATATTATAGAATCTCTTTTTTTCCTGATAAAAACCTGTATGCTAATTTTTGATCATTTTCACCAAGCTTGTAAACCCATTTTTCATAATGTGTACCTTGGTTTTAAAGGCAATTATTTGTATAATTGCCTCTAGGACAGTGTTACATGATGTAAAGCTGTATGTGAAATTGATGAATTACCAAATTAAAGGTGCCAAAAAAATCAAAGTAGAGATTTGGGCCTTAATCCATTTTACAGTTGTAAGATACCGTATTTTGCTGTATATAGAATGGTGAAAGGTTTATGTTCTGATTTATTTCAAGGGCTGCTGCATTCTGCTGGTATAAACTTACGGCGTAGCTGTCAACTGAAATTTGGGTATAATGAGAATTAACAGTAAGTTCAGTTTCTCTGAAGAATTCAGCCATGCAGCTGCTGTTTCCTGTTGCCCAGAAGAGGTCAGTGTTTCTCCCATTTGCCACAAGTTTAACAGAAAATCCCAATGTAAAACTTCAGTGTGATCTCATAGTGTTGTTCTCTGGCTGCCAGTCTTAACATAGTACATAAAAATCCAAGAATCCTGCTGTAGCCTGATTTCTTCTCCACTGGGTAATATTCTATATTTTGTACATGAATTACTCTAAAATATAAATTTGGTATACGGATAAAAATCTAAAATACAAGCCTGCATGTTCAACAGTGTTTTGATTTATGAGTGAATAGCTGCACATTAAAATGCAGTAGTCTGGTTTTTGGCTAATAGGGTGAGAAGAAAGAAGTAAGACGTACCACTAGACTCATTGTTTGCTTCAGAGAAAAATATTTTTTTTCCCCAATGTATTCCTGCAAATAAAATTTATTTTGGTCACAGAAAAGTCAGATAGAATGAACTTGCACCAGAAGAGTTTGTTACCCCCGAGCAAAGTATTGGAGGAAAGACTGGATCCAGATGGTTGTGGTACTGGTGACACAGTCTTTTGCTCTGTGAAAGGAGACGGAGATTTTGAAAAGTAAAAATTGGCAGACATATACAAGGCCAGTGGTTTTGTATCTTTAGAACAAGTGTTTATACTTGTTTATATCTCTTCATGAAAATGACCTGTTACTGGCATTTCTTCCATTTGAATTGCAACATCTAAAACTTCTACAGAACTAATTCTTTACTGGCTGTTTCATTTAGTAGTGCAAATGAGCTTATCTGTGTTTTCTTGAAAGCTCTTGACATCGCTTTTAATAAATGGGTATTGCAGGGAAAATGGTCATGCTATCTGTACATATGCATGTCAGCTTCTTAAATGTCAGATGGAATAGCAGATTTATTTATTCTCATGATGCGGTAGAGGTAGAAAACAGAGGATATGAAGTCTATGGATACTTTTGTACAATTATCGAATGTAATCAATAAAATCGGGGTCACACCGGAAAGTGAATCCTCTCTTCGATGAAAGGGAAATTTGACTTAAATTCTTAAGTTGACTGTTACGATAGAGAAATCTTTATTTATCCATTAAAAGATAGAGGAAAATGATCCCCTGCCCCGACACATACATACAAAGAAAGAACTGTAAGAAAAAAAAAAAAGTAATAAACATGGAAAACGTATGATATTGTATTCACTTATTTGTACAAAATTCTTTTGAATGCCTTTTCTGGAGTGTTTTCTGAAGTTGGAAAACTTCAATGGATCATTAATGATATTTGAAATTTGTCAGTTTCACTGACAAATTCTTATTTTCAAACTACATTTTAAGATAATGTTCATGAATCCTCTCTATGCTTCCTCAAAACTTTTCCTGTAGGAAGGTATCCTTCTTTCCCTCCCACAACTTATGCTGCGTGTGTGTTACCTTGCTGCCTTGCAGGGTAGTACTGAAGGTCATTGATTAGTTAACAATGGCTTTATCCTTGAGTTTCCTGGATTAAAGTGCTAGAAGTCGTTATCTTTGCAAGGCTTTTGGTCCCAGTGACTTAGTTAATCTGTAGCATTGGTATACTCTTAAAAGTGAAAAAGCAACAGATAAAATAACAAGTTTTTAATTTAGTTTAGTTGCAATCGTTGTGTATATTCCAAGGAACTGACCTTTGGGCAGTGAGGTTATGAAAGCTGCGTGAATGGAGACTAAAAGTAGAAGAATACTAAGGAAAGGGTGACTAGATAGTGTGTATTTACTTCAACCATATGGGACTAAGATAAGTAATTTTTTTATCCCTAAGATTTGTAAAAGTATTTTTATCAATATCTTCTGTTGGCTTTGGCAGTCTTGTCATAGCACTACATAAAATGTGTGATTATCAGCAAGCGAAGGAGCTGTTTGAAATGTTCTTGACATGGTTTTGTACAACTGACATTGTGATGATAAATTCACGTCAGTGTTTTACCTGCAGCCACTGATGAAACCTTTAAGCATAACTGCATTTGTCGTTATTAAGGAAAGTTGTAAAAGTGTGTTATCCTGCATTTGTTACAGGCTAAGGAAAATACACATGAAAAATTATGTTAGCTCACATTATTCATAATAGTTGGACTATGAACCTGAGCTTTAAGAGCATTCACCATGGTTTGTGTAGTGCATCCAGAGAAACGGCAGATCTGTAGTTATTTCTAGATGACTGGCTGAGGAGAGCAGTTCTCTGCAGCACAGTGGACTTTAAGATATTCTATCTTGTTCCCTGACCAAGTAATAGAATTATCACAAAAACTTCAAAATACCAAATCACCTATTTCTTTCCAGTTATACTCACCAGAAAACAGAAATCCTCTCTTTTTAGCCAGTGATATAGGACTTAACTGGTGTGATGAATAACAATATTTACCTGTCCAAGATGTGGCACGTGTTAATGTACGTCATGTTTGTCAGACTTCAGGTGTGATCTTACAGCATGGACTGGGCCCTTTATGTCCTTTATCTCAACATCATATAAGTAAATTGTAAGTTTCATGTTAATTATGTGGCTTCTGTGATTAGACCTGATGAATGTAAAGAAGTGAAATAATTCTTACACGTCCTTCAAACTGTTCCTGTGATGGCTGAAATATTTTTCAGTTGATAACCTGCAACTTCCTTAAAAGTTGGCTTACTACTGGGTTTGAAGGGAAACAGTTCTACATTCTGGGCATTTCCAAAGCCTTCTGTAGTACCTACCTAACCAGGTAGGTACTAAAACTTTCACTTTTCACCTTAAACTCAGTCATGTTGTATATTTCTACTGGTAAGTAAGTGGCTCATCAACCTCTTCGTAAGTTAAAGCATGTTTTAGTATGGCCGTGGTAGCATCCAATCTTATCGGATTTGTAAGGCAGCTATATGGAATATTCTGGCTTCTGAAGAACATCAAACAATGTTTCAGTCATCTTCAGAGCTGGAAGTACTTCTACAATCCTGTTTTGAGAAAGCTGAAATTCTTCATTCCACTACTCAGTGAAAATAATGCTTGCTTAATCAGCCTGAATAGCTTGAAAGCAAGGAGATTTTTGGAAGAATTAGAGTTGATGCTGAAGCACATATTGTCAGACTGTTTTTTGAATCTTGTATCTGAAGAAGTCCCTTCAAAATGAGTGGGCATAAGTAGGATGGCTGAGCTGCATCAAACTGACAATGCAGTTACCCCTAGAGTAAAATAAATCTACCCAACAAAAAATACTTGTTGGAACCTTGATCAACTTCTTTATTTGTTTTCAACCTCAAAAGGAGGTTAATAGGAAAGTTCAGTCAAGTTTATAGCCTGTGTTCACTGAATACCTTTGTGAAAGAATCCTGGTGTTCCTGCAAAAGCCTTTTAACGTGATTTGCTACGCTAAGAGGCTGTATCTCTTGTAAATCCTTACAGAGTGCTCAGAAAACTTTGAATAATTATAGCAACAAAAGTTTTTTTAATAGTGGAAGTATGTTACAGATACTAGGAGGAGCAAACAAAGTTATTTATGTTAAAAACGAAAATAAAGTCAGTAAAAATTAGATTGTTAAAGATGTATGGGTTTGATCACTTTGTGCCTTGCTAGTGACACTTCTTTCTCTTAAAGTTTTTGTATTTCTGAGATGGGAACTATGTGGGATTACAAAATACAGATTTTTTTTTTTTTTTCTCTGAGGTCCCTGACCATTCTTGTGAAATAAAATTTAAATAGAAAAGCATCCTTAGAGAAACAGCTATGGAGGAAATAGTTATGTTTATATGTTAGTTATCTTTCTTTTTTTGCTGAACACCTGATAGGGGTATTTAAATGCAGTGGTTTGTTTGGGTTTTTTTTCATTTAGTGTATTTTTATCATTTAAGATCAAAATCAAAAATAGCAGCATAGCTCATAGTAAGTTCTGCTAGGATTCTCAATCTTTTTTGATTCAGAAATCTCTTATTTAGCAAAAGTGGTGATAGTGCAGAGTCGTTCCCATGGAGTTACAATTACAAGCTTAAGTGAAAGTGAGGTAGGTTTCTCTGTTATGTATAATAGCCTCAGATGTTGCAAAAAAAAAAAAAAGGTTCAGCCATGGAGCCTTTTTGTCTGATCTGGATAATCTCACTTTCCTCTCTTAATAAGATCTAATACAGTTTGTTATATTGAAGGCACTTTGCAAGTCTAGTTAAATGTTTTGCCGTGATAAGCAAGTATTTTCCATATTTTGTACAGTTTGTTTATGCTTTAGTTACATCAATTTGAGATTATGTTAATATTTGACTTCTTTTTTTAACTATACACATCGCTAATTGCTACGCTTACGTCTGACAATAACTAAGCAATCATCTGCAACTATATCAGTATATGATATTTGCAGTTCAGAGAATGAATAATAAAGTGTGCTTTTAAGCAAATATTTTTATTAATTTCTGCTTATGTTATTGATGGCAGTCTGGCACCAAGATAATTGCTGTATCCCAATTTAAACAAGAAAACATGAAATAACTAAGATATTTCTCATAAAAATAATTTCTGACTTGAACATCCAGTAGCACCTCTTATTTGAAACACTTTCCGCAAGTGTGTGCACAAGTGTGTATGTGAATTACTATTTCTTCACGGCAAATGCTAAAAAACTATTTTCAGAGTAACAAGTCAGATTTCCTTGTCCTTAGTGAATGATATTGTACTAGGTAAGACCAAGCAGTTTGTAGTTCAGTGTTCCCTCTCAATGTAGTTCAATAGCCTCCCAACTATGTGGTTGGCTTCAAAAAATAAAGCACTATCCTGGCCTTTGAATTTTGTTTCCCAATAGAAAAATTGTTTTCCAAGAGTGGAAGAGAATATTATGAGCTTTTTCTTGTACACATGTTTCTTATTCCACTTTTTGTTTTTCCAGTAATGCTTTGGTCATTACCCAATCACTTAGAAATCTACAGAGCATTTCAGGAAGTTTTGTGCTCAAGATTTACTTTGAAGTCTAAATCTGGTAGCACTAAGAGGTGATCTCAACATGACTACAGATTCCTAGATTACTGTTGAAAATGCAGTTTGGTTTTAAGGGGAAAAAGAAGAGATTTGAAAGTGAAGCTTCTTCAGCCACTTCAATTTATTTCTCCCCAGTTCCATCTTTTAAATGTCACCCTGTCCTCCAGCTCCATATCCCCACTCACTTAATACGAGAGCAGGGATTTGCTGTCTAAAGTGATGAAGCATCATCCAATATGTGTTTTTGGGAATTGTATATGTCTGCTAGTGATATTTATTTTATCCTATTTTATCAGAAAGGCGTATCTAGCTAAATGGACTGGGACTTTAATCCTGGAAATGCTCTAGTGATGGAGGGAAAAGAGAAATGTAGGTTGTTAAAATAGCCCTGGGGATGACGAAAGCGTTTCTGTTTATATGTCTCATCTTTTAACTTGAAGCTGTGGTGCGGGAAGAAGTGGTATCTTTACAGTGACTCCTGTCTTCCTCCAATCCATTGTTTTCTCAGTTCAGATGATGTATCAGTTTTCCCTTTGACTTTTTTCACCCCCGATGTAAACTCATTTCCAACTCTCTGGTAAAAAGTAAAAGGAGAGTGAGAGATGCACTGAGTTTTTTATATCCGTCTCACTGCCTTACCTGCTTGATTACATGAAGGGGAAAAAAAATCATCAGAATTAAATGTTGGTACATGGAAGTGAGACAGACATTCCTGTCCTACTCGACAGGAACTGGTAGAGACTATTACTTAACATTGTCTACATACTAGCCAGAAAACTACTTCTTGCTGCCTTGACAGATGATAAAGAGAGAGCTTGTCTTAGGGAAGTTTTCACACCATGCTGAGAAATGGAGAGATAAGGACAGTAGGATTATGCGGTCCCAGATACCTGAGACTTGTTATCCAGAACTCCTCTGTATGTCTCTGCACAGTATTACATGTGCCATGGAAAAAATACTGGGGGAAAGGAGGTCTGTGCAGCTTCTTCTCTGACACGGCATCCAGTTTAGTGAGCCTATAAAAGCAACAAACCTAACAACTGAATGCACTGACTTCACTCGTCCAGGTTCTTCTCTGCGTATTCACACGTCAGAAGAAAGATGGGTTTTGCCAATGTGACCTTGCTGACCAGGTGTTATTCCTCTGTCGTGCTAGTCTTCAGATGACGGGTAGTGGTCACCTAAGAATGTTGTGAGACGCTTGAAAATTTTCACTGAAGTCTGAAGAAAAGGTGTCTCCCACTACCTGCGCACCTTGAAGGGTCAAGTATTTATTGTTAAGATCTTGAAACTGTCTGTGCACTCATAATCTATACTTTGTAGGGACTCATTTTACAATTACTACAGGACTGACTTTGGTCCCCTTTAAGACAATTTGGATTCTGTTCAGTGATTAAGGCTTTTTGAAGTTCAACAGTCATATCTTGCAGCATGAAATTGCTTATTAGTTCTAAGAGAAAATAAATGAGAATCCCATACTTATCCGTGCATGCACACGTAACTTAGATGCCCTCATATGAAAACAGAGAAATTTATATTTCTGGGAAGTTGAATTATTCTTACTGAAACTATCTCCCCTTTGTGGAAACAGCTGGTACATCAAATGCTGGTGTGGCAGATTTCCAGTGTGTACTTGGAAGCACAGGAGTAGTTTTGCTAGATCTCATAATCTCCAGCTTTATAACTTGGTATCTTGGCCAAAGAATATTGAGAAATGTCTCTCACTCTCTCTGCCTCAGAGTTTGCCTTGAAAAAAAAGAAGAAATGTCAAAAAGTTGTATAACATTTCTTGGCTCTGGTGAAGGAGAGGAAAGAAGGTCTGGAATAAGGTGGTAAAACCAAATTGGGAATAATAATAGGAAAGCCTAAGAAAGAATAGATACAGAAATCATTAGTTGTTTCTTTTTTGTTTTCTTTAATTTTCGCAGAAGAAGGGGGAAAAGTTAGATGAAAGGTACTTCCTTCGGTGATCAGGAGATTATTAGTAATTACGTGGCAATCTTAAGTGTAAAGGTGCAAGTGAAGTCTTTGGATGTAGGGTGTTTTGGGGCGAAGGAGGTTTGCTGCTCTTGAGAGCTGCTAGGGTGACCCTTCCATTCAATGCGTGGCATGTTCAAATAACCATGTAGGCTTTTCACATGTGTGTTTGCGTTTATATGAGATCTTGCGTCTGAATTTCCTGAAATATTTTTGAGGCAAATATTTGGCTTAGAGAATCTTTGTGTTCATAGTAAACAGAAGATCTGTGCAATAAATTTGACTGGTTTGTAATAAAATTTACAAATGCTAATCCCTGCGATAGTCATTTTTCAATACAGGAAGCATATAGTACAGGAATCCTGAGTGTGTCTTTTTGGATGTAGTTAGACTTATTCATGTTCCACTATGCTGTTTCTTTGAGTAGTTTTTCAATATATACAGCCTCTTCTTAGTAATTTATTTTGCATTTTTCCGCAATGTTGAGCATCTTATAACATGGGCTTGAGCCTAGGGAATGTTGAACCTAGCCTTTGACTTTAGCTCTTAAAAATTCATTCTTTAGTTTTATGTCAAACAGTTCCCTATCTGAAGTATGCTGTTACGTGAATAACTTGCCGTTTGTTTGAGGAAGTTAATTCTGTTGACATTTGCTGCAATTGTTTCTGTTCAGTTCACGATATTAGGTAATGAAGAACCTAAACCTCTTAGTATGTTTGAAACATGTGAGAGTCAGACATGACAACAAACACACCAGTGAATTCCATAAGCAGCAGGAAATTTGGCCTGAGGAAGTAGCAGTAGATAATGCTGTAGCATGATTCATTTTCCACTAAACCTGATTCACTTCTTGTGACTCATAATAAATCATTGATTATACATCAAATGATCTTCCTCCCGCTGCAAAAAGCATAGAGATGTCCAATAAAAATAACCAGGAGATTTGGTTCTGCCCGGGGAATCTGTTCAGCAGTTGCTTAACTGAAGGTATTCCAGTTGTTCATGAAAGTTCCCATAAGAATTTCATTATAAATTCCTGGTCAGAATGAATGTATAACACTCCACATACCAGAAATACCATCCACAACTTTGATCAATTAAAGCAAGGAAAAGTACTGAAGTGAGTAGTTATAAGAAAGATATAATGAGCACAACTGAATTTCAATTTACTTGTAGTGTGACAAATTCTTCCTTTTCTCTTGCGACAGTTTTATGAATATAGGAAGCATTCTGGATTAGAAGTGTGTTATGCACATGCAAACTTTATCACCAAAGTTATTGGAAAATCGAATCTTACAACTGAGAAGAAAAAAGTCAAAGGAACAAAGTTTGAGTGTAGAATTTTAGTCTTTGCTTTATGCTTTAACTTAAGAAGGATATATTTTCTCTTTGCAATCATTTCACTGCATATGCTTAAAGGAATGCATTTGACTTGCCATCGTTGCATAACAAACATGGAAAACAACCTGACAAATGAAGAGGGGGAAATACTGTATCTATGGTCCATGTCTAAAGGAAACATTTCCCCCTTCCTCCCACCTCATCCCTGTGTTTCTGTTTTAATGGTAGGCTTGAAGTTTTGAAGATTCCTGAACCTCTTGCACTTAATGCATGATCCAGAATAAATCCTCTGGCCGTTTTGGCTTGAGAAGAGAACTTGCCAGAGCCCAAGTGCATCCCTGCTTTCCTTCCCCCTCCCATTGCTATGTTTAAGGTCCCTGCATTGCAGCCGTGCCTGGCTGTGTACCCCGTTAATCCAGACCCTGGCTCTGACCCACAGTCTTGACTCTCTGGCTTGACTTCAGACATGCCTTATTGCCGTGGGCTTCCCTGGTGATCACTACGTGTGCCTGACCCTGGTTACTGTCTGCATATCTGATCCTGAGCCCTTACTGCTGCTTCAACTTCTTGGCTTGACATTGGACCTTCCTCATGCCCTGTTCTGTCTGAAGACCTGGGCTGTGCCTGAGCTGGCTCCCATCACTGGACCTGCTCTGCTCACCTTGGCCAGGTACGATTGGACTGTGCTGCTCTCGGTGAGGGCGCTGCCATGCCTGTTAGCCCAGCTCCCAGCTCATCCTCCTGGGCAGTGCAGTCTGCCCTCGCTGCTCCGACTGTGTGCTGCTCTGTACCGAGCACAACAGCCTACTGCATTGAAACGTATCAAACTAACACGTACTGAATACTATCAAAATCACGGCTATGTCTAGGACTTCATGATTTTTAAATCAAATTAAAAAAAAAAAATAATCTGTGCTTATCAAATAAGGTCTCAAAGACTCCTCAGGTATTTGTGGGGCTTAATTTTATATATATATATATATATTTGTGGGGCTATTATATTAGCGTTGCTTGCTGACAGCACTGTCCTCTGATTCTTAGCTTAATATTTTGATTCCTGCTTCTATGGTAGCTGTTTTTCACAGCAATCACAGTCCTTCTAGCTCTCTGGAGCTTAATGTGCTTCTAGAATTTGATTTTTCTCCTCTTCCTTCATTTGGTGCTGTACTTCTCATGCTTCAACTCAGCCAGATTCAGTGACTCTTGAGAGACCGTTCAGTGCTCACGCTGTACTGTAGATGTTGCTTTTTCTAGCTTCTGCCTTCTTCCTAGCTGGTGATCCCAAGACGTAGGAGCATTTTAATGTGAAAGCGATCCTCAGTAACTTATGAAGGAGCTATCCCGATGACAAAGCATTCAAATCAAATTTCTAATAATTTCATGGTAGTAGTATGATACATGGATGTCCTTTATTTGTGCGTCTCCTTTACATGCTCAAACCCCTTCAATATGTGGGAATGTCTAATTTCACGTTTTTCTTTCTTTCTTTGTCAGTTACCAAATGGGATTTGAACTGCCAATGATGTTTTGTGCGGTTTATAAAATATTTTATAAACATGTAATTTTTACAGTAAAATAGAAATACAAAAGCCAAAGCCAGAAGAGAATATTTGGTTGACCATTTCAGAAATATTTTTTGATTTATTCAATATAGGATACTGTAATCTATGGTCGGCTTTGGAGGCCTGGCCCCTAACAGCGTTTGTGTGAGGGAAAGGAGAGGGGAGGGAAAAAGAAACTTGTTGTTTTCCCTGGAAATGATGCAGCAGTGCTTTGAAGTGGGATGAGACACTTCCAGTAGATTGTTATCCTTTCTATATTTCATGACTCACTCAAAACTGCGTGCTGTGCCATCTGCTAGCAGTTTGAAGCCACCAAAAACCTATTAACGGTATTGTCTGGATTACTTAACAATAAGCGTGACTAAGTGTGCCTAGAGCTTGCTATAGACTCAGGATACCAAAAATGGTAAAAATTCTGACCACCCTGGAGGAAGCCAGGTGTAATTGAAAGGGCTTAGTGCACTGCAGAAATTGGATGCTCTCCTGTCTTGAGGAGAAGTTAGCAATGCTTGTATACAAGGTGACGCTGGAATTGGAACGACTTGGAGAGTTGATGGGAAACTGAAAACAAAGAGCTGAAAAATGGAGCTCCATGCCAACAAAGACTACTCAGACTGGAAAAACAAGAAAAGTGGCCTTTTCTATCACACAGACAACTGTTTGGCATCTTCTGCAGAAGTGGAAGGGACTTCAAAAGAAATAATGAGAAGGGCAAGAGTTCATATAATGCTAGACCTACTTGTTTTTCATGGTAGATGGAGCTGTACTGTAGTAATGTCCATGCAGTATTTGCATTAGGATAACTGCATCATATGTTCTGCCATAGCTCTTTCCAGAACAAATGAATACAACTAACTACACATGAGATAAGCAAGTTAGATAGAACCATCAAGGAAAATGTCCGGAGACTTTTGTTCTGACACATCTGGGGCAGGGATTGGAAAGTTTGTAACGAAGGTGGGAGAAACACTTGAAAATATGCTTTGGTTGGTGGGAGAAAAGAGAAGTGAAGAGAAGAACCCTGTTTCTTTGTGTTGTAAGGAAATAAGTATTGTTCATTATTCTTATAACTCTCACACCATTTTCATTAACACTAATGTCTCAGAAATGATTATTTTTCATGAGCAGGTATAGATGGCTGCTTTTCTGCTATGCAATCCAGAGGTAACAAACTTTCTCTTCTGTCTGTATCCATACATTACTGTAGGTGGCAGCCGCAGATACACACAAGTATGTAAAGCCATTCATGCATCCTTTCTGTTGATGGTAGCTTCTCTTTCACCGCAGAGCTAAATTCAGTGACTTCTACCTACTGCACGGTTTATTGCATACACAAACACAATGTACAGGAAATAAGGTTTATAGTTCTCAAGTGCTGTAAAATCTGCTCACAGCAGACACAGTGGGTACATTGTTATGCTTCAGGTTCTATTTTAGATAGCCTGAATTTACAGTCCTCATATCTTGGTAAACATAATCTCTTGCTATAGGGCAAAAGCTTAGCTCTAAAGATAGTAATCTTCACTGCGATGAAGCCAAAGTCCAGATCTTTGTTCTGGTATAAAAGCTTGGTTAGTCCGTATAAAATCCTTCATTTTAAAATCATACATTCATATACTTCTTCCCCCCCCAAAAATAAAAATATTTAATAAAAAATCAGATGCATCAGCCATTCCACTGGTGAGAAAAACTGATGTGGACTAATGGCTTTTTTAAAGATGAACCATGTTAATTGGTTATGGTTTATATGTTTCAATTAGTTTTGGACTTAGGTCTCATACAACATAAGGAAGTTTTTAATAATCCTTCGCTTTCTTGTGATGATGTCATTATCAACAGTGGAGCTTAAGAGCTTCACGACTTTTTTAGAAGTTGTCACAATGTACTTGAAACTTTTTTTTAATGTAAGAATATTTTTTTTCCCAGCATTTGACTGATTCCTAGTTCTGCAAATATTTATGTGCATATGAAGAGTCTTACTAAAGTCAGATTTCTTACATAAATAATTCATGGAGACGTGTAGGAAGACTTATGCCTGCATATAAAATTTACTTACTTGATTAGTTCACTCTCTTTGAGTATTGAAATACTTGCTGTACTTCTAAACGGTTTTCAAATAGGAGATCCCAGTGTCTAACTGCAGCAGATAAGAAATAACTCCAATGTTTTCTTTCACACTGTAAGTAAAACTAGGTTCAGAACAGTTCTGAGTGATGACTTAAAAATGAGGTGTTTAATTTAGACTGGGCTTTAGTCCATTATTTATAAGAGGGCTTATGCTTTACTGTTCTCATGTGTATTTACAAACTTGGTAAACGCTTAGTGTTTGAGGTCACCATTTCTTTCTGCTAAGCCATGTATTGAACAATTAAAGTGAGAAATCTTCTGTTTTTTCACTTTAAAAAAGTACTGTTCCTGTTCTTCATTTTTACTTAAACTTATCTTTATTCTTTGTTACTCTTGTTATTCCTTTCCTGACCTTTTTTCTTTTGCAATGCGGTCAAGAAAAATATATCAATTTCACAAGTTCATGGTAGAAGGAGGTTGAAGAAAAACAGAAAGTTGAATAATATTTATAGATGCAAAGGCTACTTTGAAATTAGAAAATATTAAACTAGTCTGCTTTGCATGAAGTACTAATTAATTAAACCAATCCTAATGTATGCTTTTGTGTTTTGTATCTCTGAGGATAAAGCATACAGTAATAGATTTTTAAACTTGAAAACTCCATTTCTTTGACTAGTATGTGGAAGTGGGAGACACAGGTCACTTTTTTCAGTGATGGTTTGGTCTCTTTGTCCAGCTTCCTCAGTGGACTTTGGACATATTGAAGTATTAAGGTATGTTTTTACTTTTATGTGTGTGATGTATCATATACATCTTTAGTACATACAGAGTTAATGAAGCATAAACGCTAATTAGGTTTGTATTTGTATGTGGTTTGCTGTTAAAACTACCTCAGGATTTACCAAATAGTTCCACTCTTCTCATATCTCAAGGGTATAGTGTGTAAAACCAAATCAAGGTTGGACATGCCTTTCTTTGGGAGCTACAATGAGTGTTGACAGATGCCAGCTAGTTTTACTGGCTGATTCTTTTTATCTTTTAGACCACAGTGCAGGCTTAATCATGTCCGATGTCCAGAAAGGCTGATGGGGGAGGAACTAGTCAGCCGAGATACATTATTTTCCAAAGATAATGCATGTCATGAACTTGGGAGGATGAGCTTGCTGCAGAGATGTCTCTCCTTTCTGCCTAAGCCAGACAGGGGGAGCACCAAGTCTGGATATCCTCCTGCAGTGGAGCCACTTCTGGTTTACAGATGTGCCTTCAGAATACCCTGTCCTCAATGAATATTTTGTCCTAAACTCTGAGAGAACAGAGCTGATAGCATGGGATCCTCTCTAACTGTTTGCTCTTCGTGTCTTCAGGCTGTATCTACATCGCCTAAGCTGGCTGCAGTATGACTGTAATTTATTGTGGTTAGTTGGAGTAAAAATGTGGGAAATGCAGCCAGCAGAGACTGATGTAGAAAGCTCTTTGCTACTTAGCAGAGTGGACAGTGTTTCTGAGTTTTTATTGTATTGTTATTTTCTGACTTTATCTAGACTGAGGTACCTCTGCCCCTACTGTTCTGCTACACACAGCGGCCTCGCTGTGGGAAAAGGAGAGGATTTCTGCTTTCTTCCTTGGGGAATGCCTTAACCACGAGGGGGTTGTGGAGCGGGTAAGCACTATCACTGCTCTTTTCCTTTGCATGTCTCTAAAAGAAAAGTGTGAATCCTGTTCTTCCTTGGAAAGGAGAGTTGTGGGAACGTGTTCATCAGGTGTGCGCTGGACTCTATGGACACAATGTCACCCTCATGTTCTCCTGACCTTAGTGTCCTGTGCTGGCAGAGGAGGGAGGGGGAGGATTTACAACGGCATTGCACTGGCTGTTTGCTCTAGGCTACTTGTAGGAGTCTCCATCTTCCTGGCTGTTTTGGACACTAAGTTCTCCATCAGTGTTGTAGTAGTGAACAGCACTTTACTGGAGTTTAGAGACCATCTGACTAAAAGATACAAAATTAAATCCTCAGATTCTTTAATGGAGTTGGATGCTGAGAGTTCTATGAAAATCATTGCCCTCAGCCACTCCTACACATCTTCTCTGGAAACATGTATTTACATGATATGTTACTTTTGGAACTGTATCTCTGTATTAACAGGACTGAGGAGAATCAATGTGCGCAGCATGTCAACAAATGACTGGATGTGTGTAATGCAGGCGCTATGCTCAATTACTGCTCCATCTCTGCTGGCTTCTTGGCTTGAAATTTTCATACCCAGTTACTATAAAGTACTGCTGTAGCATGTTGGATTTGCCTATTCTGCACTGACTCCTTTAGGAGGAGGTCTAAGTAGGCTAGATGTGGCTGAGCAGTGTTTATAATTGGATTATAATTTACAGTCTCTAACACGATTTGGCTTTAAGCATGCAAAGAAAAATTAGCTTTTTAATACAATTCAAACAAATCATAATAAGCGAGTCGCTGGCAATAGTCTTTCTGGTGTAGAGAATTCTTAAGTCTTATCTTAACTGACTAAGAGTGTATATTAAATTATCACAAGCTCCTAGAAGTTAATATTAACCCAATTAGATGGAAATCACCGTTATACTACATTTTGGAAATTCATTAAATAAGGAAGTTTGCACTTATGTTCAGTTGCGTCAATTCTCTTATGATCCATTTTGTTTGCATCTTTATCTTTCTTCAAGTCCTTGGCAAGAGAGCAGTCATGCCTATAGTTAGAATACTGTCTAAATTGTTAACAGGACTGTAGCAGCATCCCATTTTGCCTCAAGACTTGCAACTAATGACTTTCTGGGTTTGTTGGTTTTTGGGGTTTTTTTAATGCAATTTTCCCTGTATGTTTGAGTTCTTTTATTTAAAACATAAACCTGGTTGTGTGTTGGTTGGTTGGTTGGTTGGTTTGTTTGTTTGTTTGTTTTAAAAAAGGCTTGCGTGTAGTCTGCTAGCAAGGTAAGATATCCACTGCCGCAGAAATACATTCTCGCTTGTCAGTCACTGCATTAAGTTTCTCAGCATCCGTCCTGGTTTTGGGCACACGTATGACCAACAAACATGAAGAGCTTTCATTATTTCATAGCTTTTTTTGAAGATAATAACTTCTTTTAGTGAAATTTCAGGTGTAATACCCTGTTTGTATTGGTATGCATAGCTCATGGGGTATTTTGTTAATAGTTTTCTGTGCAAAATAATATTCTTTTTGTAAAGTTTGGCTGTGGAGATGGAGAGCTACAAAGGTTTGAAATGCCATCCATGGACTTCACACTGACATGTGCCCTAGAGCTGTTGACTAATAGGAGACAAAGTTTAGCCATGAAAGCCTAAGGTACAGATGTCGTTGCTGAAGTGGAGGTTCTTGTTCACTTAATCCATAGTGCATCTGCCAAAAAGCTGTTATGAGAACTTCTGGGGGGTTTTTTAAATTTTATTTCAGCAGAAAAATTTGATCAGAGTCATGAATATATACAACATTTTGATTTGGAAGTATTACTTAGCCCCTTCCTGAAAAGAAGATCCTGGAAAAACCTACTTTTTAAAGTTTAAGTTGAATAGGTACGTTCAAATGGAATCCCTGGGCTCTAGCTGATGGTGCAGTGGAGCCGCTGAAAGGCTCCAGTTATGCTGTAATAGATATGATAAAGATATTGTATAAAGCAAAAAAAAAAGTTAATAATAAGGTGCAAGAATGTCAGATGGCACTAGATAGCTTATTGCTTCTGCAATCAGTGACGCAAAATCAGTTTGCAGCAATACTAGTTCCCATATATTTATATAATTGCAGGAATAAAATCTAATGAGGCTCCTAAAGGGAAAGTGTTTTGGTGTTTGTTGTTGGATTTTGTTTCCTCCTCTGCTGTTTTGGGCTAACAAATTCAGACAGAAGAAGAACAGAAGCACGAATGGGAGTATTGCATATTCTTACACGTATGTGTAGGTATGAGTGATTTTTTTTTTTTAAACAGTTTTGACTTAGACGTGCTTGCATGTCAACGTTAGTTTGCCCAAATTGAACCTCAGTTGCATAGAGACAATGACAGACCTGCAGAGATGCTCCCATCTCTTTTTCTAGTCTTAGTTTTGAACTTAAAAATCAGTAAAATCCTGGAAGTTAAAACACAATCTTCTAATTATGGTATAAACATGTCAGCAAGAAGAAACAAGCAAAAGAGCAAGAGATCTTGTGCCTCTTCCTTTCATCCCAAACCTTGTCTAAAAACCTGAAGGTACTACTCACATTGTTGCCAAGTTATCCTACTTCAAAGGGATGCTCAGGATTTGTAGTATTATTTCCCTAGAAACCTAGGCTGTGTCTGATTTTCTTTTTTCTTTTTTTAAGTGCTGGCTTTATTAAATTACTGAGGATCTTTTCTATTTGTACGATAGCTGTTAGATAAAGAAACTATATACTTATATTAGGCATACCTCCCATTCTGTTACAACTTGATTACTTTTTTTTTCTTTAAGTACTGCTAGAGCAGAACTCCAAAAGCAGTCAGCGTCTTACTCTTGTTCTTCTAATGAGTCATTGTTAGAAACTGCATCTAACTCAAAAACATCCATCCTCAGCCTGCCCTTTCAGAGCTGTCCGTAATGGCCCATGGTTTTGTCAGTTCCTCATTTTAAAAGGAAATGTCTCCTGTTAAATCTCTTGCATGAGACTCACCGCACCGTGACCTGAAGCAAATGTTTGTCTCGTATTTCATAGTATGGGCTGGCTGGTGGGAGAAAGCAAACCCGAGCAAATGGAGAAGATGTATGTGTCTTGCAAAAGTAACTGTAACCTATTTTTATCGGGGTCCAATCTTTTTCCTCCTGTCAGAAGGCTGTAAACCTGTATAAATAGGGCCTGCACAGGTTCTGACATAGATACATTACCTACAATGTGGATATCGGAACTTTTGTCCCTTGCTCCAAAATTTACTCTACTGAATTTCACGGAACTGAGTAAACTGGCTGAATTCAACAACTCCTGAAAAAAATTCGGTAGAGCATCTTTTTATGCATGAGGGCAGGAAACATTTTTATGAATTGCTACCTTTGCCTTTCAGGTGGCTGCAGTGTTACACCCAGGATTGCACCTAGGGCATCTCTGGGAAACGTAGATCTTGCTGCTGGCAGAGGTGGTGTGTTGGCTCCTCAGCAGCAAACCAGGTGACAATGAGTCCTGGCATAAATAATAACAGCAGCCCTGGTTATATAGGGGATGAAGTTAGTGAGCGATGTTTTGTCTTTGACATCAGTTTCTGGCTTTGCCTCGTTGCATCAGATGTACTGTCCTTCAAATACAGATCTCCAGGTTGGGTTTTGCGACGTGGGGCTTCCGTGGCCCCTGCTGACAGCAGGGAGGTGGAGGTGAGCAGTTTCTCAGTTTTCTTGGACTGTCTGATTAGCTTTTCAGTGTGCTTTCTGAGGCAGCTCAAATGTACTGTGTTGCGGGTGTCTCTGCTTTTATCCTGAGACTTCTCTCAGGAAATAGCTAAGCTAATTTTAGAAGCAAAAACAGTCAAAAGAGGCCCATTGCAAATGCAGCCAGAGTATCTCCCGTCTAATCAGTTATGAAATCTGATTGATGCTAAAGCTTTTTCTTAGCAGAATGTTTCTTAATCTTGGAGGGGGTGGGGAGAAAAACAACACGAGATCTTTTACAAGGCAGACATAAATGAACAGAAGCTCTTTAAAAATGAACTTGTGGGAACTGGGAGATTGATGCAATACATCACAGGGACAGAAAGGCCAGACGACAGCTTTCCGAGTACATGTTGGCATAAAATCAGATAGAGAGAAAAGAAACTGTGGTACTTTTTGCCTGACATGACCTGAGGAAAAATACTGGCTGTTGTGCAGCTCTTGCATGCTTATCTTGGGCATATCATGTTCTGTAGTGATTAAAATACAATTTCTGGTGACAGCAGGAACCCAAATGCCCTTCTGAATTGTGTGCAAAGTGCGACAGTTGTTCCTTCAGCCCAGGTCATGTTTCAGGGTATGTTTTAGCAACAGCTTTTTATTGCATTTGATTCCTATATTGTTGCTCTGAATGAAAATACAGGAAATACAAAATCTTCTAACAATATTCTGTTTATAAGGAATAAGGTAACCTGTTGTCAGGGTCTATGAATGTTTTATGGATTCACACTGTGCCAGGAAGGCAGGGAAGACAAAACTGAAATGACTCTTATATTTTAACACCTTTCATCTAAATTCTTTTACTTGTTTTTTTTCCAAGTTGTGTTGCAGAGTGAACAGCTGCAGCAGAATACTCTTCCCTTGCTTTTTGTACCATGAGGAGAATTAGTGTTATTTCCATAGCAGGACTACTCTTGAGGGCTCCACTCTTCTTAGGCTGTCTACAAGAGTCTGGGAAACGAGGACAGTGCTAAAGAAGGTGTACAAGCTTCTTCACTTGTGTTCTGTCCTGTGTCTCATCCATTTTATGGTGTCTGCTCCTCGATAAATCTTTACCATGTTCCAATTCACTCACCTGGGCTGGGGGTTTTTCTTATTTGAGACTTAAATAACTATTAGTAGACTTGAAAGTGTTACTGGGCTACAGACATGAGAAACAGACTTTAGCCTAAGTAGAGTAGGTTTGAAACTTAAAGGTTTGAGCCTGGCTTTAAACACTCATGAATTTTTGGCTGCATATTATAGCCCAAGTTACAAGGTGCCACATTATTTGGAACTGTACATACATTTTCTCCTCTGATTGCTACATGCGAAACAACCGATTTCCTCTCATTTTCAGTAAGATGGTGCTTCCTGGTATTCCTTGTAATCAGCTTCAGAAAAAGGGTATTTTGTACTGAGACGAGCGAGCTGTCATAAACCTAGTGTCATGCTAGAACACTTTGTTAAAACTGATTGTGCCTCAAATGTCATCTTTGGGAAGACTTTTTTTATCTCTTTAGTCTGGGCCAAAATGAACACTGATGAGCTATTTCTTGTGTGATTGAAGTTCTCGGGGCACAACTGATAACAGCAGTAACAGTCATGCAGCGTACAACCCGTTATAACCCTCTGCTGTAGAGCTCTTGCCACAAACTTTAGTGGGAACAGATGAGTCTGTGCTGAAAGCTCTTGACAAATCCTACCCAGAGCATTTTTTGAGAACTGTAGGACCTATTCAAGGATACATGTAAAGACCCAGCATGAGACATGGGAGCGAGAGCCCGAAGACGCAGAAGCTGTTCCACTATTCGTGTTCTTGAAATTACTTTGGTGCTCAAGTCACTTCTGAGCCAAAAACAGTCAGATATTAGTCCTCAGCAAACTTATGAATGTCAGAATTTTTTGGGGGAATTGGGATCCTTCATTGTAGCCACATATTTTGCCAAGATACATGTGGCCCCAATTCAAAGAAACTGTAAATACTACAATTTACCCAAATTATTGTTCCCTTGCTATGCCTAGACTTCAAAGAAAAACAGTTTCTTAATAGTTTGTATGACGCTATAAATATTTTTTTATTGCATACTGAGAAAAGAATAGCATTTAATGAGTCATACTTATTGTGGGGTCTGTGAACAAAGCTTTCAAGGCCTGATGTGTTCCCACAATATGGAAAGGCCTTAAGGTTCAACAGTCTTGCTTCTTCTAACAATAAATCAAAGATAGATTCTTAAAATAGTTTGACATGAATGGCTGAACCTACTTCAAGAAACACCTTGGTAACTTAAATTGCTATCAGATCTGAGCACAGGAAGGGAACTATATACAAAGCCTCATTAAGGGTCAGATGAAGAAAAATGTTTGTCTGGAAATTTCTTGGGTTTTCTTGGTGTCATCAGTGTGTTTGAGATGATGTGTTTACTGAAGGCTTTAATGTGTAACAGCCAGGATTATTCTTGGGGGGAGGTTGGGGGAGTTTGGTTTTGTTTTTTGTTGGTGATGGGTTTTTTTTGTTGGTGGTGGTTTTTTTTCCAAATTATTTACTTGAAATGAAGCCTGCTTAAAAGAAGTGACACTTGACCATAATTTATTGCAAGGCACAAATCCTGTTCTGTTACACTGGTCTAATCCTGCTGGAGTCCGTGGCAACAAATAGAAGAATTTGGCCCTCATTATTGTAATTTAAAACTTTAAGGCAAATTGCAAGATAAGCTGTGTCTATACCATTTTGGTCAAAGATTTTAATGTTTCTCCTGTATGAGAATTACTAAATGTGGAAATTCCAATTAGAGTGTATTTTTTGTAAAATGACAAAAACAAAACCTGAAAAGACAGCACTTTCCCAGGTGTCCAATTCCTTGCCTACGTAAGTATCTTCTTCAAATAAATATCTTTGAGTTACCTGAAACAGCACTTGATCCTTCCAGTGCTGTAGGCATTTTGCTGTCCTATGTAAGTATCAAAAGATGCGAAGTTCAGTGGATGCATCTAGATGGTTAACCAGGTCTTGTTATCAAACAGCTGAAATCATCATCAAACAGATGAAATAATAAACGACATTCCATCATTTGACACAGTTTTAGCTTCCGTACCTACCTGACAGAAAAGAGAAGTGATCAGAACTGCAGTGAGGACGGGATCGCCGATGACTGCTGGAAGTGATTGAGGAAGGTTCTTTGAAGAAATTCACTGTGTCTTCAAATATTTCATCTAGAAACATCTATCCATTTTGCAACGGATCTGAGGAAAGCATATGATACACTGAACTACACTGAATCGTCTTCTGACTGACCAAATCTATTCCATAACATTGTCAAGAAGCCCAGTAAATACATATGGGAATAATTTCCATTTATGTGCAAGAGCAAATATAACTGACCTTGTAATACTTTTCTGCAGACAGTCACGTCTATGAACTTTGCATCTGTAGAGATCACATTCAGATTGCCTCAAATGTTTTGCCCAAACACAAAATGCTAAATGAAACTCTCAGTTTAACTGTTCTTCACCCTTTCGAGAATGAGGTTTTCTTGAAAAGCTTGGGTTCCTTGATTTTGCCCCTAATTGGGAGCAGCAGTCTCTTCTCTCCACTATGCTTCCATTTTCTGTTTTGGTAATGTGTAATAATCTCTCATTCCTTTCCATTTGGAGACTAGAGAGAAAGATGCTAAGTTACCATAGAGTTTGGGGTTTTTTTTAATTTCTTTTTGAATCAGATTTTTACAGGATGGGGTGAAAGTACTTTGAGTCCACCCTCAGCAAGTCTGCCGATGACACCAAACTGTGTCACGCGGTCGGCATGCTGAAGGGAAGGGATGCCATTCAGAGGGACCTGGACAGGCTTGAGAGGTGGGCCCGTGCGAACGTCATGAAGTTCAACCAAGCCAAGTGCAAGGTCCTGCACCTGGGTCAGGGCAATCCCAGGCACAAATACAGGTTGGACAGAGAATGGCTTGAGAGCAGCCCTGAGGAGAAGGACTTGGGGCTGCTGGTGGACGAGAAGCTCAACATGAGCAGGCAATGTGCGCTTGCAGCCCAGAAAGCCAACCTCATCCTGGGCTGCATCAATAGAAGCGTGGCCGGCAGGTCGAGGGAGGTGATTCTCCCCCTCTACTCCACTCTCCTGAGACCCCACCTGGAGTACTGCGTGCAGCTCTGGCATCCTCAGCACAAGAAGGACGTGGACCTGTTGGAATGGGTCAGCGGAGGGCCACAAAGACGACCAGAGGGCTGGAACACCTCTGCTATGAGGACAGGCTGAGAGAGTTGGGGTTGTTCAGCCTGGAGAAGAGAAGGCTCTGGGGAGACCTTATAGCAGCCTTCCAGTACTTAAAGGGGGCCTACAGGAAAGCTGGGGAGGGACTCTTGATCAGGGAGTGGAGCCATAGGACAAAGGGTAACGGTTTTAAACTGGAAGAGGGGAGATTTAGATTAGATATGAGGAAGAAATTCTTTCCTGTGAGGGTGGTGAGGCACTGGAACAGGTTGCCCTGAGAAGTTGTGGATGTCCCATCCCTGGAAGTGTTCAAGGCCAGGTTGGATGGGGCTTTGAGTAACCTGGTCTAGTGGGAGGTGTCCCTGCCCAGGGCAGGGAGGTTGGAACTAGATGATCTGAAAGCAGAAACAGAGATGCTACTTAAGGACAAGATGAAGTCATGAGTAAGTCAGTTTTCTGTATCTGTCCTTCATGAAGAGACAAATTAATCTCTTTGGGAACCACTGTGAAAATTCAGATTGACCTCAGTAGGAGATGAATGTAAATATTAGCAAGCCTTGAGTAACACCAACCTGATCCCTGTCGATCAGCTCCCTCTATATTTTCCCTAGCTAGTGTCCCAGTTTATCCAATGCAAATTTGGTTTCAATAAGAATTATTAGGTGGAGGAAGATGGGTCTTATGACTATACCCCTGGTCTATGAGTCTAGGACTCTATTCTTCTGGCTTGTTTGGAGGGCTGATCTCCACGGCTTTGCAAACTTCTGCATTTTCAATCTTGCTACCAAAATTCTTCCCAATAGTCTCAATTGGACAGGCATACCTCGCAGTTCTAACAGTAACCAGCTTAAACCAATCAAATCCCATCTTGGAATTTTTTAGGAGTTTCTTTTTGTCCTAACGCTTTCCTTCTGAGACATTCTTTCAGATCTCACTGTTGTACCAGTCAGGTACTTTTCTGCTACCTCCAAATGCAGCCTGTTCCCAGGCCAGACATTCTTTTGGTCTTAACTTGAAGAAATATGTGCAGAAAGTGATCACTGTTTCTTCTCAATATTTCTTCCAATGGGTGTTAGCACCCATTATTGAAAACATGCATCTAATTTCTAATTTAAATGTACCTAACTTTTGTTCCTTGTTTGGCTTTTTATAGTAAACAAGGAAGCCTTTCCCTCAAAGGGCTGATTTTGGCCTCTCTATTCATATCCAACTGGTAACTTATGTTCCTATGCTTTACACTAAATCTTAGATTTGTGCAGAATACCTGGCAAAAGTTAACATTTTTTTCCTGTGCAGTATATGTGCAGAACAATCTTCTGTGATCCATAGAGGGGAAAATAAGGATTTTTTGTATTTATTTATTTATTAAATTCATGTGACTGTTATTCAAATATAAAATACATACAGTGGTGGGACATACAGAGATCTTGAATTGTTGAGCTTAAAACTAGTAGATGTTAAATGACCGACAATTTCTCAATACTGTTTCCTGAATAAGGCTGAAGGATTAGTGATGATCTCCTCGCTAAAGTTTTCTGCTACATTGTAGGTTATTTATTGATTAACTTGCTTATTGGGGATTATTGGTCAGTGGATATTTTAAGATGGGGCTGCTGAGACTATGAGCACCGCTGACCTACAATAGCTTTAGCACTTTTGAAGTTATGACTTTAGAAATGGAAGCTCTGGATTCTCTTAAAGTTTAATAACTAAACCCCATATATATACTGGGGGGACAAACCAGGGAATGTTTGTTTTTCACTGAAATGTCGTGGGTTTGTACAAAATGCAGTTTTTTGTTTCTTTCGGTCACATAATACACCAGCTGATAATAAAGAAAGTAGGAAAAAAAACCTCTATAGTTTTCAGATCTCATATTATTTACATTAAATCAGTGTGAAAGTTAATCCTGTAGCACAGTGGAAAGGATCTTGTTACAAGATCTTGCCTCAGACAAAATGTGGTTTCTAACTGGACTTTATATGATGAGATTGAACAGACCTTTCACTTGGTTGAGGTATTTTTATTTCTTGCCTGGAGGAGAGTGGAGGGAGGAGGAGGAGAAGCAAAGGAGAACTAAGACAAGAATTTGTCAGTATGTTTAAATAGATCAGTCATAGAAATCACATGTGCATCAAATGCATGTGGTCCTGGTCGTTTAGTTTGAAGATCAGGATAAAATATTGAATCACTGGGGTCAGAGAAGAGCAAAGGCAAGGGAAACCAATTCCATTGTCAGCAAGTATGTTTCCAAATATAGTATAGTTTAATTGTCTTTCCTTGTTAGGCCTGTTTTCTAGGATTTAAAAATAGCTGTGAACACTCTTTAATCAGGACTTGCAAACGATGATCTGGCAGTGACCTGTGTTGAGCGTCCTGCAGGTCTGTGCCATTTGGGTGGTCACAGTGGGGATGGATTTATGAGTTTTCCTGAATACCTCCTGGACAGCTGGGAGGCCGCTGTTCTTTTTGGCAAATAAATGAACGCCAGTTGTGGTAGTGACAAAACTTGAAGTTGGGCCATTGCCCTTTGCCTTCGGACAACTGCCTCCAGTGAAAAACAAGGAGGTGGTATTTATCTCACCCGCTTTTAGATGTGTAGGTGCTGCTACTGAGCCGCTTGCCTCGCGCTGCGCTAACAGTGCAGAGAAATAGCTTCCTCTGGACCGTCATTCACTTGCTCTATTTTGAACATCTTTCCATTTAAAGCAAGGTAAACAACTTTGAAATGTCTATTTCTCTTCACTAATCTTAAAAGAAAGCTAGGCAGTGAATCCAAACATAGAATTTTTTATTTAGGAGTATGAAGTTGGGCAAAACCCCCGCCCCCTCAAAAGAGGCCATTGTTAGAGACTCCTTTCTGCTTATTCTATTCATCAAAGCCCAGGTGAGGATGTTAATTTTGCAGCACTTAGTCGAGATCCAAAAGAAACCTTTATGGCCTCTGGAGACCTGCTGGAGGAGCTGCTGTAGTGGCAGGTAAATCAAATTCTCTGACTCCAAGCACTTCTTGGGCGCCTCGCACTCAGTGGGGACAGAAGGCTGGAGTGCAAACTGGCATCTGCTCCCTTTACCTCTTCTCTCCCCTCGTGCCTAGTATAAGGGGAATTACCACAATATATATACCCTGCTTTATCAAAATATTTCAAACTGATATTTACCAAACTCTCAGATTTAGACCATGCTGGTCTAAAAGCTATATGTCCTGTCCTCCACTGCTCTGTGGGAAAAGAGGGATTTTGGGGATGAAACTGCCTAGCGATTCACAAGCATTTTTAAGAGTTGCTAGTTGGTCCAAAAGAATTCTGCCTACCCCTTTAATTTACTGTATTCACATATGTGATTATTTTTCAGTGCTCTTCCTATTTATGCTATCCTTAAACTTTTCTAAAAAATTTAATGAACTATTGTTTCTCTAACTGTTTAAAAAGAACTTCTTGCTACAGGCATTAACTTATTTATGTAATTGGGCCAAATCTTAATCGAATGTATATCTGTATCATTCCACTAATTTCAGTGAGAAAGAACTCATTGGAACTGTTAACAGAACTGGAACTATGCTGATTAAAAGCAGATGGTGGTATGACCCAAGAACAGCAGAAATGTCGTTATACATGTTTATAATGTCCTCTGAAATGGAATAAGAAAATTATTGAGAAAACTTCTGGAGGGAGGAAAATATTGCATTATCTCTGCACATTGTATTGTCTTCTTCAGAAATGACTCTGAAGCAAGAATGACTCATTTTGGAAAACTGTAATGAAATATCCATGAAAGGGCTGAAAAGTGGATGGTTACAGTCATTACTACAAATAGATTTCCATAAGCTTTAATAGGGGATTTCAGTGAAATATCCAGGTGCTGACTTGGGCAAGTCATTAAATGTATTGGGAAGTGGGGTTGCCTGAGTTTGATCTAGTGGAATAACTAAGACTTCTTCGGTCACAAGAAGTATTACAATGTGGTCCTTATTTTGGTTCCCATTGTCTTTCCTGCGTCTCTCTTCTTTCTCGCATTGCCTTGTTTATAATTTTCCTTGTGCCTTGCAGGGTAATAGTTAATGCCTGCAAATATCGTTAATTTGGTGCTTGATTAAAGTAAATGAGAATGGGGTGGGGGAAGAAATCTGTGCAGCCAGAGGAACGCTTTTATAATCTATATTTTCAAGATAAAAAGTAATCCCTGTGAAATGAACTCTGTTCCTAAATGGTCAACAGCATATTAGACTCTGGACTGGTTCTTCTCAAAGACAAGCTGGTCGTGGAGCTCATCATCAGGCATTTCAGGGCAACCAGCGTTGTGGAAAGTTAAGTGCTACAGATATTTCTTCTTTTGCTTGGGACTCAAGTTAATATTTTTTTTTCTTTTTTCCCTTTCTCAAACATTGTTGTATTTGAGATCTCCCTGTATTGTACAATCATTTTGAAAACTGTCTTAAATAAGCTCTCCAGCACCTTTATCTCTTCAGTCTCAGTAGAAGTGCTCAATTACAGGTTCTCTGATCTTACCCTGTGGCTTTGTGCCAATATTGTGCCCCGTTATTGGGTAAAGTTTTTCTTAAGCCCTGGCCTTTCTAACCCTGACATGCAGTGAGAGGGCACTCATAAACACCGATGATGCAAAAAGTAGCGTCCTACTCATATGAGCGTTAGTTACTGCACACAAAACTTTATTGTACTGTGAAGTTTCGTTTCTTTTCTCTCCCTCGGTTTGAAAAGTTCTGGTATTTCTTGCTCTCTTGTTCCATACTATTTATAACCTCTAGCTACCCAGGTCACCCTCAGTGTAGCTCCCCTGCTAGTTTAGAAGAATGTTATTGTCTTCTTGCTGTCTAAAATTACTCTAGTGTGCTTTATCTTCTCTGTTTCCCCTTATTATTCTTCCTCAGATCATTGTTCTTGATGTTATTTCTGAAATGAATGTATTGATTTCCTGTCTCTCTCCCTGTCTTTTGTTTATTAAGATGATAAATGTTTTAAGAAAGTCAGTCGTTTATTACATATATTGGATCTCTCTTTGATCTTACAAGAAAATTGCTGTGCCAAATTTAAGAGCTGAATCACAAGTGTAATAACTCTAGAAGAGACATCGAACACCTCTGCGTTGTTTCATTACTTCATTTCCAGGTTGCTGGTAACGAAGGGCTATTTGTTTTCCAGGAACAGCAATACGATGGCTGGCACGCACTTCTCTGAAACTAGCTCCCGGGAAGTGTCTGTCAGACAAACTGCTTCTAAAAAGATGCTGCTTTAACTAAAGAAATAAAGGTATTAATCTTCTTTAATTTTCTTTAGCTCATAATTGGATATGTGCAAAGCCTAAAAGTTTCAGGTCCATAAATATGCTTCTTCTTGACCGTTCAAGCTTCAGAGTTAAATGATCCAAAGCCAAAAGTCGACTGCAGCTCATGAGCTGCTGCTGCTTTGGGTTTAAAAGCTATAAGCATGGGAAAACGAAGTTTTGCTTTCCTACCTGGAACCCTAAGCCAGCTTAGGCTTCTTCGATCTGGTAAACTGTTAAATGTTTTGATTTAAAAGTGAAAGTTTTCTCTGATAGTGTTGCACTTTTTCTCGCTTGGAGCCAAGTCTTAGTTGGTGTAAACTCTCTGCTGCTGGAGGAACCCCCTGCCTCAGGGTGCAATGCCTTCACTGCTATGTATAAACCTTGTCTTTAAATCAGAACTCAGTATCTGATGTCTGTCTGCTTCTGCTGGTGTGCTGCAGTTAGATTTCTTTGGAGAAAAGCAGTCAAGGCTTGTCCTGCAGAACTGAATGGTCCTTGGGTGCAAAGGAAGGGAAAAGGGGCACATGAGCAACTGAAAGCCCGTATGAATCTGAGGAGACAGGGAGGAAAGGAGCTATGAAAAAGAAAACCAGATGAAGGACATGGACCCACAAGATGGGGGAAAGGTGGAAATGGAGAGGTGGACACTGCTCCTTGCTGGTTTGCTCAGAAACATTAGGAGGATGGTATCCCAAAGCATCCTGCTGGAGGCAGAGGCTAGAGCACCTGGACCCCGTACCCGAAGGTCAGCGTGGGCAGTGCTGGACCTCACTGCAGCTATGGCACCACGTAAGGATGTGATCAAAGTAGTCAAAACAAAAGATAACCCAGCCCACGTGTGGAACATGGCTGGATACTATTGACTTGAGTGGAATTTCACTCCAGCAGAGGTTTACTCCAGTCGTGGTATTATATTTGGAAAGATAAACATGAATGCATGCTTATATCCTGAATGCAAGTTAATCAAGTTAGATAAGACAAGACAAAGTAAACACAAGTGATACCATAGACCAGGATGCCAGCTGATTTTGTGATTTGACAGGTCACTTTTCAATATTTGTTCTGCTAAAAGGAAAACTTATGTATTTCTTTGTAATGTTTGTGAATGGATTCATGTATTTGTCTTTGTGCTTTTCTGCTGCAGTGCCATAAACGAGACAATGAGTGATTAATGTACCCTGTTAACAACATGAGCACTCTGAGTGACACACCAACTGCTCCCACTGAAGCCCAGCAATGAATATAGCAAGAGGAAGATGCGTTATGTGTACAGTATGTAAAAGGATCTGTGGGGAGTTGAGGATGTTTACACAGCCATAAAGAGAACAGGTGTCAGTGTGATTCCAAAGAAAACCAACATCCTGTTTATCAAAGGAAGTCTCTTGTTTTTCATTAAACGAGTCGTCCTTGTGTTTGCATCTCTGGACAAGAGAAATAGGGAGCAACAGTAAAAATAGCTGCAGTATCAAACCTTCTTCCTGAAAGCTGCTTTGCATGGGGGGTGGTTGAATGGCTCGGCTCGGGCAGAGAGATGTAGTTGTGCATTTGGCTTCTGGGTGGGAGCCCTGCTTTATCTCCATGCAATAGAATAATTTCCATCTGCTTGGTTGGAGCAGAAACCCTCTCTGTTACTGACAATACTTGGCATAGTGTTGACACTAGGACTACAATTTTCCATTGTTGTTTTGACCCCCGGATAACTTCTTTTATGGACAAAACTTTACTAGCTGCGCGTTTTCTATTTAATGTAACTGGCATTCTGCCATGTTGGCCTTTCTGCTGCATTTTCATTAGCAGAAGGAAACTGCAACACAGTGGCTGTATGTAGACGACTTCACTCATTTCTGGTAAGGCCTTGCTGAGTGGCACCAAAGGGTAATGTCCTGGCTACTGGAGACGTAAGCTGTAGAGTTAACTCTACATCTCGGTGATTTCCAGGTACAAATTAGAGATGGAAAACTTTTTTCTGTCTCTTTCAGGCCAGTGAAAGTCATCTCAGGCTCCCAAGAGTCAAGGAGCATTTTTTCCATCTTGTATATAGTGGCAAACAATAAACATTCTATCAGACCCTACCAGGGCTGTAGCAACAGCAGCGCAGAGGCTGCGATGCATGTGTGCAGCTTTGCAAAGGGTTTTATTCGTCATGCTCAAGATGGAATAAAGCCACATTCCCTCTTGCCCAAGAGAGCTTGGAGTGAAAACTCAGTGGGGACGGACAATGGCTGACTATCCCAATGGCTCCCATGTGTTGCGAGTGATGGGGAGCCCGGTTGGGAACAAGGGGCTACGGGGAGTGTGGGTCCAGGCTCTGGCTGGGGGTCAGCGGCGGTGGGAGGGAAGGAGGAGCTGCAGCTGCCCAGTCACCCTTCTCGAGGAAAAGGAGCATGTTTGGGCAGTGGCTTTGCAGAAAGCAAATTCGTAGGTTTAAGTTCGATCTGCTATAGAGCATTTACAAAAAAAAATTAATTTAAAGGGAAAAAATAAAAGAGAAAAAAACCCTCATAATTTTGTTAGTTTTAGGCATGTGCTACTATTCACATATGGTGAGCCTGATATACCTTTTTTTTTTTCTGGATGATGGCAGTAATAAACTAACTTTAAAAAGAAAATGCCCACCTTTATATATGTTGCAAAGCTATTTAAGCTGTATTTGCAAATGTAACCCCTGACTGAACTTTGAAATGTCTGCTTCTAGAAATACAAGCCAATGTCTTATTATAGCAGCATACTGACAAGGATAATTTATGTATTTCACAGTATAGAAAATGCTGGAGGCAGTGTTATTTTTAGCTGTGTAACCTTTAAGCATATTCGTCTATATACTAGTAAATTAGTTTTTAACAGGTGAATGACTTACTATAGCAAGGCAGATGAATTACAGATGTGGATAATGTCTCTCCAAATTGCTTTTTTCCCTGGCTCTAAATTATTCATCTGGGATGGCCAGAAGCCAGCTATGGGGATTATTGATAAAAGTGAGTTAAGAATAGATTAGAACATTTCTCTTGTGAAGTATAATGTTTCTCTGTTGACTGCGTTATTTTTCCATCTTCCATTAAGCGCTACAAGCCCGACTTCTTTAACCCAATTTTAAACTATTCATGTTCTGTTTTAATTACGTTATTATAAATGCTTGAGTTTCTTGTTTATAGGGTGAGGGATGTTCTTTTAAAAGAAGTAACGTTGTTGTAAGCAAGAAGACAAACATTTCAGCATTTTGCTTAGGGTTAGATTTTTGTGGAGAAGTAAAACTCTGTTATTCTGAGGACTTGCCAGCTGCCTGACCTGGGTGGCTGAAATGTGCAATACCCATTAATTTTAGTCAATGGTGCAAGTGGAGTCACTATTCTCCTGTGAGTATCATAGTTTTAGACCAGCTGCCGTTTTGTATAGTTTTTATTGTTCTCTGTCTCTCTTTTCACTATCGCTCTTTATTTTTAATAAATCCTGATTCCTGAGAAGATTAAAAAAGTCTTTGGCCTGTACCAAAAGATGAAGGGATGGAGTTACATATGGGGAATTCATTTGAAATGTGATAGTGGAAAAAAGCATCGTTCATTCTAAAGCATCAAATAAATGAGGTTTTCATCTACAAGATGTGCAAGAAAGCTCTAATACCAATGAAAAATAAATGAAGACTGTACAGTGGTGTAATAGACATGAAGCGATTCTGTCCCTATGAAGGTCATAAGGACTTTTTTCTACTGTAATGCGGTGAGATTGAATACTTTGTTGCATCTGAGATTTATTTAGGCTCCCACCTGCCATACAGATGTCATAACTGAAATCAAGAAAATGGGCCAGAAAGGTAAAAAAAAAAAAAAGATTCACTAATGAGGAAACAAAAAGGTATAGCAACACTGAGTTGTCCAAAATCCTGAGGTTTCTTATGGAACAGAATTGGAGTATTTGAGTTCTTGGTCACCTTTCTCAGCTATGTTATGGTGACTAGCTGTAATGAAGGAGTGGTAAAAATGGTAACATCATTGAATAATTCTGGTGTTCTGTACCAGAAGTGTGGAGAAAGGACAGCAGGCAATAACCAGGTAAGCACTAGGGGTTAAAAATTCAGATCTGAACTCTGACCTTGTCTTCTTGTGTCATCAGCATACATTTTCTTAGTTGCTTTTCCCAAATGTAAAATGAATATAATTCTTACTCTTATGTATATTGTCATTTTTTTATTTCCACAAATGCCTTGTTTCAATCCTGAGATGAACGTTTTCTGTTGTGTACTACATTTGCATGTGACTTTTAACTGTAAGATTACTGTAAAACAAACTGCAATCCATCAGCTGTGCTGGTAATATAAGAGAAAGCGTTGTCCTAAACATCTTCCCTGGCAGCCTCCCTGCTTCTGATCTTTCCCCAACTCTAGATTTCTGAGCTATTGGATATGGTGCGTAACTTGATAACGTGAGTAAAGAAAGTTCGTCTTTAGACGAGTGGAGGCTATCTGAGGTGTAGGTTGCGTATATGAAGACACTGTATTTAAAATTTCCAGCCTTCTTATTTTCATCTGTCCTGTCTTTAAATTTGCGTGGAACTGGGACAACTGGAAATACCATAATGGTGTGAACTGTGGTGGTGCGTCTCAATGAAATGTCGTTGCCATTGCAGTCACTATCCAAATGGTTTTCTCCTAGAAAAGGAGATTTGGTAAGAAATAGCAAATGGGGTCTCTGTGGGAAATGGAAGTGAATGACAAAATGATCCAACCTTTATAGAGGCAGTGCAATAAATTATCAGAGTGAACAAAATACAATCACAGAAAGCTGGAAGTAGAAGATAGCTCCAGTGTGGTTTCAAACTGATGCTGCCTCTCAGAAGATTTTTTTTTTTCCATTTGTTAATGTGCTAACTTGATATGTATCATATCATTAGACATTTGCAGGTTCTTAAGATTACTGTTGTTATTCCGCCAAGTCTCACTACTTCTTATATTCCACCTGTTATTCTTCATGTTCCAGCCGAGGAATATCTTGATGGCCAGGATGAAATTTTTTAGGTATTCAGCGTTGTTTACCGTGGCAGTCTAGCCAGTGCAACAGCTTGTTTTGCTGTTTTTTCTTTTTCCCTGCCCTACCCCTTCCTTCCTCTGCCCTTTCTGCTCCCTCTCGGCTACACAGTCCTGCCCCATCCTTGAACTAGTTCTGAACCATAACTGAGCTAATTTATCTTTCTAACATAACATATAACGTATTAAACTTTTTTCTGGACCATCTGCAGTTTCTATGAGTTAAAACAGAAGGGCCTGACAAGTGCCGGAGCAGATCCTGGGCAAACTGGCTGAGAGCAGGGGGATGGTGAGAAAATAAAGGTCTGTGCAGAGGGGTTTTTCAGAAATGTCATGACAGTCAAGTCTTACTGGCATCGCATCTGTTTCTACCCGTTCTGCTGACAGGCTGTAGAGGACCTGCAGGTCTGTGCAGAAACACTTGGCCAAAACCACAGCAGTTTGGTGAAAATGTATGGTTTAAAGAGCACACGTCAGAATGAATGCAGCCAGAACTGGGGAGCAAACCCTGCATGGCACAATGGAAAATACATCCCCAGTTAACCTTGGCACTGTTGTTTCCTTTCTGCCCGTATGAACAGTTTTCTCTTCCTGGACTTTGCATTGTGTTTCCATGAAACGTTTCAGTCTCCCTCATGGAAATTATGCAAATGTCAGCGTGTGCACGTAAAAAAATCTGACAATGGCACAAAAAGTACAGGACTGAAATAGGTCTTGCTAAAAAAAATAATAAAATCATTCTATGTAGCAATGGGAGACCTAATTTCCCCGTTACATATTTAAATCATCAGGGGATAATTCTGTTTACTAGTCTGCAAAAGTCTCATTCGAAAAACAAACTATAAATTCTAAGGAAGTGAGTGCACAAATTTTGTAACAATGATGAAGTAAAAAAAAGGGAATCAGATCTAAGAGCGAATTCATTTGCTGCCCCACATCCTTAACAACTGAAAGAGTTTTGTTCATGTTTCAAAACAAGCTGACCTTCTAGCAGGGGCCAGGCATGAAGCTTTTCGCCAAAGGTGAATGGTTTGGAAAACTGAGCGTGTGTGAAAAGGGAAACAATGGAAACTATTCTGTGTTTGGAGCGCAGTTGGGCTAGAAAGCAGCTATGTAAAAATGTCAGCCTCTGACTCAATAGGTCTGTTTTCTACGTGTGTATAACCAGCCTCAGCTTGTTCCCTGTTTCCTGTCCTGCGTGCAGGTTGTTACCTTCACTGCCATCAATATATAGGGGTTAGTGTTTTAGTTGCTTAGTGCTTCGCAGACAACGGCAAATGAAGTAGACGCTGGCCCAACCCTGGCCATAAGAGGAATTGCTCTGCAAAGAGGGGAAGGCTGCAGTTCCTTAATTCAAAGAAGGAAACCTAGGTGGAGATAGTGCGTATTCAACCCAAAAATTTAAGCACAGAGAAACATTTGCTTTGCAGGCTTTTCTCTGCAGATCTCTTCTTGCTTCATCCTTCCAGCTGCTTGCAATGCCACTGGTCCCAGCAGCGTCCCTGCTGAGGGTGTTCGCAGAAAGCTGTGGCTCTGCAGTAACAGAGCTGCCATCCTGCCCCATGAAATGTAGGTGTCCCTTTGCCAGAGAGTCTGATGGGCAAGGATCAGGTCTGTCTTCCGTGAGTGTCACTCCAAAGCTTCCAGAAAGGGAGCGCTGAGACCTCACATCTAGCACAGCATATGAGTAATGCCACTAAAGTCAATATAGCTTCTTCTAGTGTTTTGCTGATGGCTTGAGGTCCTAAATTGTGACAGAAGCCAACCACAAACATCTATTTTGACGTAAATATGTGTATTACACATTGCTACGTTTACACTTCACCTTTCCATCAGATTTTAAGCTCATCTAAGAACTCCTGAGGTGTAGGAGGCAGGTATAAATGACCTGAAACTGAGTGTCATTTGTCTGACAGGGGAAGTTAATAACGTTAGTTTTTGAGGGAACTACGGCAAGAAACATAAATAGGAGCAGAACACTGTGTTCCTTGTTCGGTGTCTTGCACTAATCCTGACACGTGAGCAATCGACCAACACAAATAACGTTATCAGATCAAAATCTCCAGCCAACAATAAATCACTCCTGGTGTTAGCAAGGCTCCCGCTACACAACAATGTGACCTGCAGTCAGGAAGAGACTTTATACTTTGTCAGAGATGCTTGCATTTGGCAAGAAACAAGTTGCACCAGTACGTGTGAGGTGTGCAGCTCGGGTTGGGGAAAACCAATAGAGTCATGGGAAGGTGTAAGTTTATACAAAATATGTATTGATGAGGTTATCTTCCAGCTACCCAGAATAGCTGCAGAGGCCAGTAAGTGTTTACAAAACACAGCAGAAGCGGGTGGACAGCAGATGCTCGGTGGCATATGGGTTATAGCTCAGAACTGAACATTATTGATTGCAAATGGCTCACTGCTAGCTTATGTTGGCAAAGGTAAACCTCTCCATACAAACAAGTGTAATACTTGAAAAACTGATTACAGGTTTTCTATCTATTTATATATTTTATCTATATCTATGTATCTATAGATAGATAATGAAACCTGCTTTCAAAGTTACTGGCATTTCTATCTACAGAAAAAAAATGTCAATTCCTCTTAAAAACTATTTGAAAATAAGTCATTGTAGAAACTCCAGTATAATATACGAGACTATTATTTGCCCCCTTTGAAATAAGCTGGATGTGGAACAACAAAGTTTAGTATTTTGTTTATAGGGATCTCAATGGCAGTGGGTGTTTTGTTGTAACTGAGTGCCTACATGCTACCAGCATCCATCAATGCATTTCACACAGATGCCAAACCAGGAGCTCTAGGGTTCTTCCATTCCCTCCCCTGCATTTTCCAAGCCTTTGTAATCCCAATCACAGACTGTATCGAGAGCCACAATGGGTGGATAAAGCATTAGCAAGAATATCAAGATACACTGTTTCTATTGAAAAAGTAAGAAGTATTTGGCTCAAAATTATTGGCTAGGGTTAAGCTCTTTTGAAGTCAATGGTGCGACTCTACTGACCCTACTGCAAGACAAGTTATTCCAAGAGAGCCGGCACAAACATTCAGAGCTATTTAGGTAGAAATAGTAGGCTACCAGAGACAAAATACCACATTAAACACACATATTTACTGTTTGTAAGGAGAGAGCAACAGGAGAGAGAGAGATAAGGTAACTTCTCTTTTATGCCATGAAATTGCATCTGAGAACACGGTTTATCTTGTTGTGAATAGTGTCAAAGAACCTGAACTGTGTGGGGAAGTAAATAAGAGGGGATTTGCGCTTTTAGACGTGCAGCTGATGGCAGAGGACGTTCCCTGTAGTTTCTGCACTGTACAGAGGAGGGGGGAGGAAGGGAAGGTTGCATGAAGGCAGCACCAAGCAGTCAGGATTTCCTCCCCAAGAATGTCTGGTGAATGCCACAGAGCATTGTGTGTTACACAAATAGATATTGCATCTGTGCAAAAATTATACATGTCCATCTGTGTCAAAAGAACACAATCATGGGTGCAAAATCGGGCATGCAAAAGAAATGCTTGAATTAGGGTTGCTTGTAAAATTTTGCTTAGCGTTCCCTGAGAATATGCATCACGACATGGTCTTTAAATCTAGAATTCAAGCACTGGTTTGATTTCCAAAGACACGCTAAATGCATGCTGTTGTCCTAGTTTGGACGCGGCTGTGGCCAGCTCATACCCCCATCTCTGTGCAGATCATTCACAGGTAGGTGACATACGAAATCCGCATGGAACCGGTATTTTTTGGTGCCCTTCTGCATTCTCTAGTTTCTGTACCGCTTTGCTGTTGCACAGTACGTCTATAAACATAACCCGCAGTCACCTTTTGTACTTTCTCATTTTCTCCCCAAACAAGAATGGTCTGGTCTGGACTTTGCAGTAATCTCTGATGTACAAGCAGTCTGTCTCCGGTGATGCAGGAAAGGAGTCGCAGCCTCTCTCAACAGCGTGGGCTTGCTGGTAGGATGAGATGCGGGGCTCAGCCTTCAGTTTGAAGGCAAAAGTGCAAAACTTTGCACAGACCAAAGGGCTTGAGTTATTCACTTAACTCATGCAGAAATGTTCTACAGCTGCAGGGTGGTGTCAGAGTACCCAAAATAAAACCTGGGTTTACCTGCAGCAGGGGATGGTCGGTAATGGAAATGTCATCCTAACTTCCCCTACAGCGGCTTGCAGCACTGCTCTCTAACTGCCTGGCTCACAGGCACAAACTCTTTCAGCTGCCATCAAGCTGTTCTCTCACTTTGAAATTTACCTGTGAGCCAGTTCCTCTGCAGAGCCCACCGACAGCAGCACAGAACCGGCTGGCTTCGGAGACCCTCACTTCACAGCGCTTTGCTAAACCATCTCAGAGATTTGTATGTGACACCAGCAGTTTCTCTGAAAGAATAATCAAAAGTCCTCAAAGTGTTTAAGGAAAATATGGCAAGAATTTGAGTCTTGTGTTAGAAAAGTTGTTTGTATCATTCCTCAGAGAATTTATTTATAAATAATGTTGTCTTACATTAACTTCTTGTGCACCCAGTCCTACCCCATCCTCTTTCTGGACCTTGAAATGTTTGGATAGAACGTACAAATATATCTTATTATGCCTTCTTACTTTCTGCCTCTTGCATTTGCAAAGATGCAACAAGGTTTGGAGCTAAACTACAGCGCTTGTTTAAAAATGTGCAGTTTCAGGGACTCTTGCGTAAAATGTTTGAGTTCTGGGTTCTGCTTGTACTTTATTTTTTCTTTCTTTAAATTTTTCTTCTCGATGTCATCCACATGGAGGAGAGCTTTCGTGTGATTGCAAAGTGATGTAAACCCAACCTGTTCAGGCCAGTTGCATCCATGTTCTCAGATCCTAAATCCATGTAGATACAGGTGTGGGGTCTGGACAGTGCACTTCAGGAAAAACCTGCCTTTATCCTGGGATTGAGTTGGCATCTGTAACAGCTCCCTGCCCCACTCCACAGTTGTCCCTGGAAGCCAGAACAATGTGCTGCTTCCAACAAACACCCAAAAAACCCTGAAAATCTTCATACCACCACTAAGTACATCTAAGATTAGAATCATAGAATCATAGAATCATTCAGGTTGGAAAAGACCCTTGGGATCATCGAGTCCAACCATCAGCCCCACTCTACAAAGTTCTCCCCTATACCATATCCCCTAACACCACATCTAAACGACTCTTAAACACATTCAGGGATGGTGACTCCACCACCTCCCTGGGCAGCCTATTCCAGTGTCTGACCACTCTTTCTGTGACGAATTTTTTCCTAATGTCCAGTCTAAACCTACCCTGTTGCAGCTTGAAGCCATTGCCCCTCGTTCTATCGCTAAGTACCTGTGAGAAGAGACCAGCACCAACCTCTCTACAATGTCCTTTCAAGTAGTTGTAGAGAGGGACGAGGTCTCCCCTCAGCCTCCGCTTCCTCAAACTAAACAGTCCCAGCTCCTTCAATCGCTCCTCATAAGATTTGTTCTCCAGGCCCTTCACCAGCTTCGTTGCCCTCCTCTGCACTCGCTCCAGCACCTCGGTATCTCTCTCGTATTGAGGTGCCCAAAACTGGACACAATACTCAAGGTGTGGCCTCACCAGTGCTGAGTACAGGGGGACAATCACCTCCCTGCTTCTGCTGGTCACAACACACAATAATCTTTTTTTTGTGTGTGTAATCTGCTGATTACACACACAAAAAAAAAGCCCTCATGCTACCTGCACTGAATTGAGTACAATGTGGTGCAGCGACAAGCAAGAGAGGCCGGTGTCCGGCGAGGGACGTGCAGGCGTTGCCACACTCCCTGGAGATGTGACGAACATAGCAGCCCGTTTCCTTTCTGCACCAATTGTGAAATCACTTCTTTGTCCTCATCGAGGCAATTCTTACCCACTCTTGCTGTAGTCTGCGCACTTTGTGCATGACCTTGCTGTGTCGGCGGGCTGCCATGGGATCTGCTGTCCCCGCTGCTGATGGCAGGGGCTGGGATGCGGCTGCCCCCCGGGGACATTAATGAAGACCAGGAGCTGCTTCACCCCTTGTGCTCACACACAGGTTAAACGAACGATGATGCAGTGCCTGTTTCTGGGTTTGCAAGCAGCTCCATGTTTCTATACCACCTCTGCCGCCTGCCCGCAGGTTTTTCCATGATGTGCCTTTATTTTGGCAGTTTCATTTGATTTTCTCAGTCTGAAGCATGAGGTTCATACATCAAAAGGGGATCCCACCCCTGCCTGTAGGGTTGTGTCCATAAATGGTATTTAGATTTATAAACTGAGTAAAACAGTTGCTATTTTAAGAAGCTGCTGCTGAAACTCTGGCTCTGACCCTCCACAACTAGGTCTAAATAATCATTTTTAAACGTTCCACAATGGTGAGAGTTTGTCATCTTCAAGCAGCCCGCTGCGCTGCAGCAACAGGGGCTCCAAACAAAGGCAATGACATCGCACCATTCTGTTAGTCCTAAACACTCATAATAAGAATTAAAAAGTAAAGACCTTTTAAATAATAAGAAAAGGGGGATTTGGACCGGAGGAGGATGGGGGGGTTATTAGCTTTGTAGTCTTTTGTGCTTTTGGAAGTTGTATTTCAGCCTTTGCTCTGCAACCACAAAAGGCTATAAACATGTTTTTAAAAGAAAATTGAATTTGTCATGTTAAACCACAGCTCCAAGAACTGAGGGCTCTTATAAAAGCTAAAGAGACCCCAGAAATTAAAAATGCTGCCCGAGTCCAACGTGCTTTTAATCTACATCTGGTTCTAAGTCTTAAACTTTCACTTTCCATTTTCCCTTGCTCCAACTTTGTCAAATTAGTCTCACTAGAGTGTATTACTAAATACACACTTAATTAACGTGCTATGATTGTTTTCTGCCACTGCTCTGGTAGCGGCGAGGGGTTGTTTCCTCACTGCCCTACTTTTACTGCTCCGCTCAGGAAGCTGTGTCAGGAGGACGTGTCAGTGCCACCGCGCTGACATCCGTCGCCATGTGCAATGACATCTCTGCGTGAATCAAGAGGGAAGGGCGAATTTCAATCTGTGTATCCTGGTGTGCTGCAGTGACTGATACGGAAAATATTAAGAGGCAGCATAATGAGTAGTGCATGTGGGAGTGCTGGGTGTACGTGGGGCTTCACTAGAAAAAGCCTCGCGCCGTCTGACAATTGTTTGAATAAGTCTTAAATCTACAGAGTGGGAACAAAAAGACTGCGCCTAAGCTTTCTGGGCTGGCTTATGTGAACAGCAAATCAAACAGAGAGTATCGGGTTTCTACTCTTAAAGCGAATACGTCTTTTGGTTCTGTGCAGCGTGATGTGCGAGCAGTGAAGGCTGCATCTTTCTGTAGTACGGGGTGGGGGTGATGGGGAGTCGATGTGAGTCCCCACTCCTCTTGGCTGGAAGCGTGGGAATGCGCACAGATGCTGCAGTGTAAATACCACCTTCGTGCTCGCTGGGACGTGCAGGTAGAGCGCAGTCGGCTGCAGGGCTGTTGTCCTGCCGTGGCTCGCAGCAGGAGAGGTTATCAAAGCCCACTCTGCGGGTCAGATTCCAGGTGCAGTGCAAACACCTCCTGTGAGAACTATGCGCGTAGGTGTAACGCCATGTGCCGTCAAGTATTCGAGAGCTCTGAATCAATTCTTAACCTTTCTCTCAACCACCTAAGTAGTTGGAAGTGAAGAAGAGTTTTGCCACCAGACCCTGCCTCGCCACGCACTTTTGCCCCAACCCGAAAGCTAATTCTTGCAACACCAACATGGAAGGGGACGCAGGGAGCCAGCTCGCTTTCTGCTCCAGAAACGCCAGAGCTGGCATCCCGCTGAGGGTGAGAATGTGTGGGTGAGAGGGTAGGATTGCAACACCCTAAATATAGATGGGAAGTCCCCAGCTACGCTGCTGTGGGACCACATTCCACTCTCTGACAATAGCACATGATTTTCTAACCACATTTTTGCAGCATAATGCTGTTTTTACCTCTTTCTCAAGCGCCTTGTGCCGTGCTGTTCAAGCCCTGCATGTGCTAGCAACTTTGGCATAGTACAGAAACACATCCCTGACGTAAAGCTGGGCAAGTACTTTCATGTTGGAGTGTACACACTTGTCGGTGGTGTTAAATAAGTTTGTCCTGGGCTCTTGCAGAGGGCGTGCAGAAAGAGAACTTCTAATCACACACATTTTTACCTTTTGTGAACGGCTGTATTTTTGCCCCGTCCTTAGCTGCACAACTCAGCAACTGGCAGCGTGTGCTTACAGGAGCGTACAGGCGGGACAGATAAAATATGCAGCTCCTAATTCCTGATTGCAACCTCAGCAAAAGCCTTGAGAAGCTTTTCAGCTTTGCTTTAGCCCATTCCCAGGTCTGCATATCAGCTGAACCTCCTAACTTTTAAGGGTGCTCTGCACAAGAGCCCAAATTGCTGCTCACTGCCCAAATTGCTTTGACTCAGGGTGTCAAAGGGGGCAAATACAAGATGATCCCTCTCCTTTCATGCCCTGGTTGCAGACCACCACTTGGAGATTTTTCGCAATCAGCTCTAATAATCACTCATCCCAACTTTATTTCGTTGGTTGTTGTTTTGTTTTGTTTTTTTTTAAATCTAGCTAGTCATATATTAAAGCTGTTGATATTTTCAGCCTCTGGATGATCCAGAGTGTAATTACAGAGTGTGTGAGGACGTGCTCCCGCTTGTTTGTTTTAGATCTGCCTCCTCGCAGATGCAGTTGGGTGACAGACGCTTCCCGTATGGCATGAAGCAAGCAGGGTTTGTTTTGTTGTTTTTTAACTTCTCTGTAATTTGCAAAATGATAAACAGGCCCCTCTGCCACCTTTTTTCTCAGCTTAAAGTATTAAACCCCCTCAAAACTGGCTGTTGGGGAACAAGGTGTGAAGTCCTTCCCCAGGACAGGCCCTCCACCAGCTCCCGGCCTGGTGGGGAGATGAGTGTGGATCTGATTTCACAATCCATGTCTTTCTGCTTGTCATCTTGTTCCCATGGGCTTTTCTGTGGGAAACAAACCTCTGAAAGGGAAAGTTGTCCAATGCAGTAACGGGATTTCTCTTAAGCACTCGCTACTGAAGGCAGCAGGAGCCCAGGGAAGCCAAAACTGCTTTTGAAAGCAGTTCTGATCTTGCCTGGGGATTTTGTACATCTCTCTATTTTCCATCTCTTCCCAGTAACGTATGGCAATAAAATAAGGCCTTGTGCAAGGAATTTGCTCTGGAGTTAGCTCAGGTTTGTTTAAAATTTAAAGTGATGCCTGAATGTCTCTGTTCTTGGAACCTTACTCCAAATGAAAGTCCATTTTAGCTTAATGTAATTTCCTGAATGGGCTAAACTAAGTAAGGAAAAGACAACTGGGTACCCGCATCTGAATATTTCTATCCTGGACTGGGTACTGTGGAATATTTTGTTCCACATTAACTATTCCAGCAAATTCTCCTGTGAAGAAAATGCTTAATGGAACTGTGGAAACAATTAAAACGCTGGTTTTTTTTCCCAGTAAACCGAAGCATCACTGTAACCTCATTTAATTGCTTCATATTTTCCCAGACTGAAGAACCGAGGATATTTTGGACAGAAAAGTCAAAATTTCTGTTATGCTGATATTTATAAATGCCGGTCTTTATAACAACCATCCCTTTTTTTTGGCAAAACCTTGTACTGCTTAGATCAGAATCGTCTTTTGAGTGACAGGCCTCATTTTGGTTTGAGAAGCAAGAAAGACATAGCAATAACTTCCCTTTTTATAACAAAAGTGTACTAGCCTTGTTGCATGACGGAGCCAAGTCTAAGCCAGGGTGTATTTCCTCATGTCTTTAAATATGTCCCCAAGATCTAGGCTATTTCACAAAATTAGTTTTCTCATCTCCAGTTCCCTGCACACCCGCTCAGGGGGACGGGCATCAGAGAGGCTGGAAGATCTTCTCGTCGCTCATCTACTCCCAAAGCTGTTATTATTGAACATGGTGGCCATTTTTCAGGCAGTGCTTCTCAGCAAATGCCCTTCAGGAAGCAAAGACAGAAAGCTGCAGAGCTGGAAAGCTGATGTTGGCTGCTAACAGCGGGTAGATGAGAGAAAAAAGGTTTTTAACAAACGGGCTGCTCCAGGGCCAGGAAGAAAGGTGCAAAGCACACGGCTGCTGGGGCTGCCCCGTCACCCCTCTCCACACCAGACTGTCTATGAAAACGTGGCAGGTTCTTCTACAAGAGTTAGAGTCACAGCTTTGACTGCAATTTGCACATATGCCTAATTAACTCAAAATTAATGGCCCAGAACCTACTACAAGAGTTACGCCAGTGATACAGAAAAAACCCTCCCTTTTAAGTTTCGGATAATTTTTTTTTTCCTAAACCAGCATTGGTTAATCTCGAAGATCAAAGAATTTTAAGCAAGTTTAAGGTATATATTTCTTTTGCTTTTGTTTCTTGTACACATTGTTGAGGCTTTCTGAACACCCAGTATTATATTTCTTCAATTTTCACATCCAAACGGTTTTAGTTTAAAAAAAAAAAAATTAACCCCTGCTCGTTGTGTTTTGCTGCAATCTTACAAAATCCACAGAGAGAAGAGGCCTCAGATGGAGCTACGAGAAAGGATAAAGTTAACGCTTCTGTGGCTGATTACTTGGTTTCAATTTCAGGCTTTTCTGAAAGGCTGAACTTGAGGGGAAGATCTATTTATCCAAAACAGTTGTTTCATACGTCTCTTGTTTTAATATTAGTGAGTATTGGTATCTTAAACACAGTCTTTAAAGATGGCAACTCCTATCTAAGCACTAACTGATAGGTAGAAATGTATGATCAGTCCTTAAAGTAAATGGGATGATTTCCCTTTGTACTGGATCTAGCTATTAGTCAATAATTTTGATACATTACCTAACTCCAGTCAGAAGGAAAAATGCTTTTAACCACCTACAGAGTGCACGGGTATCTTGTAATGTAACTCACTGTGCTTTATTTCGGGTCTAAATCAAGAGTTGTGCCAGTCAGCCTTTTGCATCAGCAGAAATGAGGGCAATTTTTGAAGCTGAGACCTTCAAGCAGATCTGTAGGTCTTGGAGGGCTGGATCCCCACCCTGATGAAAGCAAGTGAGATGGTGTTACTGCAGCTCTGACTTGCCTGAATTGAAGTTGGCTAAGCTTCCAACACCAGCTTGGTTTCAGACAAACCCAGCTTCTTGTGAAAGGTTAATCAGAAACATAAATGCTGACTGTGTGAGGAATCTTTTTGGAAAACACACACCAGATGCTTCCCCCAGGAGGAGTGTGGCTGCTGCGAAGGTTAATGGAAGGAAAGTTGTGCTGGTGGCACGCAGCTCAAGACGTGCCTGTCAGTTACTGGCGATAGTCCATGACAGAAAAAAAATACATTTTGAAGGCATTTCAAACCAGAAACCTGGTTCCAAGGTCATGTCACCGTTATTTTCTGTCCCCTGGATCCAGCTTTCAGTGACCAAGAACAGATCTGTTTCTTTTTCGTAAAAAAGATGACGGAGAAAAGAAGACATTTGACGTAGCTGACTTCATTTACTCCTGCCAAGGAGGAAATGTGGGTGAAAAGGATTCCCTGAGTTTTGCAATACTGCAGCTATGGCAGTAAATAGAAACAGTAGTTTTGGAATCAGAGAAGATTGCAAGAATAGAAATAATTATCATCAGACATCAGGGTTTCGGAAAGGGAAATAACCTGATACAGCAACTTATCCAAGTCTTTCAGTGTTTCTGAAATTGCAGCAGGGGTCAATCACTGCACTTCCTCGCTTGATCCCTGTTGGTGGGTAATGTATCCCCTGCCTCATTGAGAGAGATTAAATTAGGAGGTATGGGTAATTTAGAAACACATATGTACTCTAAATAAATTTTCAATGGAACTTTAGCAAATTTTAGGTGAAAGTTGAAGCTGTTCAAGCAAGAACCGTTGAAGCCCTTGCTTTAATCGGAATTACTTCGGTCTTAGTCAAAGTGTGGTAACTGCAGAAGAGGCCATGCAGTCAATAATAACAACAGCTTCAGCTGCTGCTGCTGAGTTGTGCCTGTTTCCAGTAAATCATTTTCTCTGTTACAGGCAGTGCGTGAGAGGGGGAGAATATTTATAAACAACACAGTAAGAAAGATGCAGCAACAAACTAAGTTAAAACTAACCCTCATCTCAAATATACTGGATCCTTGATTAGGATCCTAGATGCTAACTAGTTTGGGAAGATATCACTGCTTGGTGTAACTGAAATACTGTAGAAAGCAGCAAATTCAGCTGTCTACCTTAATTGCTGGAAGAACTGGCTCTTGGCAGTGGATTTGTAGTAAAGAATTATTTATTCTGATATTTGCCTTATAAAAATCCATACACTGTAGATAGTGGTCCCTATTCCATAACAGCATGGGTTTTACTGGAAACTGCACTCATCACTGGAAAGCCACTAAATACATGAAGATGTACTGCTGGAAGATAGGAATTTGCATCACTGCATTTCTAGCTCGGTTTGGAAAACAGGTAAGCTGCTTTTGGAAAACGATGGTGCTGAGAAGCTTTGTCCATTTACACTTTTGCCCGTTTGAATTATGCCAGTGACTCAGATCAGGTCACGTTGCCAATGCGCTAAAATTATTTTCAGGCCGCAATTGAACCTTGGACCTCCCAACAAGGCTGTTCAGCGTCAGTAGGTATTCAGGTGATCTGTAACATGAAACCATTTATTGGCTGTTAAACCAGCCAGTGAGACCTTCTCTTTCCTAATGACCAACCCAAGGTGCCCCTTCCCTATTTGGGTATCACCACGTTCACAGCTTTGCCGGTGATATCTACCATTTGAACGTTGATCCCGCAGTCGCTGAACGTCTCCTGATGTGCTCCTATGTGACCAGTCTGGCTGGGTTATTGAGGAAGGAGGGGCAGAAAATCAGCAGTGCCATTTCCAGGTGAATGGCATTCCTTGCGAAGAGGCTGGTGATGTGCCAGAGGAAGGTGGAGGAGGAATATAAATGGAAAGCATGACAAAACGGTGACGAGGGACTTGAACCTCGAGGTTGCTCAGCCCCACCTTCCTGTATCTCAGGCCATGGGCCCCCACCAGCATGTTCCTCTCTTCCCCATCACCCTTACCTAGTGTCTGGGAGGCTGCAGGGTAAGTTGGATCAGTGATTTGATCCCATAGAAAACAAATCCGCCAAAAAAAGAAAAATTTCCTGCCTGACCAGCCTGCTCATCCAGCTCCGCAGCAGCTGCACAGCTGCTAAATCAGATGCAAGGGCAGCGAGGGACGTGCAGGGACTGGGGAAGGGGAGGGAGTCGGGGAGTGTGACTGTCCTGCTTCCCGGTAAAGCAGCTGCCGCTGGTACGTCATACCGAAGCGTAACATGAAAACCATATCCTTCATTTGCCTGAGCAAATTTCCCTGAATCCGTGCTGCTAGCAACACCCGACAATGGAAAGCTCACTGAGGAATGCTGATGCTGTCCCAGCAGAGGCGAATGTACTCTGTCAGTCACCAAATGTGGCAGGGATGGGAAGGATGTGACCAAACAGCTGTCACCAAGCTGGCAATGTTGCTCAAGGTCCTTCAATATGCATGTTAACAACATGTTGAGATTTTTAAAAAGCTACCCAAATGTGGCTGGTTTTGGTAAACGGCTGTTAAAATAACCCCGTGTATCCATTTGTGGTCATATCAGTTCTACAAGTGGCTTGTTCCAGGAAAAAGTAATTTAGGCCATATTAACTCCCACAAGCACAAGCTACACTCTGTTGTCAGTAAAGCAGCAAAGCAGCTGCATTATTTCTGTCCTTGGGGAGTGTAAGCAGTGATGCTTCTGCCAGCTCCTCTTGAGCTGAGGGGGGGGAATATTTCCTATCTGTTGGCAATCCTCTATCAACTACACCCACACTTCCTTAGTGACATTTCATCCACACTCCTCTATTGTTTGTGGCACTAAAACCTCATGCAAACCCTGCAGCTGACATGTCTTTTGCCTGTATATAGTACTTTGTTCCCCTCGTATTTGTTTGTTTCTGGTGGTATCAGTTCCCGGCCCTCCCAGTGCCACCAGCAGCACCTGCCTGAGCCCAGCCTTCCCCCCAGGGCAGCTGCAGGGCCAATGCTCCACCAGCCTGCGCTTACTCAGAGGAGCTGCTGCTGCTCTCTTTGGATGCTATTTCCTAACTTGTCGCCTTGCTAATGATTGCCATCATCGTTAGTCACTTACTAATTCCTAGTGGAAAGTATGTTCAACATGGACTCCCCTCCGCATCCGCACTGATTCTACGTGCTCATGTGCTGAAACCTTCGCTCGGTGGTGATTCATGTGGCTGAAGCAAATGCTTGGCAGGTTTGTTCTGGTGGCCAGCCAGTCCCTCTGCAACGTCCTGCTTTGACCATGCTGCCTGCCACACGTCTGTCCTGACGGAAATGCTCTGTCTTCTCTAGGGAAGCCACTTCCCGTGCCAAGGGCATTTCTCTTTTGTCTCTTCAATCCCATTGTTCCTATAATTATGCGAGACTGCAGGGCTGGAGTCATACTTTTTGTTCTAAAAGCGTACCGGTGACTGCCAAAGTGGTGTTTCAGAGAGACTCACCTTAGTCTGAGGTTTCTAGGTGCTACTTTTGGGAGCTGGCTATTACAACCCGATTATAGGCATACTCCCTGCTTTGCTGTTTCAGTTACACCACATCAGCTGAGATCTTCTGGATGCTCTAGATTGATATAATTGCTCTGCACAAAGCTGAGGATCTCTATTTAGTATTTCCTAATATATCATTCCGCCTCTTATATATCACTTAACTAATCAGTGATTTGGTTTCCCCATCTCTATCAGAGAGTGAGGCAGTGGTGATCAACCTGCTGATGGATGTAAAGCTCCATGCTGGGAAGATGCTGGAGAAGGACTGTAGGTATCCCGGGGTGCAGTGCCGGTGGTTAGATGTGCAATCTCTCCGAGCTGCTCATCTCTCTCTAAACTCTTAGCACTGTAGAGGGCACAACTCCACTGATGTACTGTGATTATTTGACAGCAGATCCAACACCTTGCTCAAACCCTTGATGGACACCATAAAAAAACAGACTTTGTTCAACAAGGCTCTACGTAATAATTACTCTGAGTTAAGTACGACAGGAACATTGCAGGGCAGGTGCATTGGCTGGGATGTGGGGTACAGCCTGTATAGTCACCGCTTGCTGCTCCTCTTGATACTAGGCATTATCATTAGTTTGTTGCCCTGATAAATGTTTGGTTTTCTCACAGGAGTGAAATTACTGAAAGAGAACAACTAACTGTTTTATGGTGCCCAGTAGAGCTGATCAAAAACTATGTTTCTTCTGATTCCAGCCATAAAAAGGGAAGGCAGTTAGGAGCCACTTTCAGGAGGTTCCCCCAAAATTGGCAGCCTTGAGAAAAATATACAAAGAGATTTGCTAAAGTGCTTGTGTGTGCGGTGTAGGTGCCTTCTCCAGAAGTTATAGTGCATGACCATGCCAAGAGACAAGTGACCTTTCAATGTGCAAAGACCGCTTCTTCCAGAGCACAGCTTTTTTTATACCATTGTAATTTTTTGTTTTTGTAAGGAAACATACAAAAGGAGAAATGGTTTGGAAGTGTGTTTGTGTTTCGGAACACCACACTTCAGAACAATTGTGTATTCTCATATTTTCTCAGAGCCAAACAGCTCCAAGACATTATTATGCAAGTGTAATATTTTAGATTGTGGGGAAGAACTACTTGGATGGAGTGAAAAAGAGAAGGGAGGTTGGCTAGGAGGGAGGGCTGGTGCTCTTCAAGCTGTTTCAGATTTTGTATCTAAACATTTAGCTTAAATGTTGATCTCCAGGAAGATGATCTGTTTGTTTCTCCTAGGTATTAAATGTCCAGATTCCACTGCTCTGTTCTGGACGCAAACTTCCTAAGGCATGGTGTGAAGGCTTGTGCTCGGTGACCGCTGGCAGCATCAAGAGGGTCCCTGTGGCTGAGTGAAGCCCAGTTTAGCTGGGAACTGCCCTAGGACCCAATTTTAAAGGAGATATGAAGGCTGATGCCAAGTACTGTTCTCACACTTGTATCCACCTCTTTCCAAATCTGCCTGCTGGCAGACTGTGCTGCTCCAGAGCTTAATTATCACAGCCCATGACGTTTTACAGCACCAACAGACCTCCCTGGCAGCTCCAAGGTACAAAGCACACTTAACCTAGTGAGAGACCAGCAGAGGCCTCTGAACCTTTGGGAAATTGCTGTGAAAAAAAGCTCTGCCACATGGACTTCCCCAGGTGTTGGGAACATGTAGTTTTCCAGATGATGGCAAGTGATCGCCAAGGGTTTGAGCTTCTCGGCCTTGATAAAGCATACATGGAGCGAGGAATCTTGGGGGTAACATTCTACGGCATTTCTACAGCACCCCGCAGATGTGACAGCTTCTATCAGGATTGAGAGTCCTGGCCCAGTGAACAGTTAGCAAAGGTTAGTCGTAGGTAAATGGAGAAAGCGATGTAGTGTACTGTTGCTTTAGTGCTAGCAAAAGACGCATCCACTGTTCCTTCCTTGCTGACTTATGGGAAAAGCCATATGGATGCCGAGCTGCCTCCTGCCTTAGAGAGTTCCTCAAAATGACAGACTTGGCCTTAATTTGTAAGTGTCCCTCTAGAGGCACAATCTAGTTGTCAGAATTTCAGCTGAAAATTAATTTGGTCCCTTTGTGTTAGGCTAACCCAACCTCTTCCCACAGCCAGCTCTGTAGAGCACCGTGTTTTTTCCTGTAAAAAGATGAAGCCAAGAGGCTTTATCGGGAAAATTTTGTACATCTTCAATAGCTACCTTTGTGTTCATACAGGCATTAGCCTGTTGAAACAAGTGTGATCTCCGTAGCATCATAAAAATGCTGCAGTTGGATCATGTAACTACGTCACTCCACCCTGCCCTCTGTGACTATCTGATCCTAAGGTCAGGTCTCATCTTGTCCTCAGCTTTCAACTGTGACCCATTTACGCTGTGCATTTATCTGGCACTTTCATCTTGAAGGGCCACCGCTGCCGAGTGAGCTGAACTCCCCTTTTGAAAACAGAAGGACCCCGCTCCAAAACCCAGCAGCCTGCAGGGAGGACGAGCGGCAAAAGCAAGGTTTCAGTCTGACGATGACACCAAAGGCAGCTGGAAGGGTCCTGCCTTGCCTGGCAGTCATTCCTGCCCTTGCTCAGACGCCTGGTCCCGGCCCACAGTGGGTATCAGGGAAAGTAAACAGCAGGAACCAACCGCAGCCAAGTCAGGAGACAGCTCAACTTTGCAAACAGACGTATTCAGGCTGGGCGGACGCCAGGGAGGGCAGCCACACACGACAGATAATCTCTCTGACGCAGTACAGAGCCTGCTGAGAGCAGGGGAAGCCTCCAACATCTGCACATGCCACAGCTGCGATGGCCCCAGGATGGCAGGGATGGCTGGATGGCTCCCCCCCAGTGCCCCTTCGCCTCTCGAGCTCAGACCCATCATCTCCAGCTGGTCCCAGCGAAAGGGTTAACCCTCCCAGCCTTTAAAAGCAATAGTTGAAACAGTAGGGTGCTCGCACAGCTCCTCGCTGCCTCTCTGCAGTGCACGTGCCCTTCCACACTCCCGTTACTTCGATTTCCCTTGGATGTCCACGAAAGTGAAGGAACACACGAGCTCCATAAACAGCCCGCTCTGCTCCTGCGTGCCTTTTCCATATCAGACAGCCGACTTTCCGAGCACTATAAATATTATATTAGTATCACATCCCCTGAAAGCCCAAAGTCAGGCTTCCATCCAAGAAGCCACGGAGCTGCCCTCTGGTCTAAATCCGTAACGCAGAAACACAACTTATTCCGCTCCAAGGGGGAAAACTGGCTGGGGAACATAAGTACTAATTTCTGTCAATTAGATTATCTTGAATGGAATATTTAATATTTTTAATGGAACATTATTTAATTGCTGCTCGTGGGTACTTTGTAGCTGTCGGAAACTCTGATCTAAGTTATTATTTTAATGAAAGATTGCCAAAGGACTCACAATTTAAACTCCTACGTAGGATAACAGTGGGACTATTTTCCCTGGGTTTCTGTGCTGGCCAGCCATCATTTCCCCGTTACGAGTCTCAGGGTAATGGCAATTAACACATCTACAGAACTGTCCAAGGCTAATTGCTGAGGGTGTTCACCACAAATCCTACTGCAGAGTGTCCTCAAAAATTCAGACTGCTTCAGGGTTATGAGCTGATGGGGCCGTACAGCTAGAACAGTAAGCCTCAGAAAAGGGCTCCTCCATATTTCTGTCAGCACCCTGAGGGCACTAATGGATTTAATTGCCCCCAACCACATCTGCTGCCCATCAGCCAGGGCCGCATTTAAGCTCAGCCTTGAGAGCTGTATGTTTCCCCTGAGCTGTGCTGTAGGTGTAATCTCATATCTAGCTTGCTCTCCTGGAAAGATCAAGGACCTACATTGCAGGTATGTCTATCACCAGCCCTGTTTCTGGCCTTTCTCTGGGATGGACCTTGGGCTGAAGCCTTACCTGGTAGTTTGCTCCTGGCACACATGAGCCACTAGGGACACCAGGTATTGTGGTGCTGGTGGGATGAGAAGCCTTTGGTAATGTTTTGTCACCTGAAGGAAGATTAATTTGGGATGCTGTCCTAGATTCTGACCGCTTTTTCCTCTTTGCACTACAGTAAGTCAAACTTGCCTCCCCCTCAAAAAAGTCCATGAAGATCCTAGAACTACTTCTAAAGGTCACTTTTCTGCTCCATGCAAGTCTCATCCAAGAAACCCTTCCGCACACATACGCGTGCCTATCAAGCCCTTTAAACCGTCATTAGTGTCCCCTTCTCCAAATGGAGATCTGGAATTTCAAGTGGAAATGCAGCTTTTATTTATAGTCTTGGTATGTTTTTTCAGCCACAACGCATAAATACGTGGAGCAAGAGCACTGCATTGCTGTTTGTTTACTGAGTGGCATTGCTTTCCCATTCAACTGGGTGGTGAGTCAGCATCGCTTGTTGAGCTCACCCTGTTCTCAGAGGTCCTCTCCAGCCTTTGGGCCAGAGGGCACTTACCAAGGGTCAGCTGCTTTGGTGTCGTATTGTAGGAGACTACTTTACATGCTGTCTTCTTGATAGCATGGAGGACTCTCTATCAGATTGTCCTATGCTGCAGTGTCACCGCAAGTGCTTAAAAAAAAAATAAGCTGTTGCTGGATCCAGACAGTTGAAACTTGTGACAGTTTCCAAAATCACGAGACTGGCTTAGAAAATTAGAATTTGTTTTTTTAATGACTGCATAATCTTTGCATTAAGTTCTGGTTTGGGGAATTACTAGGGATACTCCGGTTGTGACTTCAGATTTTTCTTCATAATCATAAGGGTGAGAAATGCATTTTTTGTGATATGAAAGCAGGGGATTCGCTTGCCTCTAGCAGATAAGAAAAGCACCAGATATTGCAAGGCTGGTTTAAAACCAGTGATGCACGGACAGTTAGAAGTTGCCTTTATTGCAGGTTTGCTGGTGTTTTTCAGCCATTCTAGATGCCCAGACTCCACATGCCAACGTCAGTTATGCTAGCAGTGCATGAACTGGTGTTGACTTTCTTGGGATCAGCCAGGACTCGCTGCACGGCGGGAGGCTGTGCCGGCAGAGCTGGGGTGCTGTCCTCCCCGCCGCCCTTTGGAGATGTCCGTGTCTCACTGTCCTCAGCTTTTTGCAGCAAGTCCTTGCTCTAAAAATGTTAAGCTTGTTTACAGACTTGCTCAGGACCCGTGTTCTGTTGCAGCTACAGGTCCTGGACCATAGTTACCCATTGGGACGCCTTATTTTCCTGTCCAGGTGGCTGCCAACAGGGATATGGGCTGGGGCAGTTTTGTAGCCTGATGGAAGCTGAAAAAAGGATCATGCTCTGGCCAGCTGCTTAGCAGCACCCTCACCTTGGCCTGTGGGACCCCGGTCCTGCTGCTCTCCCTTTGCCATTCCCAGACCGGTCTTTTCCCCGCTGTCGTGGCGAGTTCAGCTGTGCGCAGCCCAGTGGGACCAGGGCAGGAGGGTGAAATGTTCAGCCAGGCTGTGGAGGAATGAGCAGTTTATTATTTGTTGCTATTGGATACTGATAGCAGAGTACCAATTTTAACTGCAGCTATAAGGCTGCCCGGAGTATGGCACCAGCATCTCTTAAAGCAATTGGTGGTTTTATATTTCTCCAGGAAATGTTCATAGCAATGTTTCAGGCGTTGCAGCGCTCCCAATGTGCCTGCAGTGCCCTTTTTTCTTGTGAAGCCTGGGAGCTGGGAAGACAAGGCTCACCAAAAACTGGAAAAGTAATAATCGCGAGGAATGTTGTGTGCACTGATATGTACTAAAAATAAGGTTTTCTTTAATATAAATTATTTTTTTTTCTGTATTGATACCCCAAACTTTTTCTGCAAAGCTTAGCCCTGAAGCCCGGGCTCTCAGACACTGCAGACAGACCATGCCAGGGACTCGGCATGGCTTCATTGGTTTGCTACCCTGGTGGCACGCTTTGTGGAAGCTATGGATCTGCCTGCACAGACTTCCCAAAGACCAATGTTCGTGATTCAAATCTTAAAAATATACAAAAGCCACCCTCAGGCAGTGATGCCCTGCCTAACAGCCCCACCTCATTTCCCCTCTGAACTACATACTGTGCTATAAGTAGTTCTGGCACCTGCTGAAATGAGAAATGTTTCTTTCCCTGAAACCAGACACTAGCAGTGGTTAATTACCACATCCCAAATTGGCACAGATTAATACAGCTTCACTGAAGGCAATGAAGCTTCATGGAATTATTCCTGCCCTGGCTCTGAGTCATTAATAGGTATAGTTCTGGCTATTTTTATGCTCTTCCAATTATTTTGTTAGATTACAAAAGCAATTATCAGCCCAAATCTGTTTTTCCTGGTTAGGAAAAAAACTTTCTCTGTTGCAGTAAATTATTGGGCTGATTCTTTCTTGTGCCTGTTTTATGAGGACTTAACTCATCAGCAAACTTAGCCGTATGAGAGCCAGCTCTCTCAGCCCCAGAAATGGGGCTATATCAGAGTGGGGGCTGTACCAAATTTGTCTTTCCAGGTGTAGAGGCAGTATAATATACATATTTCTGTATGTGTATATACACTGCTGTATATCCTGCAATATGTGTATACATGCATGAAGTAGTTGTTTTTGAACAATTTTTGGATGTGTCATCGAAATGGAAAATCCTGTAGCTAGAATTTTCTTGATGCTTGGAGAAGTGGACCATCATGCAAGTGACTGCTGTGGCTATATGAGAACTGAACAAGTAAGTAAAACTGTGACCTGAGGAGAGGAGTCAAAATAGCTGGAGCCAGGACCTAAACAGAGCTTGAGTTCAGACAAGTCACAAAGCTAACAAATTGAGGTTTACAACTGTGGGACTGTTTTAGAAATCCTGCTTTTAGATGTTGTCAGCTAGAAGAAGTGACATGGAATTGTGATGACCATTAACTTTCTCCCTAAGAAGCACTCACCTAGCACAGAGTTAAGTGCTTTTATTGTAATATTACCTCTACTGATTCTACAGGTTTTACAGTCAGAGACTAAGGGCCTTCTAAGCCCCTTTTTGAAGCAGAGGTCTGGAGCAGCTGTGTTACTGCTGTAGTGCTGGGGCCTGTATTCCAAATTCCTGTCATCTCGAGCAGCAATACTGCTGCTGCTTGTGGCTGCATCTTTCTAGTTCATCTGTTGTCACACCTAACCACACATGTGCCTTGGCACTGTCTTAGAGATTGGTTTCATGGGGAAGGCTGTTAAGACAGAGGATGTGAGCCGTTAAGCTTTCAAGCTCTGAGGATTTTTATTCTGCTAAGAAAACCCCAAACAGAACATGTGCCCAGCAGAGCTGACTGCCATGAAGTTAGCCCTATTAAGACCACACCCAGAACATGCAATCCCACTACCCTGGCAATTAGTGCCAGATGGTGTATCTCTGTGTATGCAAACCACGTTAAGCAACAGAAGAAGCTTTTTATCAAAATAGTTTATTAAAAAAACAATAAGAAGCTTCACTGAAGCTTGCTATTCTCAAGACAGAATTATGACATTACTGCAGCATTCAACACAACCATAATCCACATATAAATATAATACTATATAGCTCCTGTTCGCCTTGGCCAAGTCTTGCCTTCAGCTGCACTGACACAACCCAGCCCTGCATACTTTAGTTGCAGAACCTGTTCCTCTGGGAACAGAGTTATATCCCTTCCTGGCTTCACACTGCTGTTTCTGCCTGGAAGTTGCACAGAAACCCAACACATCTCTTTGCAGCTAGAGGCAGTTTACAGAACACACAAAGTGACTGATGATGGCAATGCTGGTTGATGTTTAGGAAAAATAAATACACAACCAATTACTCAAGTTGTCAGCACTGCGCAACTGTACAGAGCAGCTTCTGTTTACAAGAAGCAAGATCTGCTCTGACCTGCTGTGTTGCCACCTTGACAGTGGTGGCAGGAGCACTCTTACACCACACAGTTTGGTCTAATGCATGGAGTCACCCCTCACTGCAGCACTTGCAGAGAAGCACACTGCCAGCAGCTGGCTGGTGCGCTTCTGCCATCCCCTCTGAATGTCCTCCAACAGCATCACTCTTTGCCACCAGCTTTGCACCAAAGTCAGTATTCATCCTTGCACCATGGCAAACAGACTGAGTGCTCAGTATCTCAGTCTTTCAGGTCAGGACAACACCATGAGCTGTGGCTTGTTTCCTCACTAGCTGAGAGGCTTCTTCTCGCTCTTATCCATCACTCACGTCCCCTGGGCTGCTCTGGTGATGGGTGTCTTCTTGCACAGCTCCTGATAGAATTCAGATTCTAAAAACCGTGGGTATGAGTTATTCTCCATTAAGCTGTAAACTCTCTTCTGTGCTGCACTGAAGCAGGTATGTGTGGCTTCTTGAATATTCTGCGCAATCATGTTCTTGGTTTGGAAGTCTATGTTTATCTGAAATAAAAAAAAACACCCCACAACATTTATTCCTGAGCACTGAATTCAAGTAAGTAAAATACATCAAAAGACTTCTGAAGAGGAAAAGAGGGAAGATCCTATTACTACAGGATCAGATTAATGAAGTTTTCTGTTTAAGAAAATTCTTCCTTTATAGAAAACCCAAAGTAAATCAGATATAGTATCTTTCAGTGATAAAATCAAAGATGTTACAGGCATTAAGTGTGTCTGTTGACTTTTCCCAGTTAAGATGGAAACCCTCTGAAACACTGCTTGTGCCGTTTTCCAGCTCAGTGAAAAGGCTGTTAGGGAGAGAGTTACGTTCAGGCACAGATACTAACAGTGGGATACATACAATGCAGGTTGGCATTTGTATCTTAAAGAGTTCAGAGAAGTAAAGAAGGGCTTTAAGAACTCATAGAACAGGGCACTTATGTTTAAATAGGTTTTCTTTACCTCTTTAGGAGCTTCCTTTTCAATGAAGTCGCTGTAGATTTTTTTTGCTTTCGATGTCAGCTTCTGGGGTGACTTGGTTTTCTTGAAGTCCTCACAGGCCAACCAGAACTCAATGTTCTCTTCGCAGAACTCAGACTTCAGAAAAGCTCGGAAAGCAGCAAGACCATCTAGGGAAAGAAGAAAAAAAGATACACACCAATTAACTAATTCAGGAATCTTGAATTTACCCATTGGTCACATCTGTTTCTACCAAAACATTCTGCTGTATTTCTAGTCTGGTTCTTTCAGCAATATCATAGCAATAAAAAAATTCCACATTTATGTATGCAAACAAATTAACACTAACAGCTTGACAGGCTTTAATTTGAGTTACTCATTTTTTAGGTAAACAAAAGTCATTTCTGTCTGTATATTCCCTTTTGTGATGCCTGCAGAGATATTAAAACCCCCTCTCTCTAGATGGGATCTCCTGTGTTAACCTTTACAGTGGAGTAAATATTTGACTGTGCCACAAACCTCTGGAGTATTTTTTTTTTTGCAATGGAAAGGATGACTCAAGTTCAAAGAGCAAATGGTAATATTTCATAATCTTTTTGGTCTGTTCTTGAGTGCTTTTCCTTGTAGACCTACAGTAAAACCCTGAGATCACTGAACTTCTATGTTGCAGAATCCTTCCCAAGTTACTTGAACGCATTTGTCTTGGTTCAGCAGTGAGCTCAGGGAACAAATGCTCTTTTCACTTCTGGCAAAGCCAAGCTGATAGGTATGGTTTTAACTACAAGGGTTACAGGAAAAAAAGTCCACTACAATAAAGTATTCTTGATGTTTTACTATTACTTTGCAATTTTTTTTGAAGAGCGCTTCTATGAATTTTGGCTTTGAACAGTTTAAAGCATTTAACTTTCAAGACCAGAATCAAAGCTATTTACATGAGAACAGTACAATGCTGACATGCAAGGAAGCAATCTCTTACAGACATATAAACTTCACCCTCTCTTTGCTTTTCAGTGTTACTTTTTGAAGACAAACTTACATTTATTAGCAAGAAGTTCATCAAAGGCTTCTGACCACAGCTGGGCTTCTTCAGGGGAAGGTCTGCATAAAGAGATAGGGAACATTAGACTCCATTGCTCAATCTTTACTGTTTTTGTAGAACAGTTGAGTTATTTAAACAAAGTCTCTTTTTCATAACTCACCTGAAGTAGGTGCGGTGTTTCCCCACTTTCTTAGATTTCATTTTAGTGGAATTGGAAGAGTTCTGTAGGAAGTAGCTCAGTCTCGTTTTCCAATCTTTAATGCTGGAAGAACAAAGACGACAACACATGTTAAAAAAATGACAACTCAAAAAGCTTTAGACTCCAGCCCTTTTACTGGCAAAAGCTGCAAAAGTTTTCCTGACATTGCTTTTTCAGTTAGGCACCCTGAGCATCTGTCCGAGGGCAAGAAAACGATCTTCCCCTCACTTCTGTCAACAGATGTGCTCGCTAGCCAGTGACCAGTGTTAGCCAAGGTACAACTGCAGGTAGCAAAGGTGGGCAAGCCACCCTACTCCCACCGATACTAGCCCTGCAGCCCGCTCCCCCCCCATCCCCAGCTTCGGTCTCGGCTCCGCGGCTAGAAGTCTCTCCCTGGAGGAACCCCCGCTCCGCCCGAGGCGGGGGAATGGGGCACTCACATCGTCCTCTTCATCCTGCCCTTCTCCGCCTCCTCCGCCTCGCTGCGGCGGCTGCCGCCCCGCTCCATCCGCCCGCCCTCGTGCTGCAGCGCCAGGAACAGCGCGCTCTGCATCGCGC
>VWZL01003556.1:297685-333206 GCA_013396915.1 Stercorarius parasiticus | reverse complement strand
CTGCGGGGGCGGGGCCAACACGCCCCGCCCGCCCCGCCCCGCCCCGGGCCCCCTCGGGCGGGAAGGCGGCGCGGCCGGGGCTGCGCGGAGGAGCGCGTTTCGGTGTTACTGGTGAGCCGGTGTGGAAAAGCTTCGCCTTCCCCCCGCATTGCGTCTCTTTTTTCCTTTATTTTGTTTTTCCTTTCTTTTCCCATCCCCCCCTTCTTTTTTTTTCCCCTCCTTTTTTTCTCCCTTTTTTCGTGATTGCTTTTTTCCCTTTCTCAACTTGCCCTTGCTAGTCGCCTTCTTGGAAAGCTTTTAGCCGGTGGCACTGACATCCCTAGGGAAAGGCGCCCGTCCCTGCAGCGCTGGCAGAGAGGTGGCTGCACTTTCTGTTCTATCAGTCAGAAACCTGCATTTCTGCAGATATTTTTTTGAAAGGAAATAACAGACTTTTGAGTGTGGCCAGTACACGGGAAAGGATAAGGAAGGACTTAGCCAAGTTTCTTCAAAAAATGAAGTAACCATCAATTTGAGTACATAGTATTTTTGGTGTCCATCTCTCTGCTATTCATCACTTTAATGAGCTGTCTGCACATGTGTTTTATCTCTGTATAGTGTTGCCACCTACCAGTGACTTGCGTAAATTACTCCCAGTACACGAAGCTGAAATTGCCATGACTTACTCCAGCCTTCAGCTTGTTGAAAAGGCCATGTGGTCCATCTCAGCAGTGTCCAGCTGAAGGGTATCATGTCCAAAGTATTTGGATTTAGGAATCACGTGAGTTTCTTTTTAACCTACCCTGCTTTTCTGCTCTTTTCTGTGCACGTCTTCCTTTCCACAGCACTCTACAGCATGTATTTTTCTGCCATAAAAAGCAGTGTTCAGAGAGACTGATCCCCGAAACACTGGCTGACTTCAACGCAATTGTGTAGCGTCAAATGTCTGATCCTTTTAGGTAGTCGCCGTAGTCTTACAACTTCTCTCCTTGCCGAATACGCCCAAAGCTGTGCAAAGGCATTTTGCTTTAAATGAGATGCATGGAGAAAATGAATGCCATTTAGTTTGTGAAAGCATTTAAACAAGGATGCTTTTCAGTGGTGTTGCTGTAAGTCCTTTGCAGTATATACTGATGGTCTGACAGGAAAATAAAGTTCCATGCTCTAAATTTTACCAAATCCCTTTAAATTATTTTTGCAACAGGTAGCTCTTAGTCTTGTATGTAGTGCATACAGTTTTTAATGGGAAATTATTACGAGGGTGTTACCATGGGAGGGAGGAAATGTGGAAACACTAACAGAGGTAAGGCTCTAAGTGCTGTAAAGGCATCAGTTCCAGAAAATTTACAGGGGGGGAACTTGCCAAAGAAAAGACCAGGATAGGCAGTGCCTGGGTGATGGATGGAGCTGTGCTGACTCCCTTCCAGGCACTTCCATCGTCACCAGCTTTGAGTGCCAGGGTCAGGCGAGCTGCGCAGCTGCAAGTGATTTGGGCAGGAGCTTGCCAGGAGCTGCTGAACAGCCTGTAACACGGGCGAGGATGGGAACACTCCCTGCACGTGCGAAACTCCAAGGACCCAGCCTCCTGGCTGGGGGGGGCAAGCTGCCTTGCCTGGGAATAACAGATGGAAACAGCCCTGGGCCTTACCCACAGTAGAGCCTCTGTAAACGATCAAATGCTCTGCGAGGGGAACAGCACATTCTCACCTTCCACCTGACTTGTAGGAGATTTCCTCCTTTTTGATGCTGGTTTCAAGTTTCTTTCACCTTGATTCTCAGAGTTGATTGGGGGGAAACGTGCCCAAGAATAGTGGGAATTGGAAAACTTCAAAGTCTTGTAACCTACAGTGAAGTTTTGTTAAGCATTTACCTGTAGCACACCAGAGGTCCTGCTGATGTTTGAAGCCTGACAAAATGTTTTCTTGCTGGTCCTGGAGGAGACTTGCCAGGATATTCCTAGCATCTGTCAGGTCATAAAGCTGGCAGTAATCAGCGTATGGAAAATTGCAGCATGAATCACGTATTTGTCTGATACTTTTTATTTTAAACTTTTTAATTGCTTCTTTCAGATACCCATAAAAATGGAAATGCCAGTCAAGGAAGATGGTTATAACATTCGTAATGTCTTTGAACAGTGGAAAAAACAGTGTTCCAGGTGGAATTGTGAGGTTAGATGGCCTTATAAAACATACTTACTGTAACATTAGGTTTAAAAATTATTTATATTAAAATTGAATTTTATTGCCTGCATTAAGGTATATTTTTAATTTACATTTTTATTATATTTTTAAAGCCTGGATATCACTGTCTTTTCAGTAAAAGAGAAACTTTAGAAAATACTTTCTCATTTCATCATGCTGTGCAGTGTGTTTTGTGGCTACAATGCTAACCTTTGCCAGCAGGTCAATCACACATCTGCATGATAAAAGGTATTTTCCATTTGTGTTTAAAAAACCAACAGAACAAAAGCATCTCTCCTCAAACGACGTCATCAGTGTACTGTACAATGACCCAGTCAGGCCTGGGATGGGGGGATGCTTCTGGGAGGGGGATACCTCCCCCAGGAGCTGTAGGTGTGCAGTCCCGGCTGGCTGCACCGCTGGGCACTGCCTGGAAGAGCATTTGGGCTCCCTGAGCCATTTTAGATACACCAAACCTAACTATTACTTTGTTTTACCAATTTCTAGTTTTTCAAAGCAAGGATGGCAAAATGGCTCGGTTCGTTAGCTCACCTTCCTGAGGTGGGTCTGGTTTCACACAGAAGCTGCCATGCACTGACTTGGCAAAGGGAGATTTGACATCTCAGCCCTGTCCTACACCGTCTCTTGCAATGTCATTTTGAAAATTTCAGGAAAATTAAGTATTACCACTTTCCAGAAAAGCCCTGGATTGCAATTGCAGCGCAGGTTCAGGTGTGTTGGCACAGCACAGTGCATAATGCTGATGAAAAATAGGCGCCTCCATCTCAGGATGCCTCTTGTTGGGAACAGGGCTGTAGGGTGGGCAACCTGCCTGTGTGGCTCAAACCAGCGTTGCGACCAGCTCTCTGGATTTGTCTGTGTGTAAGCTGACCTCCGCTCTTTCAAAACAGTGAAGCTCTTGGTAGCTGAGGACAAATACAAACATAGCACAAATTCTTTTCCTTTACACATTTCTTAAAGCTTCAATCTATTTCTGTAACACTAATCTCATTGTCAAGGAGCAAGGCCAATGGAAAGTGAGGCGGGGGGGGAGTCTATAGCCCAAACTTTGCTATTGAAGGCAGTGAGAATTTCGCTATTGCCTGCAGTGAAATCTGATGTCAGACATTTAATGACACAAGCTCTCACCCTGGAGATTACACTTCTCTTTGCAGAGGCTTTCTTGGGAATGTTCTGTTCTTTTTCTGCTTATATGATTCCTACGAGCATCGGTGATGGCTGGATGTACAGAGGACTGTAACATATGCAATAAACAGCCAGGATGGAAGATGAGGTTTTTTCCATCTCGATTACGTTATGTGTTGCAATAGCTGTACTGATCTTTCCCAAGTCCCTAGTGAGTAGTTGCTCTCACTGCATAATACTTAAATCTCCGTGTCTGCATTTTCTGAAATGCCAGTCCTCGTTTCTTCTTTTTATAGAGAATACTTGGATGGTAGGAAAGAACACATGAAAAATGGTTCCAGAGACTTTATAGCTGCATTTCATAGAGCCAAGAGGGGAGATTCTGCTTTTGCATGGTAGTTCAAACCAAGCATTAGAATTATTTGACGGATGCCTTATTGAACCCTTCTTGTCTTTGACTAGCTGAAAAATCACATTCAAAAGAAGGAATAAGGTGTTGAGCTATATCTTTTTGGTTTGTGGTATGTATTGCAAATTGCAGAGGTGCACTTTCCTGTATTTTTACAGTGTTCTTTTTTAATTTACAGCTGTACAATCCTGGTGCTGTGCCTGTGGGATGATTCACGTAAGCATCAGAACAGGAGATCAGCGAAGAACGCCACCGTGCCACTTATAATAGCGTCAACTGAGCCTCTGTTCTTACCTCTCTTTTAGGCTGTATCTCCTCTGAGGCACAGGGGACTGATATGTATTTGTACAAAAGAGCACAGAGGTGCCCAGCTACGGATAGAAGCAATGTGCTTCTACGCTGTGCATTGTTAGATAATAACAATCGTGCATGGTATGTATGGTAGGGTGCAATTTTCTAGATGAGTATTATAATTGCCACTCTTTCTGATATTTTTGTGTAAGTGAAGATGTTTACTTGAAGCCTTGGTCTGATTCTAATTCTGTTCATTGCATTCTGCCTTTCTAGTCCCTTTTACAATTTCAATAGCATGTAGTGTGTGTGGGTGTTGTTTTTTGGGCTTTTGGGTTGTTTTTTTTTAAACTGCTTGAGGCTTGTTGAGGTGAAGCTGTTGCATTCTCTGCCTGCGGCCCTGTGGGCTGTGCCTGACTGGCTGTTGTGCTTCCCCCACCGCTATTTTCCAGTCATAAAGCTGAAAACATGCAAATCATAAGAAGGCATATCTGGATCTAAAATTAGCACTGCTGCGGATTAACACTAAGACTGGACCAATTAAATGTTCAGTCTTTGCTAAATAGAAAATAAAATATATCTCATTACAAACGGATCTTGTTTCACTTAACAGACAAATCCTCTGTCTATGTAATGTATAAACCAGACAGAGCTCTCTGAGAACTCATCATTCCCAGCCCTCAGCCACCTTGTTTTACGTAAACACCCGCATTAGTTTATAAAAGTTCTAAAAATAGAGCTGAAATTTATCAAAAAGTGGATAAACTGGGACTATATGTCTATTTGCAGTGTTGCTGTTATGTGGATGTGTACATCTCTGTTATAGTGGCACTGTTAAAAGAATATGAATCTAGGCATTGAGCAGTTGATACTGATTCCACCTCTACCCGTGGACATTTGGAAATGTTCGTTTTTAAAGGGGAGATACTCAGTAACGGCTGGCGGGAGTCAGAACAGCAGGTTCCCTGAGGACCCTGGGATAACTGTCCCGCTCATGCAAGATCTGCTTTATCCCTTCTGCAAAGACAAGCTGAAAGGATACCGGCTAATATGGTCTGCATTTTAAAGGACAGGACATTCTCATATTCCTTATGTCTTTTGTCAATACAGAAAGCAAACAGCTTAGCAAGAAGCAGTGTATTTTGAACAATGACATTTTCTTAGCAGATACTGGCTGGGTTACACCATCTCGGGTAAAGAGATCTGATTAATCTTGTTTGAGGTTAACCAGGTGACACAGAACACTGGCTCCGTGTTCTGTTCAAATTGCAGTCTATTTTGTTTCCCCTCCCAAAGGCCGTATTTGTTAACCCAGGTATGCAGAGGGACATTAAACAATCAAATATGTTTGTTAAATCTAGACGTGGGCACCATCTTTATCATATTATCTGCATATAACACAGTCAACACACAGTCCTTTTGATGACTTCTTAATCCATGTTAATGAAACTCTCTCTAAATGCCTAAATGGTATTAGTCAGATGTTGATCTACAAAGTCTCCGTGGCTCACAAAATCAATCCCTTTTACAACTCCTACAGGTGAATCCTGTCCGGAGCACAACAGTGAGAAAGCTGAAGATTACAGAGGAGTATAGAAGTTTTGCACCACCTAAATTTCAAATTTTTGAAAATAAGCATTTCCTTTGAAGGGGAGATAAAATGTCAGTCTTTCCTATTTCATGATGGGCACAAAAGTTTAAACAAAACCATTTATTGGAACTACCTGATCTCCATGATGGGTGGAACTAGCAGGGGTTTAATTAGACTTTATTAGTGAGAAATAAAAACTCTAGCAAAGTATCAAATTTGTCAGTGGAAATGTTTTCATTTTCTTAAAAATATGTTAGGGGGGTAATTTGTTTTTATCACTTTTAGTGTCGCAGTATAGGCTTTTCTGTGAAAAGTAGAAAGGTAATGAATGTCTTTCAGATGTGGTAAAGGAGGCACAGTAATGGAGAGGAGAGAAAGCAATATCTGCGCAAATCCACTTATAAGGCAGCCTTATAGCCTTTCTACTTATCATATTGACAAAAAATATTCCAAAGTTTGTAAAGTTAAGCTCTCTGGAGTTAGAGAATGCCAGAATGAAAGTTTCCCTTGCAATATTAGTAATCGCGTATTTATCCAGTGGCACCCTGATCTACTCCCAGAGTGAAGGCTGGGAAATAAATGAGGGATAGGGTGATATTTGTCTGGCTTCATGAAACTGGGGAAACTCCCTTCTGGCTGGTTAAGGAGTACACTGAGGAGGTCAGACCGTAGCCAGGATTGGACTGAAGGAGCAGACTGTTTTGCAGGTAGCCTGGGAGAGATGTAGCCAAGTAGCTTGACAGATTAGTCATTCCCTTAATACCAAGTGTTGCAAATTAATGTCTTAATCCTCCAAGTGCATTGGTTGTAGGCAGGTACATTGTTCCCTTAGAACATTTTTCTCATCAGCGATTAGTTCAGCATTCAAAGAGGTCTTCAGAGCAAAGCAAATCATAGCTGGTTTTCAGTGAATCATTCCACATGGAAAATAACAGTCCAAACTTCTAAAATATGTGAATAGAACGATAATGTCACTTCTTGTATTTAAATGTATGTTAAACAGGTAGAAGACCACAGAAATTAGGAGAGACATGCTCTGCTGTTATTCCAGCGTTTGACTTACTCAGAGCAGTTACTGTCACGGCAGACAACAGTGACAGGTAATTCTGCATTAAAGAAACATTTTCTGGGATGTTTACAGTGCTAGGAAACAGCAGTGCAGGACTGTACATTACCATGGGTTGTACTTAGAAGTCTATGAGGCTGCATATAACTCATTGACTATGTTTTGGCAAGCTCTATTTTAAATAGATGGTAGTTGGTTCCACACTGTGTCACAGCCTTCAGTTAGGAGCTGTGATGAGACCTCTACATTAATGTACTCAGTGTTTTTCTGCTTGCAAGAAGATGGTCCTCAAGGATTGCTTAAACATCATTGAGAAATGAGAGCGAGAAGCCTTAATTAACAAAAGTACCAACAAAAATTTAAAATTTCTTCACTGACCATAAATACTAAAGTGTACCAAATAGATAGTTAAAATAAAAAAAGGAAATCAGGCCAGTTGTTAAAGGATGGTGTAGATTAATCAGAGGTGTCAAAGTGGAGAGTTGAATTTGTCTGTGAACAGAGTCTTGTCTCCAAGTTTGGTAAAGATCTAGAAATGCTGGCGAGCTGCAGAGCCGCCCAAGGATGTTGGTCAGCTCATTTGGTACCTCAAAAGACACCATAAATCCTGACTCTTACTATCCCCAAGCTAGGATGAAAGACAGCAATAAAGTCCTGGGAAGAGAGTGATCTTCTAGCGTGCATCTAGAGGAACAGGGAGGCAGAACAGGAACGTGTCTCCCCAGTTCACACAAGTGGTCAAATGTTGCCTGACTCCAACTGTGGATGCTTCCTTCGCTTTTCTGAGGTGCCACCTTGCAGATCAGCATTTATCTCCTGGCTTGTTGTTTCATTTTAGAGACTAACAGCTACTGCTCATCAGGTGCGTTCTCTGTGATGTCAGCTGTGATTTTAGCTGATCCTTTTAGTAAGCTTTCCTTAACACCAAACTCTTCTAAAAATGAAACTGACTGTGGGGCACTTTCTAAACAATCAGTACTTTTTCTGATATGTGTTGCTCTGAGGTGTGACATGAGAGCTACAGCTGAAGTTCTGAAATGCTGAACTTGTTTTACAGGTAACATAAAACTAGTGTTTAGTTGCTGTGGATTTTTTTTTTTTTAAATCAAGTTGTTTACTTCATCTCTTTGTTTTAAATAAGTTCGGTTTTTTGGTAGCTTTCCAACAAAAACTGTTATTTGAAGACTGAGGCAACATTCCTGGCAAGTCTGGAACTTAGAAAAAACTCAGGGGACAAGATGGCTTAGATTAACTCTCTGGGATATACTCGAACATATCAGGAATCATAGGAAGCACAGGTAAATTACCAGGAGGAACGGAAAGAAGAACAAAAATTATCTTGAGGAAATTACTCCCTGCTGTGTACTATACCAATATCTGCTTAATAACTAATGCCCACTATATTGATTACCTTCCACTTGCTTTGGCTACAGGAGAAGCGAGGGCAATTTTTTCCATGTACTATGGCATTATTCCTCCTTTGCATAGTATATTTCCTTTATTTCAGACAAATACTCCATATACAGTAAGCAGTTAAGAGAGATTAATTTCACATCTGTGGACAAGCCTCTGAAGAGTGCACTGCAGGAGTAACAGGAGCTGTTAGTTCTAAAAAGAGATTTCATTTTAAAATATCATATATGCCTAGAAGCCAAATTAGAACAATTGTACAAGCACCTGAAGTTATGGAAGAAAGAATAGGCACTAAAAACTCCCAGGACTCCAGCCTCTAAATTGGACAGAGGTGGATTTTCCAGCATTGTTCAATCAAGGGTCTGTTCGAAGACACTCAGATCAAACGACCATTATTTTCTCATTCTTTCCACGTCACTCAAGAAGTAGCCCAAGTTTATTCAAGGCACTGTGTTTACTCTGATGGGAAAGAAGATCAGGCAACGAAAAAAATCACAAGGAATGCTTGAGTTTGAAATGCCAAAACTCCTGTAATGACTCCAAGGCTGGAGCAATGATGGGACTCAACAGCAGAGAGGGTCCCCAGTGCTGCTGGTGACTTTTTGCCCCCTGGTTTTGTGGAAGCTGCCCTAATAGTAGCAAACTATTGTGGTTAGGGGATTTGTGCACTTTTCTATTAACCTCAGCTGAAGGGGGAATGTGCGCAGTGAATATGAGGGTGATACACGTCTTGATACATGTAGAGAAAATGGCAGTATTTACTGAGAAATTCCGAGCTTGTTTGTATGGCAAGAATAGAAGTAAGCAAGAACATGCTTAATCTCCCTGGTTCCCAACGTGCTTCATGTTTAAGTGCCAGCTCTCAGGGGTGAATTAAGGTGTATTTGTAATCAGACCTGTAACCTCTCAACTATTTTTAAATGTGTGTTTCAAAATACGGAAAAAAAAAGAGTGTAGATGTGCAGAAAACACTGTGTAAATTGAATATTAGCTTTGTTATCATTGTGTTTAATAAGTAAGTGCTTTTTTATATTACTGTCATTAATGACTGCTGTTGACATAGCATTTGGCAGCAGTTTCTTAGTACCATACTTCTGTTGTTGCTGGTAAGTGGTAAGAACATGGTTTCAGTCACTACTTTGCCTAGCAGACTTCATTAATGGCCTGCAACGTAAAGGCCTGAAATGTTAAAAAATACATTCGTTGTATCTGGTTTTCTTGACTTCCCTTTATATACAGAATGCATCTTAATTGTATTTTCCTTACATATTTAATAGAGAAGGGGTGGACATTTGGAACTGGGTGCAGAATCAACACGTGAAAAGCTGCTTGGGACAAGAGGATATTTTTGCATTGACAGTTTCTATGTAGGTGGTTTGCAAGTAACTGGAGAGTCAAGAAGGATGTGGTGGTTTCCTCTGCTGTAGTTACTGCTTTTGGGGGGTATTACACAACTACTCTGTATGTATCATATGGGCCTACTACTTTGAATATTTTTTACTAAATCTTCTGTCTGCCCCATATTCTTTAATATGCATCTATTAAAACTAGCAAATGGGGAACTGAAACAAAAGGTTATTTTGTTACAACCCAAAACAACTGACCTTTTGTTTTCTTTGACAGTTTGCATTTACATTTATAATGGCATTACTAGCTAGCTCATTTTCTCTTCTGATGGGCTGTATTTTCAGTTATAATTACAGCTGAGAAATCAACAGCTTTTTATTTAACTACATCCCTGTCCCCCCTTTTTTTTTCTCCCTCATGGACACAGTACTATTTTGGGGGAAAAAAAGAAAAGGAATCTAGAAGTCTGAAGTCAGGCATATATTTCATTTGCATTCATTCCACACCTTGTGGGAGCTGATGAGGGCAGAAATCAGCTCTCATCTACTGAACCTCTAAGTAATGATCTATGGCCCATCATCAGAAAGATTTGTTGCTGTTTGCTCAAGTTCTGCTATTTCTCCTGGCTTTAACACCTCCCCACCACCACCTGTTATTTGTTTTGGACTACCCAGGTTTTAGTCATCATTTCTCCCATTTTGCGGTCAGTATAATTTCTGTTGTTGGGAGGTGTTTTTATTCATTTATGGAAATTTGGTTTATCACATTTAAGTGGCAGGACTGTAAGAATCCAGTCTGTTAACAGATCGCAAGCTGTTAAGTTGCTTGCAAATATTGTAGTTCTTGTCCTGTTCTTTTTTTCTTTTTTTTTTTTTCAAATATCATAGCTCTTGCACGATACATAACTTACCATTGCATGTCTTGCTGGTCGTTAAATGCTTCTGAGTGAGCTCAGATGTGACCAAATGGTTCCCAAACACTGTTGAGATGACACTGAATCAAGAAGGTGGTTTCCTGCCAGAAAACTGTGGCAGGAGGAGGGAGAGGAATCTAATAAGACTTCTCTTTGCTTGCCTGTGTACTTGCTTTTTAAGTTTCTGGCTGAAGAATGAACATAGGTCTGACTTTATTACAGTGACTCCCTTCTGAGCTGGAGAAACCAGATAGGGAAAGTCTGCTTGAACAGGTGCAGTCAGACCTGCGGTGGGTCTGCCTGTAGTTTGGGCTTGGCAGAGGAACTGTGTTACCATGATGTTTGTAGTACTGAAAAACAGCGTTATCTCAGCCATAGCACAGCCTCATGCAGGCATGGCAGTGTGGCTTTCCTGCTAGATCTGGCTGACATCCACCCAACTGGCAGCACAAGCAAAGCCACTGTAAGTCTGCTGGACCCCCTCTGAGTAAAGCAGCCTTTAGAAGTGGACAAGTCATGCCTTGTTCTCTATAAGCCTCCATTTTCCCTGGCATGATTGAAAATCTATGTATTCACTTATTGCAACTGCTTATTCAAACACATTTATGCCCTGAAAGGGAAGAGGTTTTATCAAGGGGTGAGAAACCAGCATTTGCCATTCTGCGTCTGTGCTGATCACTATTTATCAGCTCCTGAAACAACACTCAACAGGAGATCGCATTTTGTGTGAAACAGCACAGGACCAATCTCCCACGTAGATATGCTGATTTACACCTGCAGGTGACTTGGCCTGCAATTGCACTTGCTGCAGATCTCTCCCTGGTTGCAGCTGGCTCTCACCCTTGCACAGGCTGAGGCATCCTCAGGCCGATGGGAGGGGAGAGCTGGGTAGCCCCAGCCCTGCAAGGGTGGGAGCTCGCTTTGGACCCCATGTCATTTTCAGACAGGTGTGCGCCGGGGCTGCGTGCCTAACCCCTTTTCTTCTGTAGAAAAGTCTGCCGGTGGCTTCATTCTTCCTGTATATGAAAACCTCAGGCTCAGCAAACCCTTTAAAGTGATGCTGGCAGTTGGGAAGTAGCCCTCAGAGTGACAAGGCTGAAGGTTTTCTTTTCTGTATATTTTAATTTTTATTATTTTACTTTTAACATTTTCTTTCTACTCTGAGAACTGTGTATTCAGTGCTGCTGTGATTGTAACTCTTATTTTTTCCAAATCCTCAGTGAAATAGCAATACTGGTCCAATGTTTTAAGCTTTTACAAGCAGCAGGTCATTACCATTTACAGTTGCTCAAGTTTGAGAGCATGTTTATTTATAAATATTTACCCAAAGGGTAAAGAAATGAGATACTGGGCAAGTTTTCCCTAATCTGCTCTACTGACATGACCAGGTTGTACCATGAAGTAGATTTACTGCAATTTTCCAGCTCTGTGGGTTCTCCTAGGTAAGGAAACCGCCAATAAGCAGCTCCTAGTTTTCCTTTGTGCCAGCAGATGCACTGGGAAAAATGGGAAATTATGAAGTATCCTGAAAAATTGTGGATATCTGTGTGTATCTGGTCCAAGGACTGGATCAATAAGATTAAATAGTAATCGAGTCTTAATTACTAATGTTACAAATTATATACTAGTCTGTATGGAAGACTACACAGGGACAACACTTGCTGTGAAGACGATGTGATGAGGTTTTTAGATCAGTTTAGTTGGTGTCACAAGATTTTTAAATCATAGGCAGCTGGGTACTAAATCGTGCAGCTGCGTTGTCTTTTGCATGAATAGGCTATCTCCTTTTAGTGGAGTAGCGTTTACTCTCTGTGTTTTGTCTCATGCCTCTTTGTCATTAATTAGCGAGAGTTTACATGCTCAAGGACTTCTTTTCCTTAAGCTACATGTAACCTTTGAATATTTTCAGCCATCGACGTAATACGTTGGGCTTCCTGCATAATCCAGTTGCTGGTTTTAAATAGATACGTTTCTTAAACAAACTTTTCATGAAGCAGACTCAAATGAACATGAAATTATCCTCATCTACAGCAGAGCTCAATTTGGACTGGAATGTTCTCAGAGTGTGATAACAGCATTTTGTGCTCTTTGGAATTTAGGATAATTTTAGAGAGAGAGAGACTGAGAGCTCCAACGATTCTCTTTCTGAAACCATTTTGAGGCGAGATCCTCTCTAGATAGAGACATCCATTTGCGTTGTTTACTTCGCCACAGTCACCCTTTGCTCAGTCATTACCAGGTTGTTTTTCATCAGCTCCTGGATAAATTGAGCTTCTTCCATGCTAGTTCCTTAGTTACTACAATACCGGCTTTTACAACCTCACAAGACGTTCTCCATTTTCTAGGCACATATTTTGTGAAATACCATAACATCACTTTTGCTCCTGTATTCTTTATCAATTTGTTTCTAACCAGTTTTTAGTCAGTAGTTAAATGTGGATGCCCTCAAGAAATGTTGCAAGTACTCAAGATGTAAGACAAAAGCTTTGCTAGGCAATTACCATTTGATGCTTAATCGTCACCCTTTTTGGAATATCATGTTCAGAGCCATTTGAAAAATGTAGCAGAGGTGAGCATTCCATGTTATTTTGTTTCTTGATGCATGGGGCCTCATGGCACATGCTGTTGGTTCTTGATGAGAGTAGGCTGGGATGTTCATGGGCAATAGGTCTCTAAATGGGTGCTAAAGGACAGTTGTTTTGGGCTTGTCTAGCTGGAGCAAGGAGACAGTGCAAAGAAGGAAAATTACAATGATCAAAGGCATGAAACTAGAACTGGGTGTCACTTGATAAAAGCAGTAGGAAACCAGTTAAAACAGAATAGAAGCAAGTATGTCTTCAGCCAGCAGGTAGTGAATATCTGGGACTTGCTTGCACAGGAGGCTGTGGAGATGCGGGAGTCATTGGGTTCAAAAAGGTGTTAAACAACACGGACAACAGATCCACAAATGGATGCTGAAAAGGGTGAGGATCCTTTAATATCCCTGATGTAACAATAGTGAATGCTGAGTAACTGCGAGGGGAATGGAGCAAAAAAGCAGATGGTTTCTTGTGCTCTCCCTACTTAGCTGCTTCTGCCACCACTGGAGATGGACTACTGGGCTAGATCAGGCGTTGCTCTGACCCACTGTGGCATTTCATACATCCTTGTAAGTTTTATTTATTGCTCAGACCACCACACAATTAGGATTTAAAGCATTTACCCCTGAAAAGTCTACAAGTAAGGACCTTGTATGTGCACAAGATTTTCCTAGGCTGAGGCCTTATACTTTATTTGGTTAAATAGTACCATGAACATTTACACAGCTATATAAATAATCACATCCAGTTAGTGCTGTCAGCTGAGCCAAAGTAGAGATTTTAAGTGCCAAGGATTTAGAACATCTCTTTCTAATTTTACCCTGTCTCAAAGTATGTTTAGAAGATGAGGTATAGATAAAATCAGATAAGCCGAATTATTTAGTATTCTGCCACTTGTAAAATGTTTATCAGTTAAAAATGAAAGAGGTGAGAAAAATAAGTTAATCTTTTACAAGAAACAAAACCATATCTAATGGCTGGATTAGGAGCCTGTGTTTAATAAGTGACAAGAAATGATTACAAACAGTCCACACTGGCTGTTGACAGACATCCTGTTTTTGTCGGTTTGTGTATACTTCACAAAGAGATGCTACCTGCAGAGGTAGCAAATCTCCACATGTTGTCTTAGCTGTAGCTAATTAGCTGGAAGATGGGTAAAAAACATGAATGACTAGACTGAATACTGGAGCTGTTTGGAGATGTTCCAGCTGACTGGTTTTCTGGTAGAAAATGCTGATTCTTCCAAATGAAAACATTTTGATGGAGTATCTAGTCTTAATGAGACTATCATTTGTGCTCCTTCCAGGCTGTTGTCCCACTTTGCCAGGCTCTTCATCAGTCTGCCAGGCAGATGGTATAGAGGTGAGCTCTTTGCCTCTTCCTCTGCTGGGTGTGTGGTGCCTTCTGGCTGGTCTGGGCACCAGGCTCACTGAGCTCTCCCACCCTGGGGGCATGCAGCCAGTGACAATATCTGTTCGTGCGGACCCATCAGCTGACTACGTTGGCTGTCCAAGTCTACTATTCCAGATGATATTTCTTCATATATTTGAAATATTTCACAGTCTGGATAGAAAGTAGTGTCTTGTTTTGGCCTCTGAGGTGTACAGGTTCTCCATCAGAGAGATTTATTTTGTGCCTGGTCATTTATATCTGTGTGTCACGGATGTCAAGACTTTGCAACATACAAGACAATAAAAATGTTGAGCTCAGCAAGTCATAGTCCAGGAAGAAATGTCAGCCGTGAACTTCATGGAAGTCAAGACATTACCTCAAGTAGAAACAGAGAAGTCACTGATGTTTGTTTATCACAGCATAAGGACTAACTTACCCTGGTGGTGGGAAGTTTGTATTAATCTTTGTCTTTTCTGTAAGAAAACTACTGTACTAATAAGGAAGGAAGGAAGAAGAAAAATGGGACAATTGCTAGACAATTCTTGCAAAAGAGAAAAAATATGTTTACAGAATAATGTTTATGTTATGGGATGGAACAACCATTAGTGACTTTAAACATGAGCTGTTTCAGTCTCCATAACTCCCAGATGTTCCTGCTGTCAGAAGCCAGCTCTCCCTCAGCCCTACCACTTGTGCATCCTTAAAAGGGATGTGGAGTGATGTGGCTTCACCTTCCAGCTAAACAAATCAAATGGTGGTTTGCTTCTGCAAGGAGTGGTCTTGCTGTTTCTCCATGTGCTGGGTCTGGCGTCCATATGACCTCTGAGTGTTATTCAGCTGGCTATTCCAGTGCAGAACTAGCGCTTTTTTCACTCGCCCAGTCACTATATCTGACATGAGAGAAATAACGGGAAGAGGGTTCAGGGTAAAGCTCCTGTCAGTGCTTCTCTGTGTGTCCCACTGGCTTGGCTGCGTGGCTTTGTACCCTAAGGAATATGTAGATTACCCCTTTGTTCTGGAGTGAATCCCATGCCTGGAGTTCGGGACACTTACAAAAGGATCCCTGACGGATAGACGTTCAGGAGGAAAAATAGGTATTTTGTGGATCAAATGACTTCTCCTTTTTAGTGATAATTGGTGAATTAAGAATGAAGCCAGTTTTTAGAAGTGTGTGTTTTAACAGTGAGAAAAACAGGGTTGGGTTGAAAGATTGGAGATGGTCCCATGGCACAATGTTTAATATTCATCTGGAATCATGCCTTTTCTCTTTGTTTTCTTTGGGACTCTGTAATTGTTCAGGAAAAAAAAATAGTCCAGCACAGCCTCTAGATGAAGCAAGACATTTTAAAAAAAACTGTTTGGTTTTTTTTTCCCTGTGAAGCATTTCCTTTTAACCCTTAACTGATGGGCATTGGAGAACTACGTTATTATTCCTTTCCTTTACAAGAAGAACACACCAGTCTTTCCCTATTTCTGATCAGCAGATTTCACCGAGGATACACATGACAAAAGATACTTTCCTTTTTTTTTCTTTACATTATATGTGCTAGCAAAGTATACTCAGGACAGTTCAGAGTACTTGCAAGACGGCCAGCTTTTGATCTTCAAATAAAAATATGTCTGTGCTTTCCAGTTTATTTGTCCTGTTTATTGACCTTTTTAAAGATAACAAACTAGCTCTCAAGAATAAAGCAACACATGAGAAGTAGTGTGGCAGGAATCCCAGTGCAGTGCAGCCTATACAGATGTTCAAAGAAAGGCTGTCAGCCTTAATCTAGAGTTAAGAAGAGGGTTCAGTGTAGGAAGGCTGACAGTACTTTTTAAACGGACCACTGCTGGCCAGCAAAGCTGTAATAGTGGCAGGTGTTGGTGATGAGTTATGCTGCATTTTAGTTGATAGATGGAGTTGGGGCTAGTGCTCGGGTCTGTAAATGCGAACTTTGCATGGCCCAAAAGCTTGGATAAAAGAGTCTAATAGGATATGAATGTTTTTGTGTACATATTATATGGGCTGTCTTGGTGGGCTGAATACTACAGACAAGATTGTGGATAGTTTCAAAAAACAGGTGCTTTAACATCACATCTTGTTCAATGGCACAGGGTTTGTGGTTGCAATGAGGCCAGCTGTGGTCAAGTTTCAGTGACAGTGGCTTAGTTTTAGTACTGGTATGCAGTATTATCACAGGGCACAGCAAGTTTGTTTGGGGTTGTTTGTTAAAAATATAAGCAATCTACTTCTGCAGTGAAGATTCCAGTTTTGAAGTTCTCACATGCCTTTAATCCCTGGGAAGGGACAGGAGAGGCACAAGCCCCAGGAGGCAAGCACATCTTACATTTTTAGAAGGTACTTTGGAGAACGCGTTTGTGTTATTTTGGTTACATACATTCCAAAATTAAAAGCAGTTTCACTACAGGAAGATGTTAAAATATTCCAATCTCATCTTGAAAACGTGGAAAATGAACTTCGCAGTATGATATTTAAAGGGTTGCTTGTATTAAATGATCCTGTCTCTTGCAGTGCAATTTCAAAAGAATCAACCTTCTTAGGAACGGGGGTAAGATTGAAAAAAGCAGAGAAAGGATGGCTGCCAGAGCTCCTTTTCCATCAATGGCTCTTCTTGCAAGTTTGCTGGGAAAGAAGCAAGGAATAATAACAGGAGTGTTGATCTACGTTCTTTTTCTCCAAATACATTCTAAGAATAACCTAAAAAATATTCTGTCTCTAACCTTGCAATGGATGTGCTCTTGCCTCTCCAGGCCCTCTCCAGCAATGACACGATTGCTGGAACAGAAATAAGATCAACTCCTTATCTGGATTTATTTTTTTTTTTAACTAGAAATAGATTGTTAAAAGAACAACTTGAGACCAAATGTGCTCTGAAATATTTTGTAAAAACGCTAGCTTGGTGGGGTATGTGTGTGTGAAAGTCATAAGAATATGCTCAATCTTTTAGGATTTTTGCTTACTAATTTTAAAAAGGAAAGAGGTGCCTCAGAAAGTAAATAATCTCAACAACTATTTGCAGACATTCCCACAAGGAAATTTTTCAGTGCCTATGAGAATATGAACAGCACTATATAATTTGGTTTCTACTGACTATATATTTTGGCTTGGCTCTGGTAGAATAAACATTGGAGTTTTGGTTGGTTTGCTGTAAACAGATGCCGTGGGGATGCCGAAAATTCAAAAATGCATTACTTCTGTCATGTGTCATTTTCTTCTCATGTAGGACAGCTACCAACCAAATTTATTTTACTGTATAGCTTTGCTACTTAGACTTATTACAAATTAGTGCTAAAGTTGCTTAAGGAGCCTAGAATGACCTTCTCCTAACAGGACCCAGTCTTGAGAACTGGGCTCCCCATTCTCAAAAAAGGATATCTGTTGTCTCATTTCCAAAATGCTTGTCTTCCATTTCCCTCATAATTGTGTAGTACTATTAGGAGACATTCTGTGTCCTGAACCTCATTTTTTCTCATAACTAGATGGAACAGGCTTTATAAAAGTATCTTTCAGTGGGATATTGTTTGAATAACAGCTCTCTAATACTGGAACAATTTGGAAGACTAAACACATTGTTTAGCTCAGTTTATTTTTCGCATAGTTATTTAAGATGGTAAGTTAATACGCTTTTGTGCAAAATGATCATGTTCACCAGAAGAATTAGATGATCCCACTTAACATCTGTATAGTTTATCTGTAAACAGGGAAAGCAAATGCAGAATTAATAGGAGGCATTGTCTTGTTTTCTTCACACAACTCTAGTCTGAATGCCAGAGACTTCTTCCTACCCAAAGCCGAGGAAAGGCTTCTTGGACATGAAGTGCATGACAGTGGCTGTTTTGAAATTAAAAAAATTCTTTGATTTTGGTATGCCGGCTCAGAAATTCAGATGCATCAGGCAGATAAGGGGAAAAGGAAACATTCTTGGGCTGCATTTAAAAAAATAGCAATAAGCCAGAGTCAAGGAAGTGGCCACGAAGGAAACTAATTTAAAAAGAAGCCCAAACAATAAAAGGTCACGATGGTTTGTAGCAGGAAGTACTCTTCTGTACCACAGGACGCTGTCAAGGGTGGATGTGGTGGAAATTCTTCTGTCTTAATGAGAGTAAACAGTCACAGTTAAGCATTGTCTAAGGTGAGAATTGCTTGTAAGCCTAACGCCAAATAAAAGTCCAGCAAGGAACTGAGTGGGCTTTGCCATTTCTGTGAGAAAAACCTGGGCATGTCCCTGCTGTGCCGGGCAGGGCTGGCTGGGGCTCTGCCCAGCTGTGTGCAGACATGGCTGCCTATGTTCCTCTCACATCTGAGGCCATGGAGGTAGGCCCACAGGCCTCTTGGGCCTGACCCCTCACCGTGGCCAACCTTGTGGCCATTGTAGCCTTCTCAGCTTGCCTCCCTCATGGGACAGGGGCAGCTGAAGAGGGCAGGACCCTGCCACTGCCCCAGCCAGTCCCCCGTCCAGGTGCCCAGCCCTGCTGCCCCCATGGCTCCTTCTGTGGGGCCAGTGGCCTGCGGGGAAAAGCCTGCTCCAGGGGGAGGTCACCATGGAAGGAAAAGCATGTATTTCTGTAAATATTCCGACTTCAGCCACTTAAAAATTTCTACAGATGGACAACACAAGGAAGATTAAGAATGCATGTTTTGGGCAGGAAGAAGAGCAAATTATTCCTGCGTGAGAAGCCAAAATCAGAGTGCGCGGGGTGTGTCACAGGTACAGTCCCCATTGCCAGGCCGTCCCAGAGGCAGGGGCTTCTGCATCGGCAGAGGGGAGCCAGGCCCTGCTGGCACGGCAAAGCTCCTGCCAAAACCTCTTCAGGGAGGTTACTCTTATTAAGGTAATGTTACCTTGATGCTTGAGCATTGAACATAGAGCCCTGATGAATGATCATTGCAATAGGGGAATTGAGCCACTAATTGCAACCTGTTCACAGATATTTTTGATGACTGCAATGGACTTCATTCTGGACAGACTATCTTATTACAACCCTCTACTTGTTGTCTAATTGTAGTTATATTATTCATGTAGCTGGAAAAGAAATGTGCTTAACTCTTTTAACTTTCAGAGAATGAGTCAGAGGGCTTGTTTACCATACTAGTCACGGTGTAAACATTTGACATATTTCCAGGTAAACTTATCTAATAAGTCTTACATTGCATAAAATAGTATTTTAAGTTATTGACAAAAATATTTATTTAATCCTCCATTCATAGGAATGAGGCTGAAAGTCTCTCATGGAAAAGAGCCAGGGTTTGGGTGACTGACTTCCTCTAGCGTGAATGTTAACTTATTACTAGCTTACTAGCAAACTCGTGACAAAAACATGGAACTACTGCAGTCATGTAAAAGTCTGTGAAAAAGGTCCATGAAATCTAGCTGAAGAACAGGGACTTCATTCTCTGGATGGCTGCAGCAATTCCTGCCTGCAGCTGTCTGCCTGTTGCAGGGAGGAGAGCTCAGCTGCCAGCACCTGAGCCCCTATCAAGATTTGCAGCGCATCATGTCAAGATAAACTAAAATTGCTGTTTTATGCTGTGGAGTCTCAGCAGTTATTTCATTATCAGCTGAATCATTCCTGCAATAGGAAAGGAAATCTCAAAGAATAGGGTAGATAGCTGGATACAAGCTGTCCCGTCCTCTGACAGGGGAAAGATAAAAATTAGAGATAATTCAATTTCAGAACATAACTGCAAAACACGGGAATGGTAATAGAGAAATGTGGGAGTGAGAAGAAGGAAAAGAGACATTGAGAAGGTCAGGAAAGATACCGGGCATCACATCACTTGCAGGGTGTCATGACTTCTTGTTTTCAAGTATGTGTATGTTAGAGCGGGGAATAGGAAATGGGAGGCAAGTTTTGGACCATTAAATTTGGCAAGCAGTTCCTTTGAGAATGAATTGATTAGTTTTATAATGCCTGTGCTTACAGCCGGCATTTGCTACATAGCACTGAATGTAAAAGGAGGGCTGTAGGGATTAGTGTGCTTTTGAGAGCAAATTTCTTGTTTTCTCTTGACAGGAACATTTTTCCTTCCTTTTGGTAGTGAAAAGGAAACTTAAGGAATAGGTGCAGTATTTGTGAATTGCACCAAATACTACCGAAGATTGGAGTAATATTGATTTGTGTAAAAGATAAGTAGGAAAAGGTGTACAAAATTCTGCTTGCCCATCTTGTATGGCTTGGACAACCCACACTGTACGTGAGATAGCTCCTCTACATACAATATATTAAGCTAAGATGAAACTGCACTAAATCTGAAAAAGATGCAGTACAAACTGAATGTACTGAACAACAAAATTGATGAAAAATGGTCTTATCTCATGTTCTGTTGTAGGTTCAGACTGTTTCCTAGCCTGATGCCAGAATTTAGTCAACAAGGTATTTTTTTTACCACTAATAGGATTTGTAAAGAAAATATTTGCATAGGCGTCAGATGCGGTTTTGTTCCATCCTCTTTCTTAAATTGATATAGAGGATGTGCCACTATTACTGAAAGTTAATACACCGTTTTTGGACAAAACTATACCACTCTTGGGCAAGAAGCAGTCACATTTGATGAGAGAATCAGAGTAGCTCTTTAAAATTACTTAATTACCAGTCAGCACTAACTGACTAGCATTGTGCATGATGGTTAACTAACTACTAAACTCAAATCTTTCAGCAATGGGCTTCTCTTGGTGAAATGATTTCTTATGCTACCTTGTGAGGTTAGTTATCTGTTACTAGCTTGTGGAGGTTTATATTTTTCACATTATGTCCCAGATCTAAGCTTCCAGCTTTGTGTATAAGCATGCAAATAAATGGCTGGAATTTAAGATAGGGCAGAGTGACCGAATATCTAATTGAAACCTTGCGCAGTTGTGATTCGGGCTTATAAACCAAAGTTCATAGGAGATAATCAAATGCAGGTCATACAGCTATGTTTATAAACAGTCAAGAATCTAACTTTTGGCACCTGGTTTTCAGATAAGTTTGGCACAGATTTCCTGAAGTGCAGTGTATAAGCCAATTGCTACTTTACACCTTCTCCAGAGAGTAACTGTGATAGCTGTTCTGTGATGCACCTTTTATTAAGAAAACAAGGTTAGGCTCAGATCATCACATTTTTAATCCCCTCCTCTGTATTTCCTCTGAAATCTGAAGAAATTCGGCCAGGGCTCTCCACTGGTGCATCTTTACTGGAAATTTGTGCTGAATCAATTGGCAGACTCTGTAATGCTTTTCTACTTATGCTGATAGTGATTGCAAATCAGTGCAATAGCGACTACAAATCATAGCCATAGCGACATAGAGATGACAACTGTTCAGTTGATTAAGAAGAATAGCAGATAGCTGTCCTTCTGAGGATAAACACTGCAGACAGAAAGGTCTATTTTTGTTAAGGATCCTTAATGGAATGGTTGTTTCAGGTTTCTCTGGTTCTCTTATAATGGTGTTGTCTCAAGGGGGCTGGCAAATTCAAGTTTGACACCATGTTTTGTTTGTATGCCAAGGATATGTACTTGCAAATAAAATGCAGTGCTTCAAACTAGACAAAATGATGTTCTAGAGAGAAATATAGAGAAGAAATACCAGGAAAAATGTGCCATACTTTTGGAGGGAAATATTCACATGTAAAATTAGCCACATAGGTAATTTGAGAAGGGTAGCCTAATTTGGAAAAGTAGCAGTTCCCGCCCCACTGCAGATAGGGTTTAACAGCTCATTTAGCAGCTGCTGCTGATTACAATCTTGAATCCCTATTGGTTTGAGGTTGTCCTAAATGGCAAAGAGGTGATGTGGTAACTGCTAATCGAGCAATTAACTGCTATTATATAGAGATGCTAAAGTTTCAGGAGGTTTTGAGTGAAGTGAGGGTGTATATTTGAGAAGGAAGGGATGAAGGGAGGGGTTTTGTAAATTTTATTGTGACTAGTTTTTTTTCTTTAAGGTACTTACGTAAAATATGTAGCTGAGCAGTTTGTGAAGTGAAAGCTATGCTGAATTACCCTTCTAATTCAAATTCACTGACAGGATACTTGCACCAAATCATCTGAGCAACTGAGTTTAGAACATTCCTATAGCAAGCTCTCCAGTACAGATGTCTGGATATACAACCTGCAGGTGAATTCAGTGGGATTCTAGTACCACAGTTTTAAGCAAATATGTTTAATCAATTGAATAATCACTCACATTTTGTTGGAAGTTCCTTGCAACGTGGGCTTGAACCCCTTCAGGGAGAGGAAAGATCAGAACCTGATCCATAGGAAACCTGGGTTTCCGACATCCTGGGTAAATGTCATCTCACTTACCGCTGGTGGTAGCTGTATTTTAAAACAAAGATTGTGAATCCTGTTCAGTCTGTTACAGTGACGTTGTTCAGAGCAGTAAAGTCTGAATGAATGCTGTGATAATGTTCTAGGTACTATGGTGCCTAGAAGCACCGTTTCTCAGAAGTATGTTCTGTTGTTTGCAGGCAGAAATCACCTTGGTCTGCCTATAAGCTGAGCTGTTGGGAAGGGGCACTACTGTAGCTGCCTTGAGCTCAGTGGTGCGCTAGACCTGCCCACAAGGCCACGAGTCTTACTTCAGGATTCTTGCTGTACAACTTGTGAGCATCTTGTAGCATAAGTAAGAGCTTGTGTCTGGTTTGGTAATGAGTTAGCCGAGCTTGATTTTGGTTGCAATGTACCCTAAGGACAACCCTTAGGTTCAACACAAGGCTAAGGTATGTCTGGCAAGAGCATGCAAAAGACATTGTGTCTCTTATCAATTCTGTTTCCTCTTTGTATTTTCTATTATCTTTTGGTAAAGGTTTGTTTGTAATACTTCCCATGACTGCTGAGAAATAAGCTTGGGGAGCAGGGGTATAGATTTGAACTGCTACCAGGAGGATAGAATGTATTCACCACTCAGTAACTTACTGAATCAAGTAAGCTCATCAGGGCTCATGGATCTGATGCTTAGAGTCTGAATAGCACTATTTCCCAGCACTATACAGAGATGTGTGTATGTATTCTTCTGTTCTTTTTCTCTATTTTGAACTCATCATTGTGCTTTTTCTGGGGGAAGATTTTTTTAGCCAAGCTCTATATTTGTTGCCTTCTGCTATCTGTGTGCCCTGCACCCAGGAGTATTTAATAGAGACCAATGCTACTAGATCTGGGCCCAGAATTGTTCTGTTACGTCCCATAAGCATTTCATTTGCTCTTTGGCTCTTAGTGAGCTGCACTGGCTGGTTATCTCGGAAATACCTTATGTCACTGCAACCTTTCCTTGGATAGGTATGTGACCCTCTAAGAAATAATAATAGGAAAAAAATAGGCAAAAAAATGGTGCTTCACTTTTTTAGTTTAATTTGCTTTTGAAATCCAATGCACAGCCTGAAAGTATCCCATTTGAGAGCTATGGCATTTTGTTCGCATCGTAGTCTATGAAGTGATGTCCAACATATAAAATACAAAACCTTTTTTAGAATGAATTAGTGTTGGTTTTGCTACTGATAACATTAAATACATCAAAAAGAAATGGGAACACTATTTTGTTGTGTGATCTGTGATTTCTGCAACTACTTTGCATAATATAGCTATGCAAGCATCTGCCTTTGAAGAATACCATTAATATACCTGTTACTTATATTTGTAATTCTGCTATCTGGACTTGATTCTCTTCAAATTTGGGTATCACAACAAGTAAGTTGTTTCTTCCACTGAAGTAAGTCATGTTTGTATGAAAATTGCTCTACCTGCAAATTTGTACAAGTGATGTTATATGTTCTTTACAAACCAGTGGAGTTTCTTTCTTTCCTTCTCATTTAATGTTTGCATTTTGTAGCCAAAAAGAAAGCGGGTTACATCACAGGTTTTCTTGCATAAAATTAGGCTGTGAATGAGTTTAAAAATCTTTTTTCCAAATAAATGGGTTAAAAAGAGTCACTGGGATAGAACATGGGCTTTTAGTAATGAAAAATCACCAAAGAAAATGCTGAGATCATCACTGTATGTTTCTTCTTGAAGAAAACAAATGTCAGAGCATGTTGCCTTACTTCCATCTGAAATATTCTCTTGAAAACAGTTTTAGAAAGTGGGTGTAGAATAAATGTTTTTGATATTGTAAATGTATACAAAAGAAAGTCATGCATTCATTTTACGTCACATAAACCTACCCGGGCTTAATGAATTACCCCTTCTTGCTAACCTTTCTTGAAGTAATTTGGCACTTGCTTTATTAGTTAAGGTTTTGCATAATTCAGTTTTTGATATATTACTACCATGTCACAGGAGATAGTGTCTGCAAAGAAAAACAGGGCAAAAAAGTAAGCATTACAGAGAATTAATGTCGCAGTTATAAATCTTCAAGCAAATTTGAACAGTCTGTTCTAAAATATTTTGTAGTTCTGGCATAGAACAACAGAAAAGCTACGTTGGTAAGCTGCAGAAAGTTAAGTGTTTGTGTGTATATTGCGTGGGATGTTTTGTATGTTTTAAATCTGGCCAGATCTCTATGTGGCCTGAAGTCAGCACAGCTTTGCTGATTAGGACCAGGCTAATGTGGAGCTCATTGTTGGCTTTAATGTTATGTTGGAGATCAGGCTTGATATTCCCATCCTGTCTTGTATGTGTGAATTTGTGCAAAGCTCGTCTCATGAATTGCCTTTATTTTTTTTGTTTACAACATAAAACCAAAATACACTTAATCTACAAGGAGTCAAAAAGGATTTAGATCACTAGTGACCATTAGTACTATGTCCTGGGTCAAGGTGGCTAAAACCTAGCCACCTCTAAATTATGTCTTTCTGAATTTCTCTCTTTTTGAGAGATGGGATTGTTCACCTTTTCAAATGAATCTTCCTTTTCTAAAAGATCTTAAAAATATATATTTTTCAGACTTTCTTTCCAGAAGCTAGGAAAAAACCATGCAGTTTAAAGTGTAACCAAAAAGAAATTTATCCAAAAAAAAACCCTTGCCTTATTTCAGTTTTACTATAGTTTTGGTGTACTAATAGGACACAAGTTGTAACTTGGGCATAGTAGGAAAGGACCTGTCTTTCCCACCACTTATTCTTCCTGAGGATATTCCTAGGCAGGACAAGATAAGGTAGGCTGTCTGTCAGAAGGGTGGCCTTTTGCTGCTCAGGCCCATGAGCTGAGTGGAGGCAGCTGTGGTGGTCGGGCCTGTTGCACTGGGGAAAGTGGATAAGTTTCCATAGCAGAGTTTTTCCTGAGGTAGCAATATCGGTGGAGAATGGGGTGTAATTTTACATCATTAATCCCGTGTTGCTTTACATTTTGTTGCAGAAGCTTCCTTCTTGTTTGCCTGCCTTCCAGTTCCTTTCCTTGCTAAAAGGTTATCTGTTTGAGCAAGGCTTCCGATCTCACCAGGTAGCAAATGCCTTGTTCTCCTGTAGCCCAGGCTTCAGGGGAGGCAAAAAAAAACAAAAAAAAACAACAACAAAAAACCAACCAGCAGAAAACCTAAGAGAACACATGGATGGTCTTCTGAAGACATCACTGAATAAATGTTATAAATGTTTGTAATAGAGGTAGTTCTCTAAATGTGTTATGCTCTTTCCAAGCATACCAGAAGGAAGTATGCTTCATTGACTGGGGACATTCATGGTTCTATTGAAAGATGGAAGAATGACTAAACAGAACACTTTATTTAAACAAACAAAAAGAAAAAGGGAAAAAAATCACCTCTGGCTCCTGGGGACCAGAAGCAATACTGTTTGCTTTGATCCTTTATTTGCACAGTAGATAGTCGTTTTAATCTCTCTGATTCCAATTACAGTGGCAAGTACATGTTGCCCATTTTACTTTTGTTGTCGGGTTTTCTGTTCCAAGTATTGTAGTCCATGTAGGATTGCCTGGAAATGCTAAATTTGTTCTTGATGTAAATTCATTGCCGTCAGTTGCTTTTGAGTAGGGTTTTGGCCCATATCTGATGGAAAAGAGAGAACAGCACAGTGGTGTGCTGTGCATGATGAGGAAATAACTAGGGCAATCTTTACATCTCATCTAAGTGACTGGCAGAGGATTCTTGTACTTCAGCAGGCCTGTCTATTTCTTTAAACTTGAGCACTTAAGCATGAGGGTGGAGTTTTTGCAACTACACCTCTAATCTGATATGTACTGTTGGACCACTTTCTAAATGAGCATGATAAATCTATGTAGTAAAGGTGCTCTTTTTTTTCCCCACTTATGGCATCACTTTCCCTTTATTTTCTTGGTAAGACTTACATGACATCAGGGTGTTGAATCTTAACATGTAGCCATTCAGCAGATCCATACAATAAGTAAAGGAGCATTTTACTTACAGCAAATATCACTTGGAGAAATGTGGCAGTTAGAGATGTAGCTGATGAACTTCAGCCTTCTCGTCTTTCCTTCCCTTCTTGGTCTCTAACCCAGCTAATAAGCTTATAAAACCAAGCATAGTAAGTTTGTTTTCCTGTCTTATTCCAATTCTCTTGCATAAACATATCCACAAACTAAAGGCAAAATTCATATGGATGTTATGGTCGCATGCTTGCATTCTTTTCAGAAATGAAAGGTTTTTGCTCAGCTGAACACTTCAGTTGCCCTGGCCGCAAGCACTTTGTATATTAATGTTTTCTCCTTATCAGAACTTGTCAGTAGCTTTCTGTGGAAGAGGAAAATGACAATTCCACTAGTCTTTTCAGTTTTGATAAAAATCAATGGTATCTGAGTTGCTGCTGGCAAACAGTTCTCAGCTCTGTTGTGAAATTCTTTTCCAAAGCTGAGAGAAAAAACACCTTTAAAACGTATTGCCTGGACGCTCAGGTGGTGTATGGGCGACCTGGCTCGAAAACCCAATGTCCTCCATTTGTTTTCAGACTTCTGGCTGGCCGTATAACTCTCTTCTGCTCAACTTTGTATAACCAAATTTAAGAGGAGCTTTTTCTTCCATACAGCAGCTGAGGGTGCTGATCAAATCATTTCAACAAGGTTTTGGCAGGATGTGAAGACTCACTGTGGGGTAATCTAAAGCTGTCTATTTGTAGGGAGTGAGGACATCTACTTCTGGCTTTGAATGAGGTACAGCAATGGCTGCTAGCTAGTTATCTCCTGCGGTGTGGCTCCTGAAAACACAAATGGGCACCCAAAACTGATGGGTGTCATTCCTCACCTGCACTTAGCCTCAATTAACAGTGGTTAAGTCTTCACTTACACTTCCTGATGAAACTTCTGCATATTTGTAATTGCACCTCGTGAGATCACCTGGAAAGTTTGTGCTCTCCAGAAGAAATCTTTGACACTGATGTCGTGATTGCAGAGCGCACCTCTGTCAGCAAGCATGGATGAAATGGGGGGTGTTTCCATCAACCTGTGGGCGAGCCCTGGAAATCACGCAGCTAAAACTAAGCACAGTAAGAGCTTCATCCACTGCCAGGGTCGTGAGCAATGTATATTTTATATGATTTTGGAAAAGCTGATTTCAGAGACTACAGACAAACTCTGCTTGTAAATGCTAGCTTATTTGCCTGTTGCTAACACTACTGGATCTGTGTTGGGATAGGTCTGGGTCTTGGATTATTTCCTGAGAGACCACAGCTTTGGAGCGATTTTATTATAACAAATGAACTGAAACATCTGCTTTGTGATAGTCACATTTTTTTCTTAGATTGCTGAACGAGCACTACGCAATTGTAATTTATTGTGAGGATATATTACCATTTAGTGCTTTGTTAATTTGCCAAGTGTTAGGTTGCTGAGTTTTTCAGCAGCATTAGCACATGGAACTCTCTGACTTTCTTATTTTTGTTCCTTTTAACTGTTATTCCGTGACACTGGCACACTGAGTCACCCAATATACTAAAGTTATTTGGTAATGTTCCTGGAACACTGTATAAACCAGTTTATTCTGAGAAGTTACAAACTAACAGTGACATATTCTTACTCAGCAGACCTACTCCTCTTATTCATTAAAACTTATTCCAGTTGACACCAGAGGTAGCACATTTCTTGCTGCTTTTATTTCCTGGTAAATCTTTGGTCAAATGTGACACTTCCCAAACCTGTGGTATCAGAGCATTTCTCAGGAGGTGCTATCAAGCACCCCTGCACAGCTCTGTGTGGAAAAATTGCTCTCTTCAGACATCTGCATGAGGAAAGGGAGCTTTGATGACAGTGCTTCAAAGTTTAATCGTCTTCCTCTAAAACCGTGGTGTTTGCGCACACATATAGAGGTGAGGACGATAGAAATGTAAGATGAGGAGATTTACATGATTGTGGCTGTATAGTACATTAGAAGAAAAGCTATATATTTTAAACATAAAAAAGTTCACCATATTTACTAATACAAATCCCAGCAATGGGTGGAGAGATTCATAAAAAGTGCTTTTAATTTCACAAAGCTGATATTGGCTAGTTTTGTATCCTGACCCCCTTTCCTGGGAACAATGTGAGAGCGATTGATTATGCAAAAAGTTGTGGAGTAGGAATTTCTTGGATGAAAATTGTTTGATGGCAACAACTGTTGCCAAAACAAAACCTGTGTTATATATAACCTTTAAAGAGATGTTTAAATGCCTCTTTAAATCGTAACTAGAAAATTGTGGTGGTGGAAGGTATTGTTTTGCAATTGGCTAGTTCTAAGCTTGCGTGCTTTACGGAAGACGTGACCTATGTGAAGGAAAGGATCACTTCTGAAAATTCCTCCAAGACTGCTATTGGTAAAGGAATGTGCTCCCTGGCTCCTTGCCAAGCCTCAGGGTTGCATCTGTACTTTTAGAGTTTGCTTTGTTAATGCGAAGGAGACTGTGTACTGTTGTATGTGTTGTCTCTTCTAACTGAGTAAGAGAAGTGACCTTTTGGAAGATAATTAATTGGATTTTCCTTCCTTTTTGTTTTTTGTTTACTAGTTTCCTACTGAACCTAAGCTGTAAGTGTAGAGACCTGCTGGCTCTGTGGTTTGTAGAACTGGACCTTCATTCCATCTCATCAAGGCAGCAAATTATAAAGCTCTAATATCTGTTGATATTGAATGAAGGGCTCAGTGGGTAGTTATTATTCCAAAATACATAGGCATCATATACTTGTATAGAAGTTTTGAACAGTGAACACACTTGTAAAAGTTGCTGAACTTCTGTACGCAGTATATAGTCAGCAGATAGCAAAATCTGAAGGCTAATTTGCAGGCCATTTAAATGTGCTTTTTTTTCTCCTCCTTTATATGGGCAACAATAGATCGACTGGGGGAGGACAGGATTTTACATTTTGTTCCAGGTACTAAATATGCTTTCTCATATGATGATGGAGCAAGCTGGGTTTTGTAGCTGGTAATCAGAGCACTTAAGAAAGCACCCAGTCAGTGGTTTAGTGCTCAGTGGTATTGGGAATTCACCTTTCCTCTTAAGTGTGCTACCATTTGCTACAACACCGACCAGATGAGAAGGGCTGAAACAGCTGTGTCAGAAACACGGTATATCTTCATGGTGGAGGAAATAAGCACAACTGTCATGTATGTAATAGTTGGAGAATAATCCACATAATATTCAGCTGGAAAGTGGTCCTAATGAGAATGATAACACTCATATAATGAAGGTGCTAAACATCTCGAGAACTTGCATGTGAATTTTGAAAAGTTCACTTCTCGGTTTCTCCCTTCAGATACAGGGTCCTAAATTGACTTAGTATGCTCATCAGTTTGGGATGATATTTCTTTTTGACACTGACATTTTCTGTATGATTTCTTAATTTCTTTAGAAAGTCAAAGAAATATATCAATACTTGAAGGAGTGGCAGAATTCCAGTTTCTATTTGTGTAACATTCCATAAGTATTCTACTTAAACACAACACTACTCAGGCTCTTATTTAGCATAGTTTAGTTCATGTTTGAACTTAAAAAAGTTTTTCCCTTCTTTTATGCATATCTCCTATTAATTCATTTATTTGTGAGTAATAGCTGGCAAGTTTCCAGGATTTAGAAGTCTCTGAAAAAACCTTATACAGAGCCACATTGTTTGCAGTGGGAAGGCAGAAATAAGCTGCACCTCTGATAGCAAGCAGATTTTTAATGAATTGCTAAAAGGGAACAGAGTGATGCACGTTAATGAATATTTATTAATGTGCTAGAACAATATGAGTTGCTTGATTGGCTACTGTCCGTTCTGCAACAATACCCATTACAGTTTCAGTAATGTCAGCTATTAGCTATGTCACCTTCCTTTTGTTAAACAAACAAATTGCAATCTTCACAAAGTGGAGGTAAATATGAATTTCAACATAAACACGTTGGTCAGACTGCTTTGTATGGACTAAACTGCAACAAGATCAAGGACAAGGGTAGCTTTTGGCAGTCTTACAGTCTAATTTGGAATGAGGCCAGAAATGCAACTTTTAAGTGATTTTTTTTTTTTTTTAAGGAGTCCCTTACCAATAATGGGAAAGAATTCCCATAAGGAAATTGTGGAGGTTTAACAAATTTTAGGTCTTTTAATGTGAGTCTATGAATGGAAGATAGTAAAGTCTAAGAATTAGACTTAGGTGACTGTTTGAAGAGTATCTCCAGACTTTTTTGGCTTGGTTCATTAACCAAGCCCTGCACAATTCTGACACTTCAGTTAAAAGTGGAGACATAAAACACACCTATAATATTTAAAGTTTTCTGCCTCAGATTTTCTAGCATCTGCTGAGATAGCCTCTGGACATAAGAAGATGAAAATCTATTTTTACACAGAACGTGATTAAGGTGAATAACAGTAACAGAAGCTCCTTGTTGCTGTTCTGCATGGGGCCTTGGTCCTCCCAGGGTGGACTTACGTCAGATCTTTTCAAATTACAGCTTTTGCTGAAAAGATGAGTTCCTGAGCTAAGCAGCTGGCTGAATAGCAGAGTACATGGGTGCACAAACCATCAGCAAAGACATGGAACTTGTTTCTGTAGTATCAGAATTTCAGCTCTGCTTTTAGGAGTTAATTCTTAGAAGGACTAGAAAAGGCTGGGTATGGATTATTTGCTCTTTATGTGAAAAGTATAATAAGCAGTAGTGCCAAATGAGACCTGCTTCTGCTATAGGCTTGTTGGAGGAGTCTGCCTTGTCTCTTATTTGTAAGCTTAACTCCTTATTGACTTCCTTCACCCTCAAATTCTAACAGAGTTGTACATGGGACAGAATATTATGTAGTTGTAATAAAAAGCAGATTATTTCCCATGCTTTTTTAGCTTAACATAAATATTTGTGGTCAATGTATAACACGCGTGTGTATATATATATATATATATATAGGGCATATTATAAATTAGTCTTTCTAACAATGCCTAACAACTCTTATTAACTCTTGGAAGATTGACAGTTAATACTCTATTATCTAATCAGAAGTAGCACCATCTTAGCATGTGGAGGCATTCTTATGTGCTACATACTTGTAATAGTAGATAAAGCCATATTCCTGCCATCCAGTTTTGAAGAACAATAAGCAGTCTGTTTTGAAATTCAAGCATGGCCACTATATAAAACATCAGATTTGTCTCTAAGGGGGAAAAATAACCCAAGAAAACTAATGCAAAAAATGTGACTAGTCTTGTTGAGAATCCAGAGGAGCATGCACAGCAACCAACCAATATAATATAACTTATAATATAATTTATACTTGGGTTAACTGGACTATCCAAGACTTCTTATGAAGTCAGATGCTTCTGTTGGTGGGGAGGATTAAAACCCAAGCAGAAAATAAAAACCTACCCCGGGATCCTCAAGAATGTGCTGGTGGAGGGGAGAAGCTGATGCAGTAAGAACTTGAAATTCAAGTGTGTGGGCTTGTTTTTTGTTTATTTGGTTTTTTTCCTCTCCACAGAAAGTAATTATTACACATTTCCGATTCTAGACAGTGTCATCTGCAGTTCTAGGAGTGCTTTGACATCACCCGTCATTTGATAGAATTGTTTTGTTGCTTTAGGATATTGTATTAGTAGCAGGAATAGGAAAAAAGGGTTACGGCAGCAGGTTGTGCAGATGTAGTATGGTTGTAAAGATACCATTATACTTGAAGTAAAAATTCTCCCGTGGAAGATGCTGGTTACATATCTAAGAACTAAATTAGGGAGTTGTAATTAAACAAGGAAGTGAGACCTGTATATTTTTAAATGTGATCTTTAACAAAGAATAAGATGGTTAAAGAAACTGTTCATCTAAGCTAACTACATCTTTTTATACACCAAAAAGGCTAGGATTTTTGTTAATGCTGTTGGTAAGCTTACTGATTTTTGGAGTCCAGTTGGGTTTTTGTGTTTGAGATTAGCCACTTGTTCTCTGGGAACAGTTGTGACCGGTTTAAGCAGCGTTGGGAAATTAACTTTCTTGCTGGAAGCTGATGAGGCCTTTCGGATGTCTCTGGAGGCTTTCAAACTGATGCTTGACTTTTAGAAGTGTTACTTCTAAAAACATGAACTAGAAATGGAAAGAAACATAAGACCTATGGCTACATGACAGAAATCACGGGCCGTATCTAGTTGCTGGCTTTCCTTTCTCTCTGGGCAGTTTTGGCTGAACAGCAATGCCAACTGGAAGGGATGTTTCTAACTAAACTTTAACATTAAGTGACTGAGTGAGATAACTGGTGTTCTTGTGTGTTGAAATCAATGCCGCTTTGGAGAGGCTGGAAAGGAGATGTGTAAAAGGGTATAACTTGCATATTTCCTGATCTTTTCCCTAATACTGTTCTGTTTGTGAAGCTACCTTTGAAATCTCACTTCTGTACCACAGAGAAATATTTCTGTTGCTATTCCCATTCATGTCTAGATGGAACTTGTTGCTCATCCTCTTTCCTGATCAGTATGGGTCAGGACCAGTGCAGGACTGATACAGGAATAAAATGCAATGTACTTCAAACTACTTTATGTGAAAGTTGTTCACCTTGTGCCTTTGCTTTTAAAGCACTGTTTTGTGTTTGTTTCTCTTGTGCTTTTTTGATTGATGTTGTAGGTGTAGGCACATCCCCTCTTGTGGGACTGTACTTCTTGTTTCTTCACTTATCAGAGAATCTGGTCTGGGATTAATTCTGCATTGGATAGTGTGATCTCATCTGCCATTTCACTTGTCATGCTGCAGTAAAGCAGAGTACGCTTTGTGCTTTTAGCTTCAGTGAGCTTTATCACTCATTAATTGCCACAGACTTTAATAATTTGTTGATGTAAATGATTTTCAAATTTTTCACTTCACATTAAAAAGAAGGTTAATGGTAACCAGCTGAATTTAAATGGCAAATTTAACAATGCAATTATTTCCAGACAGAGCTCTTTAGACAAGCAGTAACAATTTCATTTTCCTGAATATGCTTGAGGACCATATTTTTCTTTATCACTTAAGACAAGACTCTGCTATGCCTGTCCAGGCAGGTCTACTTTGTACATCTACCAACAGAGCAATTTGGCCAAGAAAAAAAAGAGTGGAGCTCCAAACAAAAGAAAAATAGCAACAGTGGAGAACTGACCCCAAATACATTTTAATTCATTGGGAACCAAAGGAATGTTGAGTTTCTATACTGATATTTCCCATGGGATCCAAATTGCCTCCTTTACAACAGTGGTCATAAATACTTTTTTCATTGCTTCAGTAATATTACACATCTGGGCTAAATATGATCAGTCTTAGATCTTGCTGTTCCAATGTGTGCTGGTGCATTTGCATGAATGGTCTGTGCACAAGTTGGGAGGGAGAAGAAAGCTTCTGATTTCCTCCACATGCGGTAAACTTTAAATTGTTTGTGAGGGTTTTAGAAAGTTTTGTGTTAGACTAAATGGGAAGCCAGAGTCTTTTTATAGTTTTGTTTCTCTTTCTTAGCTCTTGTTATTTCTGGTCTTGCAGGAGGGGTGTCCTAATCAAAACATTCTGTCTTCTGAAGCCTGTTGGTCACATGTTAATTGTGTTTTTAAATAAAGAAAAATCAAGTCAAATGGAATGAGAAAAGTCTGTTGGAAACACTAATTTTCTGATGTATATTTAGATGTTTGACTGGTCCAGCTTGCTTCTCTAAATGCCTCTGTATACCTAAATGATTAAGACTGATTGTTTTGTGGGTTTTTTAAGACGTACATATTGAAAATACTTTTCTAATATAAAAATACAGAATTATGCACTCTTACTGAAATAGAAGATGTAATTTAAGATGGCTTGATGTGGTAATGTGGATATTCTGGGTTTAGTTTGAAATTTTAGAAGAATTTATCTTAATAAATAACTGAGTTTTAGTCATTGTCCCTTAATTTTTAACCCTATCCCTTTGAATACTTAATTACCATTAACAGCATGGTAATAGCACCTAAAGTACTCCTGTAACTGATAGATTACATGAAGTACAACACTGTGGTTAGGTTGCGGTTGTTGTAATGGATAAAGAAGGTACCCCAGTCTGTTGTGGTTTTCCATTCCCAGAGTCCTGAAAATTCGGCTGCTTTGTGAGGCAAGGCCTGTGTCAATGGATTTGGATCAAGCTGTCCTACAGCCTATTCCTGGGATATCATAGAATCGCTTAGGTTGGAAAAAACCTTTAAGATCACCAAGTCCAACCATTAACCTATCACTGCCAACTCCACCACTAAACCATGTCCCTCAGCACCACATCTACGTNTCCTTTTTGTCGTGAAGGGCCCAAAACTGAACACAGTATTTGAGGTGTGGCCTCACCAGTGCTGAGTACAGGGGGACAATCACTTCCCTAGTCCTGCTGGCCACGCTATTTCTAATACAAGCCAGGATGGTATTGGCCACCTTGGCAACGCCTATGGTGAAGATGGATCATCATCCATTGACTGGTCCTCCACACTCAGAGCCTTGTATTTGTTGTACAGAGGCACCTGGGAAGGTGAGGTGGGCAAGGAGGGTGTGCCTCCTTGCTTCCATATATTGTGGGGAACTCTTCTCAAGTCCTTGTTATGGCTGGGAGTGGGTTGTCTAACGGTGTGGACCCTGGTCAAAGAGAAAGGTAGAGGGGAAGAGGTCAGGTTGGGGGTCAGCTGTCCTTCTTCCACACTTCTTTCAGCTGTTTGTTTTATGTGGGGCGCTATTTCTCTAGGAAACTTGGTATGCTCCTATGTCTCATTAAATTTTCTACCTGCTGGCTTTTCAGCTCTCTGTTACTCCTTCATTATTTTTATAAAGCAGCATGCATGAATGCCCTGGGACTTTCTGTGAGGACTACCAGCATTAACATAATGTAAATATATGACAGTCTAGTTCTCTCTGTACAAAATCCTTCCAAATTACGTCATTG
>VWZL01003556.1:195661-296407 GCA_013396915.1 Stercorarius parasiticus | reverse complement strand
GCAACTTGAGGCCATTTCCTCTCATCCTCTCACTTGTTACTTGGGAGAAGAGACCAATCCCCACCTCTCTATGCCCTCCTTTCAGGTAGTTGTAGAGAGCGATAAGGTCTCCCCTCAGCCTCCTCTTCTCCAGGCTGAACAACTCCAGTTCCCTCAACCGTTCCTCATAAGACTTGTGCTCTAGACCCTTCACCAGCTTCATTGCTTTTCTTTAGATGTACTGCAGCACCTTAATGTCCTTTTTGTCGTGAAGGGCCCAAAACTGAACACAGTATTTGAGGTGTGGCCTCACCAGTGCTGAGTACAGGGGGACAATCACTTCCCTAGTCCTGCTGGCCACGCTATTTCTAATACAAGCCAGGATGGTATTGGCCACCTTGGCAACGCCTATGGTGAAGATGGATCATCATCCATTGACTGGTCCTCCACACTCAGAGCCTTGTATTTGTTGTACAGAGGCACCTGGGAAGGTGAGGTGGGCAAGGAGGGTGTGCCTCCTTGCTTCCATATATTGTGGGGAACTCTTCTCAAGTCCTTGTTATGGCTGGGAGTGGGTTGTCTAACGGTGTGGACCCTGGTCAAAGAGAAAGGTAGAGGGGAAGAGGTCAGGTTGGGGGTCAGCTGTCCTTCTTCCACACTTCTTTCAGCTGTTTGTTTTATGTGGGGCGCTATTTCTCTAGGAAACTTGGTATGCTCCTATGTCTCATTAAATTTTCTACCTGCTGGCTTTTCAGCTCTCTGTTACTCCTTCATTATTTTTATAAAGCAGCATGCATGAATGCCCTGGGACTTTCTGTGAGGACTACCAGCATTAACATAATGTAAATATATGACAGTCTAGTTCTCTCTGTACAAAATCCTTCCAAATTACATCATTGCTGAAATCTAACTGCCTCAGAGTCATGAGATGTGCTTTTATCAAACCAATTTCTCAGATATGGTTATAAACTTCTGCTAGTGGGGTCAGATAGTTCTTGGCACTGGAACTGATCTTTCTTCTGCTGATGTGAGGTGCAGGCAGAGTAGATTAACACCCTTCTTTAATGCTGTAGATGTATTCCAGTTAGCTGACTTCACTTCTAAACCGTTAGATGTTGGGTAGAAAAGCTACTATTATAGCCTAAATGGCTGGCAGACACAGTGCAGATACAGAAATCAGAAGAATTATTTCAAAAGCTGTGGAAAAATATCTTTCTGGATTATTTAGACTACTAGCTTCATGTACCACTGCAAAATAATTGGTAAATCCAGTCTAAGTTGCTAGAGGCAAAATGATTAGCATGTTCTATTAAACTTTCACCTGTTGGAACAGGTAATTAATTTGCTAGATTTCATCTTTACTTTTTGATCTCATTTCTGATCATGGTGAAAAAAGCTTCCTGAAGTTTTTGTAATACTATACCTTAACAAATGTATTACAGAAGCAGAGCTAGACAGAACATAATTATCTCAGCAACTGTTCTGATTTTTACAACAACTTATATTACTTTTAGAACTGATACTAGAGGTGGATTTTGCCCACTCTTCAATACTTAGCAATGTAAAACTATCTGGTTTTAAATGTCAGTGAGCTCTTCATCCAGTGTACTGCAATTGCAAAGATAGTACAGGCTTATCATCCTCTGAGCAATTTTATCTTATTTTAGCACTAATCAGGTTGCTAGGAAGTAATTGCCGTGCTGATGTAGCAGCAATAAAAGTTTAACTAGAGTCGCCCTACTGTAATTTGTTTTGTGGAACTGTTGCTGTGTTTGTATTCTGGAATTGCATTTGATAACGTGGTATTCATCATCTCAGCCTTCTAATTAATCCCTGTGAGTAGACCTCTGAGTCAATCAAGACACCCATTCAACTTGTGGGCTTGATGGGTGTCACTCCTTCAGAGCGGCAGAGAGCTGCCATAAGCAAACTAAGTTTTACCTTGCCATGGTTTGAGTGGGTCTGTAGGAAACCTGTCTGTGAACAGCATTTCTGGGAAGGCTTTGTTGTGTGGTGACTTGTTAGTGGTGCTTAGGGGCATGTTCTCTGGCCCGATTAGGGAGACAGACTATGGTGGTGCTGGAGACCACGCTGGAAGGCTCAATTTGTATAGAGCAGAGAGAGGTTTTCAAACTAAGCATCAAGGTTATTCCTGAGAGAGTATGACCTGGTCCAAAAGGGCTGTAAGTGATAGATGTTAATGTAGAACCAATACAATTTACAGGATGTAAGTTTTGAGTTGTTTAAAACAAACACACATCAAACTCTTTAAAATATCCTAAAATATGTGCGTATTAAATATGCTTTAAAAAAAAAATAAATCAATAATGAATGTAAAAAGAAATGGGAGGCAGATAGAGAGGGAAGGAATTTGGAGAGCTACTGAGATAAATGCATAAACAAAATTGTATTCTAGAAAACAAGAGCAGGGTGGCCACTATCAAACTATTGCAAAAATACAGCTAAAATGAAAAGTAGTGAGAGAGTGAAGAAGATAATGAGGAATAAACAAGTAATTTTGTATAGGTATCTGAACTGAAATGAGATTACAAATACAAGATATAAAGTCTTCTTTCATTATTGCAAGATTATTTCAGCAGCAGACAAAATTGTGAATGAAGGAACAACATGGACAATGATTCACAGGCTAGAAGTTTCTGGATATTTCTTCCTTCTCATTTTATTTTTTTAAATTAATTGTGGACTTCTTGAATTATGAGACTAAAAACTAAGTATGTCTTCATTGGTAGGGAGTAATTAATACAAAATATTGATGGTTTCCACTGTTGAGAAGTGATGTAATCTGCCATGGTAACAAATGACTTACTGATAACAGACCAGATCAGATGTTGTGAATGGTAAATCTTTATAATTGCAAATGCCTGAAACTGCTTGTAGGACTTTGACTGGAAAGTTCTTTCCCTGTGTATTTATGCAAGTGAAGTTACAGTCCTGTATTCTTTTTCTCTAAGCAGAGGCAAAGCAGATCATGGCGTGGTAGAAAGGAAATAACTCCATGAAATAACTGAGTATTTAACCATTTCTTCAGGGGGAAAAAAGAATTATCTTGTTCTTATTTACTCACCTGTTGTTACTGAGGTGATTACTGGAGTCACTGTTTGCAGACAAGGAGTGTGGGAGAAAAAATTATTTGCCTTGGCTGGTGCTGTATGTAGCAACAGCCCTAGTGATGGATATTCTGTGAAATTTTTGACTTATTAATCTGAGACAGGCAAGCCAGGACACAAAGCAGAGGTAACAATTTAAATCTGTCATCAGATGAATGCCATGTTCCTTTGGGACTTGGCAAATACAGTGACAATTTGTCATTTCTGATCATTGGCACTCCTGATGTTTATGAAATGCAGTCTTCCAGCTGTAGTTTCACATTATATCTTAGACCTTGTTACCAGCCTAGCAGAGCCCACTCTTACTACTGTTACAAAGCTTCTTCTGTTTGCAGCTGGACGGGAGGGCAATGCTCGTGTAAAGTCTTTGGTGTGAGTTTTAGGTTTTGGCTCACTGACTTGTTTCCCACTGACAACTACAGGCAATGGATCTATGGGGTCCTGTAAAAATTACTTACAGGGGGATGGGATTGTGGAAGAGGAACTGCAGCCCTGTCTCCCGCCCTCATGCTGTAAAGCTTCAGGTTTTTCACCTTGTCCTCAGATCTGTGCAACAGATGTAGAAATCCAGAGAGAGCTGGATGGCATTGAGGAGCGTGGCGTTGAGGAGCTAGGGTTGTGAAAGGAGGTCTGTAAGCCCATCAGTGGGGGTTTGCCATGGTTAAAATCCTGCACTGGCATAAACTTCTCAGGGTGGACCAACCCTGTTTCCCGTTTTGTGAGGTGCATGTCCTTGCAGTAAGGAGCTGCTTTTAGTCCCTGGATAGTTGCATTGTACTTTGAGTTGAGCAAAGTCTGATGTACAGGACACAAAGATTTCTGTATAAGCATGGTCATCTTGAGATAACTGTGATAGCAATTTTGGAGGGAAAATAAAATTACAGATAAAACAGCTTTTCAGTAAACGGCAAAAAAGTTAGCAAATGTGAAACCTTTAGCTAATATAGTTAAGAAAATGGATTTAATTCAATTGTGTAAACTCAGTCCTACTGAGATGCTCTAGGATACCTGTGGCCTCCATTTGCCACTGCAGCAGGGAATGGGCAGTATGTCCACCTACCTGTGCCAGACCTACCAGCCCCAGGGGAAGTCTTAGCCCAAGGGCACTACATGCTATAAAATGTTTATCCAACTGAGTCAAGACAGAATGTGTATGTACTTAATGCTGACCATTTGCATTCCATTCTCTGTTTCCATATTCCATATCTCATATTCCATATCTCATTCCATGTCTCTGTTTCTATAAGGATATGCAAACGCATTTAAATCCGTGGAAAGACACTGCCATATATCCATAATATAATGCTATGATACTCTTACTAATTTACATTCCTGTCTGAAGAACCAATTGCACAATTCGGCTGCAGTGGCTGATACCTTGTTGCTGGTGTGATGAGAATTCATAGTTTTAGAATCTGCAGGTCTATGATGTGTAATATCTAAAAGAGTGCTTGGCTACATGATTTGCTTCCCCGATATGTAATTTGCTCCTCTTGTGTTTTTATCTTTCTTTCTACATTGTTGCACATGTTTCTTTTTTCTTTTTTTCACATAAAGAAAAAAATGTTAGAATTCCAGTCAGACCGTGAAATGGGGCTTCTATTTTAAATTTGAATTCTGAAGTTTTTTATATATTTCTAAAATTTTTTAGAGTTTGAAAGTTAAGATTTTGAAATCAAAGCGTCTCAAAGCTATACAGTTCCTCTGTGTTACTGTCAACTTATTAAATGAGTAATTATACTCAGAGAGGTTATTGCCACTGTGAGGCTTTGCTGCAGCAGACTGTAGACAAGCCTGTGTTAGGATGCAGTTTTTGTCCTGAAAAGGCTATGGTCTGTAGTCACGTAATCCAGCTAATTGGCATGTGCAGTAAAATGTTCTTTTTGGAAGAATTCGTCCACTGCGCTCCTTCCCTGTGTTTAGTGAACATCAGACCAAACATCAGTTTCTGAAGGGACCTGTGATTGCAACAGAACTGTATATTTGCCAATACTTGGAAATGATACAGTCATTTCCCTTTCCTCTGAGGCTGAAGGTTCCTAAACATCCTCATCTGCCCTGTAATTGGTGATAAACATCTCTGCTCATAATATTTGTTTAAATCAGTTGTCTCCAGTACCAAGTTCTGGATATTACTTAGTTACTATGCTTAGAGTGAGACTGCCTATAGTTTATTTCTTGGGACATAGAAGCAGAAATATCTAGAGTTAATATGGAAGTATGAAATAATTGAGACAATTTGAGAAAAAAGCCTCCTGATGACTTATTCTCTGAAGGCTTTTGATCGCACAATGGAGAGACATTTATCACCCATCTGTACAGAAAAGCTTAGGCTATGTTATTCTTACCATTTTGTTTCAACCAACTCTAATTATAAGCAAATTTTTACTTTGTTTTTTAGACCTGGTATGCAATCTGCATTTGTTATTCTATACTTATCACCTAGACATCAAGAGTGGATGTAAAACTCATGAAAATAGAAGTATAACAATAGAGTATGAATTTCATCACTTTTATCAAGAAAGTGGGCCAACACAGCTCATATTTACAAAGTGAAAATTATCTAATTGTCAGCTCTTTTTAAAACAAACAAACAAAAGCGCAAAAACCCCCCAGACTGTCTGTCCAGTATGTTTTGTTGATTTTTAGGGCCTCAATAGGTCGACAGCTTCTGAGGCTGGATACGGTTAATTGCTATAGTGTTTTTATTAATCTACACTTCTATCTTACTGGCTTTAATGCGTTTGAAGAATTGGTATGTTCTGACTATTTTTTTTTTCAGTTTTTAGTAGGTAAATGAGGGAAGAATTGGAGAGAATTCTGCCAGTTTAGCTATTTTAAAGTTTTTTATCTTTCTTAACAGTAGCTTTGAATGATTAATGTGAGCAAATGCCGTTTCGTGTTGTCTGCCAGTGGAAAGTATAACTGAGCTCATTCAAGTGCTGCTAATGAAAATGTTAAAAGCAGTGATTTGTTATTGCTGCTGCTATTAGTTACTGTTTCATGAATCATGTGACAAAGAAATACACTTGTTGTCACGCATATGGTAACACGAAAGAAAAATCAAGCAAGAGAAAGATCTCTAGCAGTTAATAATAAATCTATTTTGGGAAAAAGACCCTCTCTTCTTCCAACTTAAAAAGAAATAGTGAATAAAAGCTTTTAGTTATTTCTAGAAGGAAATATAAAGTTAATAAGTCCTCCAGCAATAAGTGTTGCTGGACTCATGACCTGTTAGTAAAATAACATTTAATGCCATAAAAATGAATGAATCCCTCTGATTTCTTTGAGCATTCTCTGTGTATGATGGTTCTTTTCGCCCTCCTTCCAGATAATCCCCTTTCTGCAGGGAGAGAAAGGTTCTATCATCACACTACCTGACCAGCCTCTTTGTGTAACCCCTTTAAGAGACTGCATGCTAAGCCTTTTTGGATATGGAGAGATGTCATCCTTGGTCATTACAAGCCTCTTCCACTCAGAGACCTATATCTAGCTCTTCTGAATTTCTAATCCTAACACAAATGGGAAGGCTTTTTACAGTGTAGTCCCTTCTTTATGTTTTTTCCTCTGCTCAGGCTGGCTTTTGTCACCGATCTGCTTCCCTGCAGGCATTGCTTTTTAATAGTTCCTACAGTTTTTCTTTGCTGGGAGGCTGTGGCATCTGCAAGATCAATCAAGCCAAAGTCCAATGCACTGTACATACATCAGAAGTTAACAGCAGGAAAAGCTATACTATCCCTAGCTGGATTTCCTATGGAGTCCGTCCTTGCTGTGAGTAGCTTTACAAGCTGAATATTCACACATTTGTATAATAATCCTTTTATATTGGGTCAGTGCAAAAGGAAAGGATTATCTCTGATAATAACTATCTCTCTTCTTACAACACAGAAGTTACCTTAAAGCTTTCTGTACTAGTATAGATTATGCTCAGACCTGCTTTATATTCTGCTCCAGACACGTACATAAATTCTAGTTTGAGAATTTAGTTAAAATGATGGATAACAAGAATTTGTGGATATTGATGATAAGTTACAACATGAATGTGATGCCACAGAAGTGAAACACAGCTGTTTGTTCACTCTCTGCACTGGCCTGTGTTTTCATGCTTGCCTTGTAAGGAAAAGTGTTAGACATTCACATTAAAACAATAAGGGAGGTTCTCAGTGAGAACAAAAACTTACTGTAGTTAAGTAAGCAGCACAATGAACTGCTGTGAGCCTCCCATAGAAAGACTAGGCTTTCCCAACAGAAGTGAGAGAATGATGTATTACATCATTGTCACAAAAACTGCCTTTTTAAACTAGGCAGGCCAAGTTAAAGGTAGAAGTAAACTGTCAAAAAGCATGCACTGGCTACGTGATTGAAGTAGCCTCAGTCAAATAAATGTATCCAACCGAATAAATACTTAATTTCTCCTGGGAAATCCTTCCAGAGGATCACTGTGAGGCTATTTGGGTTTATGGGGCTGCTGTCAGAATTACATGTTCTCTGTATTCTTTGGAATAATGCAGCTTGAGAGGATGCTAGAAGGGTCCCTGATTTCCTATGGCTTTTAGTGTCTATGCTAAAGTCCGTTAAAAGAATTTAGAGATTCCAGTTTTAGTGAGACTTGGGAAGTCAGATGATTGGTTTTTGAATGTAAACAGAGTACTTCAATACTTCAATGAATCAGCCAGTTGTCTTTTACAGTTTATGAATGAGAGAGACCAGTTTGTGTTACAGTATGATGTTCAAATGTCAAGTCTGCTTGTATCTAATTATTAGGGCGCCTGAAGGGAAAGCAATATATTTGTGTGTCCATACCCAGGAAAAAGGAAGAGTTTTATCACTGGACATAAATTGAGGAAACATTGGTAGTATTACAGTATACTGTAGACTAAGTACCTTTATAGCATATGTTGCACATCATAATTCAGCATAATATCAACTCTACACCATATGAATAGTACACTTCATAGTTTAAGATTAAGTAAACAGCTATACTTCACAATTTATCTTTTACTTTGAAAGAATATAAGAATAGAACAACAACGAAGTAAATGCATCAGTGCAGATATTTTTCTTCTGTTATGTATAGACAAATAAGCATTTATTTCCTAGCAGCAAAACTATTTTATTTCAGATCTCTCAAAACAAGAATACTGAAAATATCTTCTTAGAGTTGTCAAATATCAACAAAAGACTACAATCTTAGGTTATCACTTTTGGCTGAAATTTTTTTATACCTAGTTTTCTCTAGTTCTTAGGGTTTTATTGAGGGGACAGGAAAACAAAACCAGAACTCTTCCATGGGTAAGGAAAGAGAAGGGGGAAGATAGTGCCTCATCAATTCTAATCTCAACAGAACAGTTTAGCAGATTAGTAATAACGTTTGTCTACTGCCTGATGTCTCCTGTCTACTTTAAATCTTAAACACTTACATGCCAGAAGAAACCTTTTTAAATTTTCAACCTTTCTCTTTAATTTACCATTGAATTATTGCCATTAGTTTGAAGGCTGTGTTTGAGTTTTTGATAGAACTTTGATTCAAGAAATCGTGGATAAGAATCTTTTTCCATGTGCATGTAAATTATTCTCTGTGCTTCATCAAAACAAGACTGTGTTGTCTCTTGAATATTCCTTATAATCGCTTTCCTCGCAGGGCTGTCAATGTTAATCTGGAACACAAAATAACATTACTAAAGTATTACTGTGAATAAGGGGTAAGGAAGACTGAATCTGGGGGACCTGTACTGCATGCCTTTTATTTATATCTTTTTATATACCCTCTAATCTAAAATCATCACCTAAGCGAAAACATTGATTATAGCAGAGTGGATTTCTCCTTATGATACCAGAAAACCCCATCTTATTGGTTGACCAATTTGCTTCTCTGTTGGTGTTTGATTTAGTAAGAGGTATGTTAGTGGCTGAATGGGGAGCTTGCTCCCCTGGGGACAGGAAGCCTGGAAGACTGGGAGGTGCCTGAATTTCCCAGTCTGCCCTACGTCCTTAATGGAAAAGCCAGTTTAATCCTGACTGTTGTCATCAGTGTAGGTCGGCAGCAGTGGTAAAGTCATTAGCAGTAATGTAGCAGGCCCATATGTAGAATTCTGAATTGCACCTTTTTAAATGCTGCTGAAATTTGAATATAAACTGTGTTTAAAATCCTCATGAGCACCTACCTTTTTAAAGTGCTGTTAATAGTGATATATTAGTGACTATCCAGTCATTAATATAGTTGTGGTGTTAATAGTGACTCTCAAGAAAACATAAAATCAATGTGTTCTGAAAACCTAGAAACCAGACAGCCAATAGTAAGATTCAAATACACATTATTTTAGAAAAAAAAATGACACAGCTTATTTTTAACTGTCTTGATTTAAGCTCTTACTTTTGATTAATGAATTTGTGGTTGGCAATACTGACACTTTTCTTTGGAAATGCAAACGTCTTGCTGAGTTTCCTATAGCTGCATATGCTAAAAATAAGTAAATCAGAAAAAGACAGAAAATGCATTGTCTTTCCAGTTGGCATTTAAAACCAACAGGGGGAACTTTCAAATTTCCTCAAGTTTTGGATTAGTGGGAGTGGTTTAGTCATTTAAAGCAGCAACTGCTCTTGGCCAACATTTGGGAATCCAGCTGAGTTGGTTTTGGCTTGCCCTTCATTGTCAACAGGGAGGCTGTATTTTGAGACTCTATAATAGTTTTATTGTTATGCATAAACCAGAAAATAATCTAGCCTGATTTTTCAGTTGTCAGTCTGCCAGGGACGGCAGCAGTAAAAGCCACTATTAGCTTATTTTTGCAAGGAGACTAATAAGTGGGGATAGTTAAAGGTCACAGAACATGATTGGCTGAGCAGAAAAGACTCTTTTTTTGTATAGCCACTTGTCAGAAAAAAAAAAATCACTCTCAAATATTTTATATATGAATCTGCTCTTTTCTCCCTAAATCTTGTGCTGCCGGAAGCAGAAAATCATTACTCTGTCTTGAAACCTTTCTTCTAGCCCATTTTGCAAAGGGGACAGCACTAGGTGGAGTTTTTTTCTTGGTTCATTTATATTTACTCTTGAAAAGACCAGAGTAATACATGTAGCAATGGCATAATTCAAAATCTATTGAAGTGACCTCATTGGCCTCTGATTCAGATGCTAAAAATAATAGAACAGATCCAAGAACTTGGTTTTTAATCTAGTTGTGCCTTCTGCTTGTATCCTTGGCAGATATAGAGTTGAAAGATTTGCCTATAGACGTGAAGGTAGGTATTAAAATTCTGGCTGCAAAAGAGTTTGGGGAAGATGAATAGCAACAGTTTTCACTCCCTCTAATAGAAGAGCTGCTAGGCATTTGTTGTTGTTTTTGTTAGCTACATTACACATCAGGCATTTCTATTAGGGGAAATAAAGAGCTCATGTTATTGTACGTCACCTCGTTGGGAGCTTGGGGTTGAATGTAACTTGGAAAAAGTTTCCTGGCCACAGAAGTCCTTTTCCTCTGTGATGTGATCTTCTTATAAGCTTCACAAGCAAGCCGGAATTCTGTTTTCATCACTGTGCTCTGTCTTCAAGTAGGTCTTGTAGATCATAGGCCCATCTGTAAATATTTCAGAAGCCAATTTTATATACTACGTATATATGCATTACCTTTAGAGTCCTTTGAAGGCAATAGGGACATTTACAAGGCAGTATAATTCTGGATTGTACACCAATAAATATTCCTATTAGATTACGTGAAAGTGGGGAATTAAACACACTAACTCAGCCCAGAGCCCTACACTTCACCATTGCATTTTCTTGCATGTGCAGAGCTCCCTCTAATCTCAGTGGCATTTCACTATGCAGGGACAGAGCACTGAAAACTTTGTTCTTCCTGGTCTCTGAGAACACTATCAAACATATCCAAAGACTGACAAGTATATTTAAATTCCAATTCTAGTTTTGTACACGAGATATCTAAGTATTATCAAATAATCATGATCTGAGTAAAAAAAAAAAAGGCCTTTTCTTGGTGTAAGAATTTTGGTGGAAAGCAATTAGCAAAAAAGAAAATAACTTTTTTTCTTGCTGCTGTAATTGAGTGAAGTAAAGCAGTTAAAAGAATACTCTGTTCAGCAAATAAGTGGTTCTGCACCTGAGGATGTCTTTGGCAATGGAGTTTGACAGTAGCTATCAGTGGGATCTTGGCAGAGATTAAATTCCTGAGGCTGCCTTTTGTCATTAGACTTGTTTTGTACAGGATTAGGTGACAGAGTTGCTAAAATGCCTGTAGCCTGGAGAACATTTATGAGGCTTCACTCACTTGAGCAGGAATGCTGCTTTGAGTTGTAAAATGTATTTGAGAGGCAAATACTTTACCCACCTCTCATGAAGAGCTGTAAATCCATTGGCTTTAGAGTTTCCGACTTTTCATGTGAGTACACCTTTGCATTTTCTGATGTCACTAAACATTGAGATGAATTCAAAATTAATGAATAGTGTCATCTAAATGCAGCCAACAAGGTAGTTTAAGGGCATCATACAAGTACCGCTGGAAGATACAAGCATTTTAGTTACAGCAAGCTTTCCTGCTGGTGCAGAGCTCTTGGACTTTCATGTTTCTAAAGACATTGAGCACTGCCTATTGTCTGTCAGTAATGGCAATTGCATGCATGCCTGCTGTTTGTGCTGTAGTTTTGGCTCTTGAATGTTTTCTGTTGTGCACTTTCTCCCTGTGCTTTCCCTGCAAACTGTAACGTTAAAAATTTTAATGGCAAAATCTTTTTCTTTATAGTTGTCACAAATTCTCTCTGTTAACCTTCTTGCTCCTTGTAGTTTGTCTGTAGTTTGAAAATAATGCCAGTCCTTAGGAATAATTTTTAGAGGTTTGTGCTGTGATGTAACTCTGTACATGACTTTCTCATCAATATTTTTAAAAAAGTAATTCAGCGGTGATGTTCCAGATTGCCGGCCTTAAGAGAAATGTGGGAGAGGTCTGAGCCCTGAACGAGGCAGAGGGATGTTGGAGTGGGAAAGTTCAGATTTACCATTGCAGCTATCGTTCTTCGCATGCCTCAGATAAGAGTCTGAGTTCCATGGCATTACATTGCATCAAGGTACCACCAGCTATGGCGTCTTTCCCATACACGGGTTTTCCCAATTCAACTTTCCTTTAACTTTCTTCTAATATATATTGCTATAGAGTGCTCTAAGCGGTGATATGGCAGATAAACCTGCCTTTATCACATGTCTTTAAAAGACTCATATGTACTTGAAGACATGGCAAGTTTGGAGACATTCAAAACCCGCCTGGATGCGTTCCTGTGCCACCTGCTCTAGGTGACCCTGCTCTGGCAGGGGGGTTGGACTAGATGATCTCCAGCGGTCCCTTCCAACCCTATGATTCTATGATCATGCCACGTTTATTTTCAGTGTGATGCATGGCAAGCATGTAGCACAACGTTGCTTTTCATTAGTTGCACATAAAACAGCATATGTTACGCTGCATGACATCAATTTTGCTTCATGGGAACTTTTTTCAGTAATGCACCTGGGTTACAAACATACAATTACTTACATTTACTTGTTATCAGCTTTTCAAAAGACTGGGACCACTGTAGCACTTCCTCCAAAGAAATCCTTTAAAAAAAAAATAAATAAAACAAACAAAAACAACCAACAGACAAACAGGAGGAGATTATTGTAGGATTATCTGTGGTTCAAAGTATAAAAAAAAAAAAATTAAAGAAAATTACATTATTGAAAAATCTATCCCCTAATTTAAGATAGATCTGCGTGAAATTGACATTTAAAAAGGTTTTTCTGTGTGTTCTAGATCTTCTCCTTACTATGCTGAAGAAAATATTCTTCTTGCTATAACAATACAGTTCCCTCTCAAGGTGCTCCCATGTAATTACTTTGGAAATGGAATTCATTTATTTAAATTGTGCTTAGGAGAAGCACAAGGAAAGTAATAACTTCCTACTTCCTAGATAGCAACTTCTTTGGGACAGGAATCACATAGTTTATGAAATGTTGATGTTTTTATTTAGTAGCAAAGTCTTCGAGAGCTCAAGATCTTATTGTAATATTTATAGGCCTTTAAAATCTAAGTTGACCTATCAGCTGAGAGATGAAGCTCTGAACATAAGTTAAATAATGAAAGATTAATCTCTCTGTAGTTGTTTGCAATGCAGAATGACACAGTATTACTAATCTAGACAGTTCTTTTAGGTGACTAAAATCAGATTTCTTTCTTTGATGTTTGCTATTCTTAAGCAATAATTTCATAAGCTTGTAGGAGTCTCCTGCCTGATTCTGGGAAAGAAGTAGCGAGGTGAGAGACTAAACAATTTAAGGAAAAACAAATGTTTGAGGGCCAATAGCTCCATTTAAGTGGATATAGCTCCATTTACACCAACTGATTTTTTTAAGCTTTGCAGTTACAGGACATCAATGCCGGTAACTTGGAAAAAATGCTTATGCTTATATTAGTAGAGGAAAACATAAGGGATGTATTCCAGTGGGTGCTTTCCATTATGCGTCAGCCAAACTTGGGAGGAGATCCCTTCTCATTGAGTATTTTGTTTTCATAGGAGCTACAATTTGACAACAGCTACTTAGTATAACAGAACTTTTTTTTTTAATTTAAATTAAAACCAAAATTGGCTTTGGTATGAGTGCTGCATGATGCTTCATAGATTTCTGCTGCACAACACCCATTAGTAACTTTGTAGCTTTTTTAATTAGTGATCACCTTATTTTTAACCTGATACAATTCTCTTTCTCTGAAAGAGTACATGCTGTGACACGGATTACTTTATCAGGCTTTCCTAATCAGTCTGACATGATCAGAGAAATATATAGTAATAGAAATTTTACCGCTATCAAATTGTGGTGCCAATAACTCTAGTAACTCTTGCCAGTAAAAGATACTTTTTTTTTTTTCCTTTTCACGAGCTACTGGCCTTCTCTCTGTATGAGCTCATAAAGCATGTGGTTATGGGGAAGGAGAATCTCTAGTCCTTTGAATGCTTTTTTTTCTTTAAGAGCTGCTTCTGAGTCATATTCACTGTTACTGACGCAGTTAACTTTTCACCTCTGTCAGCAACAGCACTTGTATGTAGAACGAGTGACAATCTTGTCTGTCTCACTGAGCATCATCAGTAGGACCATCTTATTTCCATTTCTGATTATTTGTCTTTAGCATTAATATGTGAAGCAGAAACAATGCTGTCTGATGGGGCAGCTGACACAGAGGAAAACCTTTTCACCTTCTTTCTTTCCTTTTAAAATCAGGAAAATATGAAAGGCAGTAAGGGAAATGTGAACATGGGTTATTAAGATCTGTATTAATGTCACTTTTATAGCTTCTGTGCTGACAGTAAACTTTGTGCTTAACTGATTTGCAACGTGACAGAATTTGCTGAAGAACATATGAAAAAATCCCGAATATTCTCCAAAAATAACCAAGGCTTTATAGCTGTGACTCCAAAGTTTAAATTGGAAAATGCTGTTGTAGTGTCTTGTGGGAGAGGCTTCCCTGGCCACTACTGCGTGGGAGAGAAGTCCTTGTCCAGGAGGCACTTCTGGAAATACTCTCTGTATTTCTGCCACTTAACTCACCCAAATGGCAGTTTCAGGTGTCATCAGACACACCTCAGTACTACTTTGAAGGACATATTTTTCTCTAATCAATAAATCAATACCATGCATGATCTGATACCAGTTGGCAGGCATGTTAGATGGAAGCATTTCATGTCCCTGATGCAACATGCTGTCCAAAGTTCTAGCTATGGTTGGCTTCCACTGAGGTTGGTGGCAGCTGAGGACTTGCAGGAGGCACTTGGCCATGTCCCTTATCCATCACACGTATATGCAACCTCTGCCAACAGTCTGAATTCTTTCAAAGGATTGACCCAAAACACTGGGTTTACAAATTCTTCATAGGCCCAAATCTGGACTTAATCCAGGGATTAGTTTAGGCCTATGCCTAGGTAACATAAAAGTTCCCACTGGGATATACCCTCCTTCCAGTACAGAAATGCCAGTTTACACTTCATGTACTGTAAAGGAATTGGCTATATGAAGGTGGTCAGCTGGGGCAGATGTGAAGATGTTGCACTATTTTGCATGATTTTAAGCTTGCAAAGAAAACATCCACTGTGAATTTTGAGATTTTTTTTTCTCCTACTCAGACAGCTGCATGTACTGCAGAACATGAGAATCTTATCATTACTTACTTAGAACTGATCCCATTTTCTTCTGCTCTGCATGTCTTGCAAAGCCAGCAAGTATTTGGACTCATTCTCCTGAACATGGAAAATATGTGAGTTTTAAACCTGCTGTGCTCAGTTCTGGCTATCTTAAATTCCACTTATAATTCAGTCTCCATATAGCAGTGCTACCAGTTCTAGCAGGATTCTCATTTTATGCATCTAATCTTTGAGTCGTGGCTGAAGCACTAGACCAAAATACATTTTTGTAATGTGCAAGAACTTAAAAAAAAATTTTTAAAAAAAATTAAAAAGTCAAACCACCCAACGGATAATCTCTTAGGGAAAAATTGAAGTGTTAATAGTTCTCCCTCTTTGCTTCTTTAATTGTGAAAAGAAATTACATGTTTGAGCCTGACCCAAAGCAGAAGGAAAGCATGAATCTTTTTCCCTGAAAGTTCAGAGTGACCTGGATCAGGGATGAGAGCTCAATGTAAACTGGACAATGCTGAGTAGCTTGTTAAGTGTCTGAGATTAACATTGATGTTTGTCCAGCAAATATCTCAAAGTCAATAAAAATTAGTATTCAACTTGCTTTTGTATAGAGATGATATCCATAAGAAAGTATATAATTTTTTATTAGGAATGAGGCAGTCAAGAATGTCTAAAAAACAAAATTTACAAAAAAAAAAAAAAAAACGGCNCAGCAATTGAGAGAACAATACTAAAAAAAAGTTAAAAAAAAAAAATTTAAAAAAAAAAAAAAAAAAATGCGGTGACCTGAAATATGTTTATTTCTTCTCCTTCAGCTTTCAAGAGATGCCAGATTCTTCCCAAATTTTACATGGGAGAGTGGGTAAGTTTGTATAGACCTGTCTGAAATCAAAACAATAGTCTTATAAATTATTTATCTGAACTCACTCTTTTTAAGGTTTGTGTTTGACTGGCACATACTACTCCTGCAACCAATTTTTCCTTCAATAAAACACAGAACAAGACAATATCTCCCAGCGTTCTGAAACTGTGAAATGATTGCATTTACCTTTTAGTCTTATTTTCCTTGTTTCCCCGACATCTATATCCAATTCTACATTATACAAGAGTCTTACCCAGTAGCCTCCCTACAGGATATAGAAACTTCCTAACTCTGCCTAACTTCTATACCACATCTTCTGCTGCTCATGCTCCCTGCAGCCCTGTAGGATTGCCAGTGGCCATCACCCCTTTCCTACTTTTGTGGAATTCTCTGAACTACAGTCTGTTTGGTTTCTGTATGACTTCTTCTACACTTACCTATTCATTTCACTAGTATTTACTCACCTCACCCTCTGCCTAAAAGCAATCTTTTAAAACTACACAATACTCTATATTTAAGATGAAGTTATACATTTAAATTCTGGCGTATGATTATTGCTTATCACTTTATTTTGGACTATTTTACCCAAAGCCCTCTATTTTGGGTGTTTTCATGTTGCAATCATTAGTATTCTATTCACTGAAATATAAACAAAATACAGTCTTTGTGGCTTTTTTGAAACTTGAACAAGCTTATGGCGTTGCCTACTATACAGAAATGCTCAATAAACATTAGATAAAGCAATATTAAGTAATGTAGTTCAACTACTTCCATCTAAATTCTGTGCCAATCAGTAATTTTTTTTCTTCAGGTGCTTGCTGCATGAAGCCGCATTTGTATAAGGAAATGTTATTGTTCTAAGGAACCATTTTAATTTGAGCTAGAGGCTTTAAACAAATATTGTTCCCCAGGGCTCACTGAGGACACACATTTGCCAAGCATACATCCAGGGCTTCATGGTTCTCTCCCTTCTTTTTATATTAGAAACATTTCCTAATAGACGGAGGAACAGAGCATGCTGATCTTATCTTTTTCAGTGCTTCCTTGGAATGTCCTCTTTCCGCTGAAGCATAGTCTATGCTTCATTAGTCTAATGTTGCTTGTTTCTGCTGGCAATAGTCTTAGTCCTAAAATAAGATGGGAATTGTAGGCAAAGCTACAACATGCCCTTGAGCAATTTGTGTCAGTTTTGAATCGGCTGATCTTCACAAGTGCAGCCTGTGACTTTCCCTACGTTAGTGCCCTACCTGTTGAAAATGGTAGCCCATCTACATCTTAACTACTTAATACAGCTTTGCAGTGTTCAGTTAAGTATATTAGGATCATGGGAGCTGTTTTCACCTGGTACATATAAATAACACGTAGCATTCTTTTTGTTTGCTCATTATAAGGTTTTGTTGCAACAAGGCCACAAGTTCCTTAACATGTAGGTTATGTGTTTCCTGAAGGTCTTGTAATCAAAAAGAAAGCCACATGGTTACAACACTTTCAGAGAAGGAATTGCCTGTCTGATAATACATGAATCTAAGTCCTTAAGTTATTCACATCTGTAAAAGATATAAGCAGTACTGATCTGGAAAGGAGTGTTTAACTGGTATTATATTTTATATTGGAAAAATATTAGGAAAACTGCTTTGGTAGATCGAAGAATAAGATCTCTTTGTTTTTTGAACTACAACATACACTTTGATTTTTCAGCACCCTTATACTGTGCAAGTGACCCTGTAAACTACCTAATGTTACAGTTTTTAGGACATAGTGTAGATTTCAGCAGAGCCTTCAGAGAGAAACCACTATATAAAAGTTCTAATTGACTTCTGTAGTGTCACTCAACTTAGTTTGTACTGAGAGTGTTACACAAAATATTCATATATAAATAGGGATAAAGTTGTTTATACATCATAAACATTTCTAAAATGAATGCCTTTGCTATTCTGAGATAACTTTACATGCTAAGAGAAAAAGGGGTGTTTCCCTGCCTTTGCTATACCTTTCTGTTAATATTTTGAAACACAAAACCTCATACTTACAGAAACTCTTCTTGGATCATTTCCCTTGGTTAAAGTTTCATTTAGTAGTTGCATTTGTAGGGATAACTTTCAAAATTCCTTGACCTGTTTTTTTGCTTCATTATTTTCTTTTAGTGTAGAAGATCTTGCTACCCTTTGGCTGTGTCTGTGTTGCTTGTGTTAGTGCCCGACTCCTTTCTTATACATACTGTAGGCAAAGAGTGGCTGTGGTTTCTATCACAAAAGTTCAGCTGGACTCTGGTGCACCACTGATAGAGGCTGTTTGCTCTGAAATTATCTTGACATCTCTACTGATCAGCTGTAATGAAATGAAGCTGTGTTTTACTTCATTGAAATCTTGCATGTATTGTCCAAGTTTTGTGACTAATATTTTCCATCCCTTTATCAAAGTTCTTTATATAAAATCTACAGTCCGTGTTGAAATGATACGAAAGGCAAAAGCACCCTTGCACTAACACCAAGGTTCATCCTCTTGCATGCAGCATTATAAAGAAAGTACTTTGGATTCCTATGAAAGCGCCTATATTTTCTGCTCTGACCCATTAGTGTGAGGCTTGTGTGTGCTTCTAGCTGATCAATTTGTTATTGCTCACCATCTGAGTGATGTTAGAGCAGAACATTCTTTAAACTTGTATGAGGTCCTCTGTCATTTTTCTCATAGCCATTACCCAGGTTATGAACTCATTTTAAATTGAGACTCAAGTTATTTACATTTCACTTATCCTTCTTGATGTGTTTCAAAGCAGCCATGCAGTGCAATAGCACTGAAGTTGCTCTGTTCATGCCAGTGGTAGACTTGTTTGTACTGATACTGGGGCTTTGGGAGTACGCGCTCGCTCAACTAGTTGTTGTAAGTTAGTCACGGGGAGGGAGGGAATCTTTCTAGAGGGCTTTCTCTCCTTTCCTGGGGGCAGTTGTAAGTTGTGATCTCTGGGGATTTGCCAATGTCTACAAGGCACAGACTGACTGTGTCAGGAGGGAAAGGTTGGTCTTCTCCCTGCTCCATCTGACAGTCTAGCTTTGTTCAGTGTGCAACATTTCTTTCAATCCTATCTCTCTACTTTGACTCATCTTTCTTTTTCTCTTACAATGCCTCCCTGGCAAAACATGAACTGTGCACTATTTGAACTGAAATTGAAGTTTGAGCATACAGTAATATAGTACACTCATTTATTTTATTGCAGCTCACCCTGCTGGTATATAGGCCTAATGTAGAAGGATGTGCATCCGTTTTCCAACAGTCATCACTCTTCTAGGGAGGAAACGTGTGTGATGTGCACATCTACAGCAGAACTTGGTGTCTGAGCGGGGCAGCATAAGAGCCTGCCTGTAAGGAACTCGCCATGGGACCTGGCTTGTGCTTATGGAAAAGGAGGGGCAAATGTCACAATGTGATCTGTTTTCTATGGATTACTATTTCATTAAAATCTTATTTTGTATTCTTCAAACCTTCACACAGGGTTTTAGAGTATTTTCTTCTATTTCTATACTAGGAATGGGCAGGGGCAAGTGTCTATGTAATCAAGCATGTGTTTGCATACCACGGATACCCTGTGACTGCTTTCTGCAGTAGTATAATTCATCAGCGTATACACAATAAATGTGCATGATTGCACGGGGGTTGGAACTAGATGATCTTTAAGGTCCTTTCCAACTTGAACCATTCTGTGATTATTCAAACAATCACAATAGTGAGATGATCCAACTTTCTCACATGCCTTCTCAAAAATAATACTTCTAATGCCTGCACATACGGGCAGGTATATACTAAAAGCATTTGAGGGAAGTAATTTTGGCCTGAACTTGACAAGCTAAAAGTGGCTATAAAGAATCTTACTTGTAGAACCACCTAAATTAAAAAACGAAAGCACCATATGAATAAATGTGACTCTAGAAAAGTTACATAATGAAAATCCCAATTATGTTGGTAGCCTCCACTACTGATTTGAACCAGTATTTAACTATTTCATTTACGTATATTTTGTAAAAATCTTGTGTGTATACGTATTGTGCAAATGCAAGTTCTTTTGCAAAAGGTTAAATACGTCTTCTTTTTGCTTTAAATTTTATTGGCATTAAAGGTAGCTCATCTAAAATCTTAGTATTAAAATGAATGATAATGAACTATTTAGGGCTTTTGTTCTATCAACCGATGTTCATTATCAGGATGCTGTATATGGGATCATATCTTTGTAAATTGTGCAGTGACTAAGTATCAGTAACCTGTGACTTTGTGTTCAGATATTTTCATTTACATACTACAGACATTAAAAAATGCTGTAATATTGCTTTAGATTGAAATAAACTTGGTTTGGTGTTTTTTCACATAAGTTTCTTTTGATTATTAAGCTGAAGAAAATACTTCTCTTGACTTGTACAGTGAGAGGGCATTTAGGTGTAGGATTTGTTGCTTATTTCATGTCTGCAGTTTTCTTGCACCCTTGACCATGCTCTAAAGCACCATTTGAAATTCAATGGGTGTCTGCAGGCACTTAGGATTACCTGAGTGCCTTAGCAGCCTTAGCATTGGGCGGTTGACTTTTCTGGCAAATCAGTCCTTGGATCAGTGCAGAGGAACTGTAAAACCAGAGAATCTGGCTGTCTGGGAAGCTCTCAAAGACTGAGGGACCCTGAAAGGCTATGGATTTGTCCCTGCCTGCCACCACCATTCCCCCCAGCCACTGTGAGGACTCTTCTCTCTCACAACAAGGACTGCTACCATTCAAGCTTGTTGCTAGTTCGTTAAACTTGTTGCAAATACCATTTTACAACTTGTTTCTCTGATTCAGCTGCTTTCCACTACCATTCTTTCATAGTTTGATACCCAGAACATTACCCTTCTACTTCCCTTTCCAGAATACTTAAAGCACAAAGGAGCAGAAGGTTTAGTCATTAACCAGGTATGCTGCTTCACTGAGAAATTACGTGATTGAACCTAAATCATACCCTTCCTCTTATTACATAGATATTCCACTAGATGTCGTCTGGTATCACCGTAAAGAAGAAGGTATAACTTCTATGTGTGTCAGTTCAAACCGTGGACTCATGAGGATGGATGTGGGTGCAGGCTGTGGGGAAGCTCTCTCAAGTTTCATTGTAATGAATGCTCTTCTCTAGCCTGAAAGAGAGCCCTTGCCTAAGTAGGTGAGACACTGGGATTGAACAGGTAACTGACACATACCTTGAAGAGGCTGCTGAACAGGTCTGATATGGCCTGGCTCCTTTGAATTCCTTATGTTGCTACATGTATGAGTGCAGAACAACTTTAGTGTCATGATGGCATGTGCTAATAGCAATCATTTATTGCTTGGTTCATTCAGCAGTTGAGCTGGACATGCTTTTCTGAAAGAAAATGATGAGGAAAATTGAAAAGCCGAAGTATGTGTATGGTTGGACTTGATGATCTCAAAGGTCCTTTCCAACCATGAAGATTCTATGATTCTATCAAAACAGAAAAAATGGCTATATAATAACAGAGCTGCTGAATTTGTCAGTTGTTCTGGTCTGTTCTTTATCTAAGGACTAACTATCAATTGCCAGCTAGTTTAGACAATGTATGTTGACCATCTTGATTGCAACAACTTTTTCTTTTCAGCAAGGATAATGCTCCCAGATGAGTTCTTGCTCACAGTCTTGTATTTCTTTTTCTGTTTTCCTGTGTTCACTTACCTAGTAGCATCTTTTTTAATTCTCATGCCTTCTTTTTCTCTTGCCCTCATATTAATTCTTTCTTATTTGTGTTTCTATTTTAATGCTCTTCTGCTCAATAAAAATCTCACCCACCTACATCTGTTTCACGCTAGTGAACATGGAAGTACTGTCTGTCTCATTCTCTGCGTTGTACCCATTCTTTCCATCTACCCACATACTCCCTTGCTTGCACACAGCTACCCTTTCTCCTGCAGTACACCCACGCGCTGGCATTTGTGAATGTAGGAACACTGCTTGCTGGAGCTTGCCTGGTGCTCACATTCCTGATGCTGTGTCTTACAAGAGCATGTAAATAGGAGCACTGAGAATGTGGCTAGAGGTCTAGGGCGAAGCACAGGAAAAGTAGTAAAATATTAAAAGGCCTTTGTTAACCTTGAGGAGAGCACAAAGTGGATAGTTGGATGTAGGTGCTACTCATCCTCATTGCTATTTGAGTGGATGTAGTATAGAAATACCAGATCAACATTCTTGCTTTTCACTTAGTGCAGCCGTTGAGGTTTCCAGAGGACAGTCCTGTTCCTCTGGTTGCATCTTACTTGGTGGCTTTGAAAATAGCCTCAAGAAACATTAGGTTCAGTGTGCAGCAAAGATCTGCTCGCAGGGCAACAGGGAACAGTATTCACAGGTTCAGCTCCTTACTGTAGGCCACAACAACCAAAAAAACTGTTTGCAGCTATTTCTGGTTCTGTTTCTGTTCTGTCTATGGGTGGAATTAGGCATGGCTTGCTAGTAGTCACTGACTTCAAGAATTTGAATAGCTTCTATTATTTTCATGGCTTCAGGTTCTATTGATAAGGTCAGACAAATCTTACATTGCAACCAGTCTCTGCAAACTCTATTAACAATCATCTGCTGAGTGAAGACAGACTGAAGTCTAGATAGCCTTTCTGAAAACCTTAACTCAATTGTACACTATGACCTTTTTCTTCCCTTTTTCTTCCTAAAAGCCGTGATGTCATTGTGTGAACCTGATATTCTGCAACCATCAAAGTAGAAAAGGAAATCATGTGACTGGAAGCTTGGACTAGTTTTTACATGAACTTTCAACCCTTCTATTCAAACAGGCTTCAGAGAGGTGGGTACTGTGGTTCAGGTACAAAGCACTGTACATCCTTAGCTCTCTGTCAGACTCTGCGTACATGCTTGCAACAAAGTGCAACAGTAAACTTACACTTCCTGCGAGTGTACTCATTTTGAAGATGCCAGTTGTCCATCTTGCAGTTGTTTGTTTACTGTAAAGCTACTGATTACAGTTTGGTCCAAGCTGGTCAGAATATTTGATCATGTTCGTCCAGGACCCCCTGTCCTCCAGATGCTTGTTCCAGCTCACGAACAGTTTCTGGTTGGACTTTGGGCTTTGTTTGAACATCTTGAGCGTGTTCACTGTCTCCTCAGACGGGCATGAACAAGTATGTTGGCTTGCTCAAACTCATGTGTGGTTGGGTTACTAAGTTATTACTATTATGCAAAGAGTGTTTATTTTGTTTTATTTTTAAAGGCTATCCTCTAATAGCAGAAGCCCTCTGACCACAGTAACTTGGAAAAAAAACAAAACACAAAACAACAAACTCCTTGTGACTCAAGTGATGTTGTTTGTAGGCAGTTGTACTGTCACTTTAGTACTTTGACTGTATAATAAACTTTGAAGAGAAGCATTGCTAATCTGCTCTGTCTCTCCCTGCACACAAGTCTAGAGTGATCCTGAAAGGTTTACATTTCTGCATTTCACTTTTTATTCAAGCTATTTTTAATTTTATTAAGTGAAAACGACCACGTGAAACCTGGTCACCAAACTAGTTTAGATAACTGCTTTAAGGTTGTGTGGTGCCTAGGCTGTTTGAAGAATGTGATTGGAAGTGGTCAGTAGAGTTTAAACATCTTTGGGGTTTTTCAAAAGAGTACTTTCTGAAGCTGTTTTGAGAAATGAGGGGGAATGAGCTTATTTCCAAAATAAGCACATTAGTTCTTGCTTGATGTAAAATTCCTTTCTGTCACTAAAACCTTTGAGGCTGTATATATCCGAACAAAGCCAGGGGATAACCTTAACTTCTCTCTGACTTTGTTTCCAAGCATCCAAGACAAATTTAAATCATCCAATAAATACTAAGCAGGAACTTGTTTTGCAATTTCTGTCCGTGTTTAATGACTAAAGACTTAATTTCAAAAGCTTCATTTATAGACGTTACGTGCTCTGATACAATCAACATATGCCTCTGAATGGAAGATGATAACATCTAATTTTTCCACCTATTGTCATCTATTTTTGCTTTTCAAGCTCATTTCACAAGCATGAAGGAGATGACATCCGGAAAGCCTGTTCCTTCAAAGTGTGGGCAGAGATGGGTGGCACTTAGGGGTCTAAGGTGATGAATTTGTACCATTCATTACCATTTCAGCTTTTATTTCCTTCCTCCTTCACTGTGCATAATGATAGGATGTCTCTACTAACAGGCTTTCATGGATGGCTTTTTCAGTTTCAATACATGGAAGAGAATGATACTATGTTATACCATACTTTTAGTTCTATTTCAGGTAATACTAAAAATATCTATTTCAGGGAATACATTTAGAGAAGGCTTTCCAAATTGGAGAGGTTAAAATTAGTCTTCTAAACCCACATTCAGGGTCTGCTGGACTCTTGTGTTGTCCTATAATGAAAACTCTCTGCCGCAGGGAGAAGTTAATTCACTTCAAAAGTATACCTGAAGATGGTACAATGATTTTTTTACACTGAAACACTGACAAACAATGAAAATGTTTCCTTTGGGGTAGAACACTTAAAGAAAAGTCTGAGTCACCACTGTCAAAGCTTAAATCTTCTCCATGTACTGCATCCTGTTTTCCTATTCTGATCTGTAGCTGATGACTGATCTGATTCAACCGATTTTTGTAGACACCATGAATGAACAACAAATTTCCATTATCTTATGGTGTATTTTCACCCAAGGCAAGTCCTGCCTGACCAACCTAGTGGTGTTCTATGATCTATGACTATATCAGTGGACAAGGGAAGAGCTACGGATGTCATCTATCTGGACTTCTGTAAGACCTTTGACACAGTCCACCACAAGATCCTTCTCTCTAAGTGGAGGGAGATGGATATGATGGGTGAACTCTTCGGTGGATGAGGAATTGGTTGTTGGATAGTCACATCCAGAGAGTAATGGTCAATGGCTCAATGTCCAGATAGAGATCAGTGAGGAGTGGTGCCCCTCAGGGGTCCGTATTGGGACCAGTACTACTTCACATATTCATCAATGACATAGTGTCACCGAGTGCACCCTCAGCAAGTTTGCAGGCAACATCAAGCTGAGTGGTGCAGTTGACTTGCCTGAGGGACAGGATGCCATCCAGAGGGACCTGGACAAGTTCAAAAAGTGGGCCTGTGTGAACCTCTTGAGGTTCAACAAGACCAAGTACAGGGTCCTGCACCTGTGTCAGGGCAACCGCCAGTATCAATACCAGATGAGGATTTGAGAGCAGCCCTGGCGAGAAGGACTTGGGGGTACTGGTGGATGAAAAGCTGGACATGAGCCAGCAATGTGCGTTTGCAGCCCAGAAGGCCAATCACATGCTGGGCTTCATCAAAAGAAGTGTAGCCAGCAGCAGGTCAAGGGAGGTGATTCTGCCCCTCTACTCTGCTCTGGTGAGACCCCACATGGAGTACTGTGTCCAGCTCTGGGGTCGCCAGTAGAGGAAAGACATGGACCTGTTGGAAAGGGTCCAGAGGAGGGCCACGAAGATGATCAGAGGGCTGGAGCACCTCTCCTATGAAGACAGGCTGAGAGAGTTGGGGTGGTTCAGCCTGGAGAAGAGAAGGCTCTGGGGAGACCTTATAGCAGCCTTCCAGTACCTGAAGGGGGTTTATAAGAAACGTGGGGACAAACTTTTTAGCAGGGCCTGTAGTGATAGGACAAGGGGTAACGGTTTTAAACTAAAAGAGGGTAGATTTAGACTAGATATTAGGGGGAAATTTTTTACTATGAGGGTGGCGAAAGAGTGGAACAGGCTGCCCAGCGAGGTGGTAGATGCCCCATCCCTGGAAACATTCAAAGTCAGGCTGGACAGGGCTCTGAGCAACCTGATCTAGTTGAAGATGTCCCTGCTCATTGCAGGGGGGTTGGACTAGATGACCTTTAAAGGTCCCTTCCAACCCAAACTGTTCTATGTTTTTTTCCAAAAAGGGGAAAGCTGAATGTAGTTAAAAAAAATCAAATAAGCTGTTTGACATATATATTAAATATTTTAATGTGTTGGATGACAGATCCTGATTGTTCTGGAAAGTTTTAACAGTTAACTGATAATTAACTCAGTCCAGCATATTGTGAAAAAGGACAGTTTCCCCCAGTAGCCCACTGATTTATTTACCATATAGTAAATAGCCTGCATTCACAAGTTTCTCCTTTGAGTATGGGAAGCTTCCGGGGAGGCACGCTTTCTGTATTTGATGTGTAACATGTCCCGTTTTGGAAGAGTCTGCCATGCTGGGCAGGGCACAACCCACAGCTGTGAAACCAATCTGCAATACTGAGGCTATTTGTGTGCATGGGTGGCGGGAGGAGGAGGTGAGTGGAAAATCACAAATAAACTTGATATGGTGAATGCACCTTGTAAATGAACGAAAGGTCACAGAAAATACTGAGCCCTTAATCCTTTTGATCTGTATGTTCGGTTTTTCTGAGTGCAAAGAACCTCCTTTTTGGCAATATTTCAAAAAAAGAATTCACTGCAAAATAAGCATTGCATACTGCATTTTGAAAAATAGATTTTGAAGAAATAATAAAACTATCTGTCTCTGGACTATTTTAAAGCATGTAAATATTGTTAAGTGTCTTAAAATACTGTAAAAATTGTTTGTTGTGCCATTGAACTATTACTTATAGCTTCTTCCTTTTATAAAGTAATTAGCATGGATGGCACTATAAATTGCCATAAAATACTTCCAGATCTCTTGGACTTTGTTTAAACAACCCGCTTTGTATAACCCTGCTATAGCAACATATATATAATACTAGGCTTACGACTGCATCCCAGAGGCAGCTCTGAATTTCTTTACGCTGTTTATTGCTTGGTGAAACATGGAATTGTTGCCAGGGACACTGAAGTGGGCTGGAATATCTCTGGAATTAACAACCTGGGCTATTTGACTTTGTAGCTGTTTTCAGGTTCCTACTGCAAATGAGGTGAAAGACTTAGAAATGTACCAAGGTTGGGTTGTAAGGAGTGGAATAGTTTCTTTTTTTAAAAAAACCCAAACCTTTCCATTCTCACATGGTACCAAATCATGAACCAGGAAGAGATGCTTGTGGAGAAGAATGAAAAGTCTCTTCATCTTCCCTCCTCAAATACTCTGGTCTATACTAACTCTGTTATACAAGTGGTTGGTGTGCTCCCTGAGAGCAGTGTTAGTCTCTTCAGGGGATAGATTTAGCTTGTTTTTAGAGTGCTCTAACCAGCATGCTATAGTGTCACTTTCTCACCATTTCCTGTTAGGGCAGACCCAGTGACTCTTTGCAGGAGGTCAGGGTGCAGGGTGCCAGGTCTGGGAATACCAGAGCAGCTGTAGTGATTGCACTCAGTCTTTAGTGAAATGATTTGCTCTGCCTGATGCAAAGTCACAGGGCAGTGGGCATAGGCGGCAATGTTGGCCATCTCCTGAAGTGAGCAGTGACCGCTGCAGCGCCCAAAACCATGGCATAACTCCAGAGTCTGCCTTCTCCTTTTCATTATGTCTTCCTCTGGGACCTATATTGAGTTGGAAACACTTATCCACCCATTACCCCACCGAGCAGTCTCCCCAACAGCAGATGAAATTGCTTCTGACGAACAGTCTCCTCTGGCACCAACAAGCCATTAAAAAAAAAACCCTAACCCTAACTAGCCATATTATGAAATCTTATTTTATTCAGAAATTCCATACAGGTGTTTAGCTAGATCATGGCAAAAGTGTGAAACTGCAGGGGGGAGTAAATGGGGACTGGGCCCATACTAATTTAAGGGATTTACTGTCAAAAGAATAATGTTACTTGAACGCAATGTCTGTTTAGAAGGTAGCAGGCATTTCATAGTTCTCTCTTGTCTTCTGTGAGGTTGAAGCTATGGAAACAATGACGTTTGGTCCATGTTAACTGTGTCAGAACACATATGAGAATGCCTCTTTTGTGGGAAGCATAGTTGTTTTTCCTACTTCACAGGAATTAGACTTATTCCTACCAATCCTGGAAAATTAATTCATGTAAGAGAGCCAACTGGAGACTGGTTTACACTGTTTCAGGAGCATTTAGGTTTTGCAATCAGAGGGTCTCTCAGGTATATATATTTAACAGAAGGAAAACAATACTGCGAGACCAGATTCTTTTGTTCTGTATTTGCTGGCCTTGAAAGTGGGAAGATGTGATTTGCAGTGGCTTCCATCTACAACAGTAGGTGATGGTGAAAGTTGGCAGCAACTGCTACTTAGCTATCTATGTTTCTTCCAGCGGAGTTTTGCTTCTAACACTGAAGATTGGGACCTTCAAGGGAGGACAAAATGTCCCCAAAGGGTGGCAGTATGAACACAGTCTGCTCTCGCCATGAGAATGACGTCTGTGGGTTTACAGCTTCTCCATTTGGTATGGAATAATGGAGTGTGCCTGACTAAGATCATGTTATTTTGGAAAATGGAAAATCTGCAAGGGTGAGATAAAATCTTGTATTGCCACGCATGTGATAACTGAGTCTCATGATGGTAACTCATCAAGACCAGGGCACACTTTGATTTATTTTCATTTTGAACTCTAATGTCAATGCCTTAAATACTTCAGATTTGGTCATGCCTGTGTTCATAGTTACATAATTCAAGCATAATTGCAACTTTTCTTATTTAATTTAGTTCTCATCATTACCTACTCTGCTATCGGCTACTCATAACATTGTATATTTTAGAGTAAATTTAATACAATACCTGCAGTGAAACTAAATGACCTTTGATGCTAGGATTGGCATTGTAAATTAGAGTCTGGATCTTGCCAAGAATGTGACTGCTAGTGAGTGTCATCAGTTACTGCCTCCCAACATAAGCAAGCACGAGTGATCTGCTGTACTCAACACATCATCGGTATCGAAGTGTATTGAACTGTGGGATCAGTGATTAAAAATGTTGTCTACATTTGACATTTGACTCTGGTGCTGGTAGCTGGGGCAGTATGAAAAATAGGAAGGAAATTTAGACCTGCTTCTCTTTTTTGTTTGGTTTTTTTGTTGTTGTTGTTGTTTTCTTCTTGGGGGTCATGAGGATGGGCATATGTAGGTCAGGATCACCTACTCCAGACAACTAAGATTATGATTATGTAAAATAGGTTAAAAAAAAAACAGAAAAGGTTGTGTGGGGAAAATTAATATCTGGATAAGGAGATGGGAAGTATGGCAAAGTGGGACAGGAGAGGACCATATGTTTCAATACTTCAGTAATTACGGTGGAAAGACCACTTAAGATGTAAAATGATCATAAAACTTTATTTTTAGTAGATTTGATTGAAGAGTTGCTTATTATTTTGCAATAAATTAAACAGAAAATATGCTACATACCTGACTGTTGAATACAAACTTAGTAAAAGTACAGCTTATACAATCCTTATATAATTTAAAGTACATCAATTTTAAGACATATCAATTTATAATATATTTACAAAGCACAATAGCATCGTGGAGCTGCACTCATGCTTATTAACATTTCACAGATTAAAAAAAGGCATTAGTCAGTCCTTTCTGGGCATTTTCTTGTTATGCACAAAACTGTCAGTCATCCGTATTTTTCTTCTGAACTTGATAATCTTTTCCCAGCATTCAGCTTGCTGCTCTTGCACTTCCTAATAATCAGCAGTTCTTTGGGTTCTAAGACTTGGTTCAGCATTCACAGTGTAGTTCAAACAATAAATAGTATCCATACCCTGTCTTGACTCCATGGTGTATGGGAGGAGATTTTTCTCCCTGTGCTGCTCTCACCCTTGTAACAGTCTTGCCAGCTTTTATCCTGCGTTCTCTTGGCCATGGAGCTGTTTGCGTCTCCCTTGTACCCCTCCTCCCGAGGCGGGGGTTCTCCTTGCTGAGCTCCAACCGCCCTGAAAGATCTCTCCACAGGATATTTGTCTCTTCACTGCCTCAAACACTTCATTTTGAAGTGTTGGTTTGCAGCTGGTTCAAAAGGTTCAGGTAGACTTTGGATTTCAAAAATCTGGGATATGAATCCCTCTCCATGAGGATGTACACAGTTTTCTGGGCTTCATCAAAACTTGTGTGAGTTGGATCTTGTGCCTTTTTGGCTGTTGCTTCCCTCATCTGATAGTCAATATTGATCTGGAAAGTGAAAAACAAATGCCATCAACACCTTAAAAATATACTTTCTTTCTATATCTATCATTTTGTTTTGTCAATAAACAAATTTGCAGCCTTAGAACTCAGTGTGACCGTTCAATACCAGAACTGCAAAATGAGGGAATTTTAATGCTTATATCCCAGTTATGCACAAAAATTGCTATTGAGTATAGAAGTGCCGTTTCTTATGGAGTCAGAAGTCACGCAACTGAGCAAATGGAGAAGCAGAGGAACAACCTCCAATTAAACCTCCGGTTAAAACAATAGGAGAAATCTTGTGCAAATTGAGAGTTTCCAGTTTGAAATATGATCAACATATACAACTTTTAATTCTCCAGAATGTCCACATATTTTAAAAGGCAAGAAATATTCCACGTTTCTCCTACTAGCAAAACTCTAAGTATCTGACTCCAAACACCAGCAGTAATTCAAACTGGGCTGACTCAGAGAACGGCATCGTGTGCTGAGCTGCTGGTGCCTCTGCTGAGCTCCTGCCAGTGGTGCTCCCAAGTACCGGCCTGTATCATGTGACTCTACTTGTGAGATCTGATAATCTCACAGCTGAAGACAGTAATGATGAAAGTACACCATAAAAAGATGCATCTCTCTTTGTCCTGTGTAACTGAATGACTGTATGAGTATCTCGGTGAAGCTACGCTTCTATCTGCTGATTTCCCAGAATCCTTGTACTCTAATACTAGACAGATTAACTTTGTACTTACCTGTTTAATAGCATCTGACTGAACAAACTCCTCATAAATCCTCTCTGCTTTGCCATGTAAGTGATCAGACTTGGTTTTCTTGTAATCCTCACAAGCCAACCAAAACTCAATATTTTCCTCGCTGAACTCTGACTTCAGGAACTCACGAAAGACACCTTGACCACCTAAAGCCAACACAAATGCATCATCATTTAAAGCATGACATTTGTGACCAGGGAGAATAAAATAAATAGCAGGAGATGTATTGAAATTTCTGTTATAGAATTTTGACAAAATACACTGTTCTTCCCTTCTTTGACATACTACAGATACCCTAATATTAGGGGTGATGGAGTCTTCCTAACTACATTCAGCATTTTTTAGATCTAGACCCTGGGTACCAAAATACATCAATGGATTGTCTTGGGGTACAAGTGGAGAGAAAATCCCAAATTAAACTGATGTGTTATGCAAGGACAGAAGACTGATCAAAAAGCACTGAATTGAGCCGTTTGGGGTTTATTTGCTATAGTGGGAGTAGGAAAGAGAAGGAAAAAAAAAAGCAAACTTGGAAGCAAAGCTGTAACAGTAGCTATGTTACACTGGAGCTGTAAATAACTGACATGAAACTGGCCATTCTCTGGCAGTGTTTGCAGAGTGCTACAGCTTTGCCTATTTGGTCAGATTAGGTAAAATTTTGTCCTCAGAATAACAACGAAGTCATACTGAAGTAATAGACTTACTTTGGCTGGCCAAGAGCTTTTCCAAAGACTGGGACCACTGTATTACTTCCTCTGCAGAAAGCCTAAGATGACAAGAAAAAGAAAAGACTTTAGGCAAGAAACCATGTGGTTGGTTTGCATGTTTAAAGAAGACAAATTTTATAATTTATTCTATTAGAATAAATTCTATAGAATAAATTCTATAATTCTATTAGAATAAATAAACAAATAAAAATATAAATTCTAATTCTATTAGAATAAATTCTATTCTATAGAATAAATAGAATTTATTCTATGCTAGGAATATGCACCAGGTATTTATTAAACTTATGGCTTTCTCATAATCTGAGATCCTGGAGGCAAGTCCACATTGAAAAAAATAATCAGAGATATGGAAAACCAAGGAACTATGATGTTGTCCTGAATTCTGTTCCCAGAAAGATGAGCTTTTACTGTACTGTGACCAAATAATTTTGTATCTGTACTTCTGTTTCCATATTCCTGAAATAAGAATGGTAATACCAATGCTCTTCACTTAAGTGTGAAGCATAATTTCTTGTAAATCTTTAGAGAATGGACACAATTTTCCTCTGAAGAAAATAGATTTACCTGCAGTGTCTTCTCCCTCACTGTTTGATGCAAATACATCGCACCACTAAGAAAAAAATCCTTAACTCCATGAAGAGTTTCTACTTCCTAATGCTCACTTCTTTGGTATTTTGGAAATTCTAGGCATTAGTATAATGTTTGTTGTTCTATAAGTAGTTTAGAAATTAATAAAATAGTTTACTATGTAGTAATCTAGCTATAGTTATATTTTGTTATATCTTAGTGTATCTCTGTACTTACATGACATTTCTGGAGTTAGAAGTCTTGATCCCAGATTCGATATGTGGTACCATGCACTTCAAATAATTTTTGAGATCCGCACCACTGAAACCAATGAACAGACATTTTTGTAATCCGTTAAAATTGCAGTTGCGTTTCAATTCTACTTAAATTTCTTAAAACTTTTAAACAGAGGCAGACAGCTCCATTCTCTGCCTGAAGTCTGGGAAGTTACATATCCAAGTAATTTTTTTGAAAAGACTAAGAGGCTCCCAGTGTGCCCAAAATCTACTCCTGATTACTTAAGGGAGTCAATTCATTTGTATGCATCAGCTCAAGCCATTTTAAATGATGCTATAGTCCTGGGCTTCACGCAGGCTTTGCAGTCATTTAGCCTGAAACACGCTGCTAATTCTTAATCTCCAAGATTCTAGTGTTATTTTAATTACTAACAAATTAGAGTTTATACTTAGATATATATACTTACAAAGCCTTTTGCTTCTTCTTATGGATTTTGCCTTCTGCAAGCTTGCAGTCTTCTTTTCCATTTAATTCAGTCATGTTGTTGTGGGGAAAAAAAAATCCTGGCATTTTACTTAACATTAATGTGAAGAGACGTTTGCAATGATAATCCTCCAAGCGCCAAATGTCAGTTCACTGACTCTGCTGCTGCCTTTTATTGACGCAGGCAGCCCTGCTAGTTGGTGTGAACAGATCTGTTTATCATGTATCCTCACCACAAACTGTGGAAGTTACCTTTTTTCAGTGCACAGTGACGTGAGTCTTTTGAGAAAGAAAACAGACAGCAGTGTCTCGTGGTTGAGGTTAAACCGGATGAGACTGAATTACTTTGGGTTTGTTTTGTGTGTCTGTGTTACCAAAAAAAAATCCCCTCTAGAACTTTGAATTCTTGTCCCTTTCTGATTGGTACTTTCAAATCAGAAATACTTCTTGGTTTTATCAAATGAGCTGCAAATACTGCATTTTTATCTTGACAAAATTCACCTGCTAACATGCCTCTGTTATGAAATGTCATACTTCGCAATTGATTTGATGGGTTCAGTGGAATATTAGAAAAGAGTACTTCAAGATATGCCAGTATTAAGGTTCCATATGCAACAAGCTATTTGCAAGTCACCAATTGTTCTTCAAACTAGAATACTGTTAGATAGAGGAATCTGATTTGTTTAGATATGAGTGCTATGAAAATGTTTAAAAGTGATTTTCATGGGGAAGCGGTTTGAAACAGCAAAAATTATTTAATTTGGTTTAATTTTTCCAAGTCGGATTATTTGCAAGCACACTGCCATATTTCAGGAATGCATCTGTAATTTTAAGTGATTTGACATGTGTAAAGATTGATTTAAAGTAAAGAGCTGCTGTTTGCAAAGAATGTGAAGACTACAATGTGTTAGAGGGACATCTGCATTCTTTGTATATACTTTGTATGTACTATGCAAGAAGAAACCATAAATACAAAGCAAGATGAAAAATAACAGTTAGCCTCTATTTATCCGTCTGAGTTGATGATTTAGAGGTTTAAGTACTTAATCTGGTTCCTGGGCATCCCAATTTCTGCTTGTCTGTTGTTCTTTGGTGGTTGGGGTTTTTTTCTGAGAAGTTTCAAAGATTTTGTTTTGTTGAATAATGCATGCAACTTTGATTACTTATAAATAGCTCATGAATGATTTGTACGGGGCTGCATATGATTATGGTAACTGAGAACTTGCTCACATGTCCCCAGTTTCATGGTGGACTGTGCTACAAAGGTCTCAAGGAGGCTGAAAGTCGCCTGCAGACAGATGTGCATGCAAGGACAGACAGTTTGCATCAGGGTGGTTTTAACCACAGGAGGCTACTGATCCTCTGAATATTAGCAGTGACATAAATGTGGCTGCATAGGCTGTACTGCAGGAAACGTTTATCTTCACAATATCAGGTAAACACTGACCTTTGTAAGGGAGAGGTACTTATTAACTGCTCTTAACCCCCTTGAACACGGCCAAAAAGGAAGAAAGAGATGTTATCAGTACCATATTTGTTTTCATACGTAGCATGCTGGTTTTTGACATTCAGCCCCATCAGTGTCTCATTGTATTTCTTCGGTTAGTAGCTGTCCTCAGTGAATTACTGGGAGGGTCATAGAGATGCTGCATCCAAAGCCTTCTCAGAAGGGTGCAATAAAGGGTAAGAGGTAACAGACACAAGTTACATTGAGGGAAAATCCCTATTCCCTACCACATCTCTCTGTACTTTGTAGCCTCAGGCTAAAAAGGGGGCAAGGTCTTGAACTAATAATTAGAAGCAGGTATAAGTAAGCCATCAGTTAGGTTCTGTGAGTCTAGGAGGGACTAGATAGAGTTGCTCCCCTGAAGAATAGGACGGTTTGCTTGTTTGTGCCTATTATCAATGCAGGACTGTTGACAGTTGTTTATCAGACAAGGAATGTCTGTTCACCATTTAAAACAAAGTTACTATCTTTACCTTTCAGATTTGTTAAACATATCAATGACACATTACATCGATGCACATTTCCTAAATTGAAAATATTTCCTGAGTATGAATATGGTTACTGTAGAGAATCCCGTTTTGAGCAGGAGTTGGACTAGATCCCACAGACGGACTCTGTGTTGGTCTCCTCCAGCTTGCATGATGCTATTGTTCTGAATACTTAGACTTAACATTTGTAGTATCACAAGTGCTACTTATTCTTAACACAGCTTTAAAAATATAATACTTCAAAATCTTATGCATTCATCCATATTCATGTTCACTATCCTTGTTGCCTGTAGAGAGAAGTGTAGTCCAGGCTCTGGTGGGATTTAACATGATACCACGAGGAATAGTTAGGTCCTGACCCAGTGGAAAGCTTTCCATATAACTTCTGTCCTCCTAATTTGCTGGGTCTTTTTCAGTTTCATGATGAGATGGCTGGTAACAGACCTGTCTCTCTCATCTCCCACCATCTTAATCTACCTGTAAAATACTTCATTCTATTTCATGCAGAGCACGCTGGCTACTTGCTGCTTGAAATACTGTCTTTTTTTAATTATTAGTCTCCTTTTCTTCTATTATTATCATTACAAGAAATTGCAAAAAGTATTTTTTGAGTCTTACAGTTTTAAAGCTAATTAGAATAACCCCATCACTTGATACAGAACCCTCTTTGTCCTAAGATTGGCATTGCCTCATTTGACTCTGTCCAATTAAAGAACAGAGGAGCATTTTTTGCAGCAACAGTAGTCAGCTGACTATCACCAGTTGTTTTTTTACTATTTTCCAGATCTCTTGTAGGTTTGTGATGAGTAATTCATCTAACTTCTTAATGTGTACGGAAGAAACTTGGAAATACTCATTAATATTCAACCTGTTCCCATACAGTTTTTCCCATTCTCTCCAGCCACCACTTGGTAGAGTGTAAGAAGAGAAAACATGTGAGAGTATTTCCAAGATTACAACACTGGACAAGTTTAGTTACACCAAAGAAGATTAAAAAGTCCCATGGACTCTCTAAGTCCCACTTGCTGGTGTAAACAATTTCAAGATTCTTCTCCTGACTTCTGCTTTTACATTTCTCTTTGGTCGCTCTTGACTGGCTTACCCTCATTCATTCTCCATTTCAGCCCAGTTTCATTTCTGAATGTTACATTTTGGCTTAGGCAAGCTGTTAGCTCTCATGTATGGCCAATTTATAGCTTTACTGTACTCTTGCTGTTTATCATACAATTCTCTGGAGTTCTCTGGCCAAATCTGTGCTGGGCTGGAGGGCTGACCTCCAGTGCCCAGTCAAGCAATGCTGCCCCATTGCAGAATATCCACTTGCTGGTCACATAGCTGAGCCTTAACTTAACTATGAAAACAAGTGATTTCTTCTAAATGCTTCTGTCTTTTACATGACCTAAAGATGTAACCTACTGATAATCCATCTCTTAAGCAAAAGAGGCACTTAAAGGAAATAGAAACTAGTTTTTATGTGAGAGGAAACCATTCATTTTACAAAAAAAGGGAGGGCGCTTTTGAGCAGCAGGGATAATAATTTGGAACGTTAAAATTTTCTCTAATATCATGTAGTCAGTCTGTAACGGAGTGATAGTATCCATTATGAATGTTCATTTAGACCTGATTACTGCTATAAGCAAATGTTTTCTGGAATGAAATCCTAAAGCCATGGAGATTAAAATCTTGCTACTGGTTTTAGTGGTCTCATTCTTGGTGTTGGATTGATTTGACTGAGAATTGGGTTTTTTTGAGTGATATTTCTTTTGTTTGAACTTTCAGGTGTTCCCAATGATAGCTTTTATTCCTAATTAATGAATGGTAGTTTTATTTTTGCAACAATTAAGGCAAAACCAGGGCTGAATGGCATCAGACTTCTCAAAATACAAGAGGGATTTTTATTTGAAAAATATCCGAAGTCTAATGCCAACCTTTGAGCAAGGAACGCCACAAGTTAAACTTTGGGTAACAATCTTCCCCTTGAAAAAGTCTTGTTGCATTTCTTCTGTTGCCAGCATAAAATGAGTAAAGGACATACTTAGCTCAATGTTTCAGCTCACGCATGGACAGAGCCAGAGACCGGATTCTGGAGGGCAAGTGACCAGAGCTTTCCTGAATTCTGTTTTAGCTCTTTCACTTCCTCAGTATAAAATGGCTTCACAGAAACACTCCTGCAAACTGCCAGTTGTGTCCAGAATTGCCCTGTCTACTTATGAAGTATCTGCAGAATACTTTTAGGGGATTTTTTTTTAGGGGTTTCCCTTGCTTCTGTAGAGGACTTTGTGGAGTTTTTTTTACAATGACAGTGAAGGGGAGACCAGGCAGGAGCTCTTTGAAATCACTGTAGAGAGCCTACGAGTGAAGTGTTCCATGTTTTTATGGATCATATGGAGATTAAAATATAGTCCATTCCCCGCATCCATTCTGGTATACCTACTAGCTCTGTAGAGATTACAGCAGGTTTTTCCTTTGTCTGTCTCAACTTCTAAATATTTCCATGGGCCCTGAGCTCCCAGCTTGTGTGACTTCAGTCATGTTACTAATCTCTCTGGCTACTTCATGTGGCTGTTGTGAGTCACCATTAGCTATTGGAAGTTTGGAAGTCTCCAATAAAAAGCGTTGCAGAATATAAGTTGTTCTTACAGTTACTATTTCCTGTATGGCATCCTTTCAGATTTTTATGATTACAGAAAAATATTAACAATATTTTATGAGAAATGTTGTTAGCATTAACAATCCTGTTTAGAGTCAGTGCAAGGAATTATATATGTATATTTCCTCATTATACTGAAGCACACTTCGCTGAGACACGCATACCCAGTAAGTCTCCTTTTTCTTATGACCATTTCTTAGAGTGTAATAAGCTTATACAGTTTATCAGAAATCAGATCCTTTTCATTCTGGGGTTTTCCATCTGAAATAAATTAACTGTTTAATTTCTGTGAAATCAGGGGACTTCTGGTTCTCAGCCATACTGACTGACACCTGGATTCAAAAAAAAAAAAAAAAAGAAAGAAAGAAAGAAAAAAATGCAGTACAGTGACTTTTGGGTGCTGATGGTGATGCTTCCTGTGTCTGATGTTCGGTAGCGCAGGAAATGTGTTCATCACGCACCATCTGGGAAACGCATGCATTTCTCATTACCTACACACATTTTTATGCAGTCGCACACTGATGCACTGAACCAGTGCATTGTTTCTTGTGTGTTATTAAGCAAAAAAATGTGAGAACAGGGCCTGAGGTAGTGGTGTGTGAAGCAGAGTTTACTAAGTGTTTTCACTATGAACATGGAAATGTGATATGTGAGCACAATACAAGTTTAGCTTTTGAAATTTGCAGACTTCAGTTTCACCTGAATCTTAATGGAGGAAAATCAGATGCTTTTTCTTTCTTACCATTCTAATAGATGGTAAAATTCTGTATCCTTCACTTCTAAAATAACAAATGGTTTGATTGAACACAGACAGCAAGGTGAAACTCTTGGTTTGCATTTTGAAAATGTTTTTAGGCACTTTTAAACAGGAAAAATATTACTGAAGCATTAAGTGGAGTTATGCTGATAAAGACTTTTCTGTAGAACTACAAACAGTTTAAGTGTCTTTTTTATACTTGGCATTATAAATCTCCTAGCTGAATTATAACATCAGTACAGTCTCAGATAAGCTTTCATTTTGACCAAAAAAATCCTCACATGGATGGGTTCATCCAAAAATTGCCTTGTTACTGGAAGCCACTCCAGACACAAGAAGGGTGTCTGGAGAAGAGTGTCTGTCCTGACACTCAAGAAAACAGGCAGACATATACAGGAGACTATCTTGGCTAAATAGGAAACTCACGACAGAGTTCAGATTCAAAAAAGTAGCATGCGGGGTGTCGAAGAACGAACAGGCTACAAAAGAGGAATTTAGGAACATTTTCCAGGGGTGTAGGGATGCTGTTGGAAAGCATCTTTATAGGGGGATTATCAAGAAGAGGAAACCAGGCTCTCACAACGGTGTGTGGTAAGAGGATGAGAGAAAATGGGTGCAAATTGGCATAAGAGCAGTTCATGGATATACAGAAAAACTTTTTCCCCCCTTAAGGCCAGTCAAGTAGTGGAGTGGGCTGCTCAGGGGGCTGGGCCATCTCCATCCTTGAAGATTTTCCAGATCAGACTGGATAAAGCCCTGAGCAACATGGTCTAAACTCATTGCTGATCCTGCTTAGAACAGGGAATGGGACTAGAAACCTCCTGAGTTCCTTTCCAACCTGATTTATCCTGAGATCTTATCTATAACTAAGAGTGAAAGCCACACTATAGAAGTCTAATTAAGTTAGAAGAGTCCTGCTCAGGAAATAACAGTAACTGTAGAAATTAATACAGGTTTCCAACTTGACTTTTTTGAATGAGAACTGCGTACCGAAAGTGCATCATTCAAATTACCATTTTCTCTATCTCTCTCTGAAAATACTTGCCAAGTATATAGGTGAAGTAGCAGAAAGTTACTTCAACAAATGGGAAAATGGAAGTTATCTACATAGTCTCAATTTAAATATATAAAGATTTTAAAGCTATGTGTTTTCTGTGATGTTCTCCCAGAACCAGCTCTGCTTTTGATGAACCAGGGAAGGGAGTTTAGTTCAATTTCCTGTCATTTACTTTGAATCTCAATTGCTGTCTGCTTTGAATTATCAGGTATTACAATGTGTTCAACAAAAACACTTGAATTTCCTCACGTTTGTCATATTTGCGCTGTTTTATGTGGGAACTTGGCACTTTACAACCTGTACCACAGAGACAGACCCCACCCATCCTACTAGTCTACCTCCCTGCCCTTCCATATGCATTGCACCTGACATATTCTGATAGTACAGGTGAATCATTTATTTCCCTGATGCTCAAGAAGGTTGTTTCCTGACAACTATGCTGCATCCCTCAATCCATTCAACACCTAAGGCAAAGCCAGTCCTGCTGCTGACTGCACAGGGAAACAAAAGCTGCTGCAGTGCCTGATGAGTTTGCACACTCATCCCTGCAGAGCTTGGGCTGGCTGGGAAAGAGCTGATATGCTACTGGTATTTTAACAGTTGCTGCTGCATGCATAAGAGCTGCAAAGGAAGGACTGAAAGGGGAAAGGAGGAAACAAGGGGAATGAGAGAGATCTAAGGATTTGGAGAGTCTCCAGATGCTTGAGGCAGATGAAGCTAACACTGGACAATGTAAATGCTAGGAAGTTCTAATTTAGTCTGGAGAAGGGTTTTGACTTGCTGGCAGGGTGATTAGTGTCAGTTTAGTTTAATGAAGAAGAAGCCTGTAATAAATCGTATCCAGAGAGTAGTGGTCTCAATGTCCAGATAGAGATCAGTGAGGAGTGGTGCCCCTCAGGGGTCCGTATTGGGACCAGTACTACTTCACATATTCATCAATGACATAGTGTCACCGAGTGCACCCTCAGCAAGTTTGCAGGCAACATCAAGCTGAGTGGTGCAGTTGACTTGCCTGAGGGACAGGATGCCATCCAGAGGGACCCGGGCAAGTTAGGCCTGTGTGAACCTCTTGAGGTTTAAGGCCAAGTGCAAGGTTCTGCACCTGTGTCAGGGCAACCGCCAGTATCAATACAGGCTGGGGGATGAAGGGATTGAGAGCAGCCCTGGCGAGAAGGACTTGGGGGTACTGGTGGATGAAAAGCTGGACATGAGCCAGCAATGTGCGTTTGCAGCCCAGAAGGCCAATCACATGCTGGGCTTCATCAAAAGAAGTGTAGCCAGCAGCAGGTCAAGGGAGGTGATTCTGCCCCTCTACTCTGCTCTGGTGAGACCCCACATGGAGTACTGTGTCCAGCTCTGGGGTCGCCAGTAGAGGAAAGACATGGACCTGTTGGAAAGGGTCCAGAGGAGGGCCACGAAGATGATCAGAGGGCTGGAGCACCTCTCCTATGAAGACAGGCTGAGAGAGTTGGGGTGGTTCAGCCTGGAGAAGAGAAGGCTCTGGGGAGACCTTATAGCAGCCTTCCAGTACCTGAAGGGGGTTTATAAGAAACGTGGGGACAAACTTTTTAGCAGGGCCTGTAGTGATAGGACAAGGGGTAACGGTTTTAAACTAAAAGAGGGTAGATTTAGACTAGATATAAGGGGGAAATTTTTTACTATGAGGGTGGCGAAAGAGTGGAACAGGCTGCCCAGCGAGGTGGTAGATGCCCCATCCCTGGAAACATTCAAAGTCAGGCTGGACAGGGCTCTGAGCAACCTGATCTAGTTGAAGATGTCCCTGCTCATTGCAGGGGGGTTGGACTAGATTGTAGAATCATAGAATAGTTGGGTTGGAAGGGACCTTTAAAGCTCATCTAGTCCAACCACCCTGCATCTAGCCATCTAGTCCTTTGAATGTCCCTTGCAACCCAAACCATTCTATGATTCTTTGAAATGCCCTTACTAGAGTGGCTGCTACTTGTGAACTGCTGGTACCTCTGTGCATTTGGGGAAATCCAGCTACTAGTGGTTAGCATATAATTCCTGGGAAGAATGTGGGCAAAGGCATTATTACAATGCAAGTCTACTATGTTTCTTTGAAAACTGAATTTCTCTTTGGTCATATACTTTCTAGCTAAAACAAGTTATTTGTCACGGTCACGAACAATTGTTTTTATGTCTGACAAGACAAATATTCCTGAACATATTCCCCCACACTACCAGTGCCTGTGTTTGGCATGTGTTTTTAGGCATCGTTCAGGATGCCAGTCTGAATGTTTAGCAAAATCTTTGGTGCATGAGTTTGATTAAGCACAGCCTAATCTTTCACAAACCTTCTCCTTGCAGTTAGGAACAGAGCTTATGTAAGTGGCCATGGTTTTACTAAAATGTGTATCAATCAGCCTCTTTGAGTCCCTAAGTATCTGTCTCCTCTCTAAGGTGTGTGGGAAATGACTCTACTTTAATTCACATCTAAATTACAAGTCATAGAAAGATCGTCCCTTGTCATTCAATACCACTGTACAGTTCCTTACTAATTATCTATCTGGAAGTCTACAGACCTTGGCTAATATGAGTACTGAATATAGTCTTTGTTTAAAAGAGGGGTTGTCACAGCCTCAGAATGGGTTTTCCTAATACATGTCATTATTAAATCACAAAGTAACCACCATGTCCCACCAGTTCCCCACCAGTGATGAGAACTAATTATTTCAGCCCTGTTTCTGTAACTTCCATAGGCGACTAAAACTGCCGTTTCTGCAACGTGGGCTGTATGCTGGCAGGTCTGGAATTCCCCATTGACTGTGTGGTGTACATGTCAGTACTGTAAACCAGGTGAGTTTTAATATATATGACCATTTCCCTTTAATTTTGAAATGAATTTGAAGACGAAAAAAAGAGAATTCAGTGTGCAAACCAAGATAACCAAATCTGGAGGGAAGGTTTCATATGAGCGGCAGGAAACGGAACCCTCTGAGTTTCATGACAATAATAGTTTTGCTATTAACTGCTGAGCTTTTTTGTGCTGCTCTGAGTTACTCTGAAAGCAGTCATCAAAGCTTGATATATGTTCTTCTAACCTCGGCCTGAAAAATGGGGCCTGGAAACCACAGGATAACAACTCCCTTATAAAGATAGCTTTTCTATAGTTTGGCACTGCCTAGCCAGTGTGAAAGGAAGCAAAAAAAAACCCTTTTTTTTAATCTTTTCTGTCTTAAGAGCGTAAGATATTTATAAAAATTTGTGGATGTGTGTGTATATATAACTTTACATTATCTCCAATATCCCTTTAAATGTAATAGTAGAATGGCTCTTTTCTTTCCATACATTATATGTTTGCAGCAGATCTGATGAAAACATAGCTGTTAGGAAATATTTGTAGATCACAGAATGGTTTGGATTTGAAGGTACCTTAAAGATCATCTAGTTCCAACCCCCCTGCCATGGGCAGGGACACCTCCCACTAGACCACATTGCTCCAAGTCCCATCCAGCCTGGCCTTTAACACCTTCAGGGATGGAGCATCCACAGCTTCCCTGGGCAACCTGTTCCAGTGCCTCACCACCCTCACAGTAAAGAATTTCTTCCTAATATCTCATCTAAATCTCCCCTCTTTCAGTTTAAAACCATTACCCCTCATCTTATCACTCCACTCCCTGATAAAGAGTGTCCTCCCCCATCTTTCCTGTAGGCCCCCTTTAGGTACTGGAAGGCTGCTATAAGGTCTCCCCAGAGCTTTCTCTTCTCCAGGCTGAACAACCCCAACTCTCTCAGCCTGTCTTCATAGCAGAGGTGCTCCAGCCCTCTGATCATCTTCGTGGCCCTCCTCTGAACCCATTCCAACAGGTCCATGTCCTTCTTGTGCTGAGGGCTCTAGAGCTGCACGCAGTACTCCAGGTGGGGTCTCAGGAGAGTGGAGTAGAGGGGCAGAATCACCTCCCTCGACCTGCTGGCCATTCTTCTTTTGATGCAGCCCAGGATGCAGTTGGCTTTCTGGGCTGCAAGCGCACATTGCTGGCTCGTGTTTTGTTATTAGTGTTAAAAGTGGCTTTGCAACTTCCAAGTCTGTTTAAACACCGCTTATTCTTGGTTTTGACTTAAACCTTGGCTGTCGTCTTTAACTCTCAAGCAATGTATTGGAACATGCTGCATTCAGTGACACTGGACCAATGTTGGTGTTACAACTAGAAAATAAGAGTAACGTAATAGATTATTATTCTGTATAGAAGCACAGGTCTGATTTTTAGAATTGTTTATGATCTGATTATACCGTTCAGTTTTACCATAAGCTCAGTTAATGTAGGAATATCCACAGTAAGTGAAGGAAATTGAAGATAACTTGGATTTTTCAGGTATGACTTTCTCTTTTTTTCATGGTTGTTAATGCCCTTGAAATCCTAACACTTGCTGTTATTTGTTTTTCTGAAAACTGCAGAATAGCCCCCCCCACACACCTATTTACTTTTAATGAAAAAATCAAGCCAGGTAGTAAAGCAGTTTGAATTCGGTGGAGTTAGACTGATCGATGCCAAAAATCTCCCCCTTAATTGTAATGGTAAGAGACAGTTCCCTCAGCTTGGAAGCTTTTTCTTCTTCCTTCCTCTTATTACTGTTATTCAGAAAGGAGGAAATTCAATAAAAAACTTACAGTGGGTCTGTTAAAAGGCAAAAGAGTGCAGAGCAAAGGCATCTTGGACTTTTTAATATAAAGGTCAGGACTTAAGGACCAAATAAGTAAAGACAAGAAGTCAGCAAATAAGAAAGTTAACTTCTGAGCTGAATAACAAATAACAGTCTTCACCTGCACCAGAAGGACACAGATAAATAGTAGAAGATTATTGATAAAATTTCTCCTACCAATGGAAAATAGCAGTATTTTTCCTACTTTGTGGTTGTCTTCCTCTAGTGAATTGCTATGTCATGCCACTTAATTTTTCAGATGATTATTGGTTATGAAGAAGTTTTTTCATGGACTCTGTCCCATGGGAAAATTTTTCCTAGTGTACTGATTTTGGTTGGTTACATTTTGCTTAGGATCTTGAATGTGGCAGATTCTCCCTCACCTAAACAAGTGTTGCTGCTTTGAAAATGGCAAAATAAGGATGTCACCTTACTGCTGGGGAAAAAAAGTGTCATCTGACATTCTGCTTGACATGGCCGCTCTAACTTTGGCCATCAAGGATGATATAAGCAGAATACACTAAACAGGAATCTACAATGAACCTTGATAAATATTGAATACATGCTTACCATATTCTCATGTTTTATGCAAATCAACCTCTCCAGTGAGGTCATAATAGAGAGACCTAACAACGTTTACTTGCATCATTTAAAGTTCAGAATACTGTTCACATATTGTGGTTTTTTTTAACTTGGTTTTGTCTCCTTTTGTAGCGAGATTTGTTTTGTAAAAGCCATCCCCTTTCTTTTTGATTCCTCTTACGTTCATTGAATAACCAGCACCACTTTCACTTGTCATCTGGTTTAGTCTCACTGTGTGTTGCTATGGCACATTCCAAATATTAGGGACCTGTGTTATAACAAAGCCCAAGGCTCCACGTGGTTTCCAGTCACAGAGCACAACAATTGGAAAAATATGATCTCAGAACCCAAGAGACTACCACAGACCTCAAAACATTACAACACATGGAATATATAGTTTACAATGCTTATGGTTGCATTATTGAATGAGGATGCTGCTTACCTATCTACCAGTCGACAGGCTCGGTTCAAGACCAGACATGTTTTCAGACTATTCTACTATTTCTTCAAATGTCGTTTCTGTGAATTTTACTTTCTCGTTTTCACTGGCTTGTACTCACACCTGTTTCCTTTTTGCCTAACTTTTGTTACACCTTGTATTCATAAAGAAGTAAGAGCACATGAAATCTGAAAAAATCTCTTTAGGGGATTCTTCTGCGAAGACAGACAACCACAAGACTTAACTCAGGACTGTATATGCTTCTTGTATTTTCAAGAAATGAAGCAAGGGCTAATGCTAAGACAAAGAAGCAAATCATACAATTGCCTAAAAAAAAATTATTTCTGCACATATTTTTTATCTGTGGTTTATCTGGATTTTTTTTCCCTTACAATTATTGCTTTTCATCCTCTTCTTTCTATGAAGCATCTCTGTAAGCGCTAAAGAGATCATTCAGCTCAGCCTTTCTATCATGTTATCACTGCATGTGAACTTCAAGAAGGTGGCAGCGTGCAGAAGGACTGTGGGTGAGGTAATTGTAACAAATGACTGAAACAAAGGAGCTGGTAAGAAAGAAAAAACAAAGGAAAAAGAGTGAGAGGACGCTTTTCCCATACAACCTGCAGCTGTGCTGTGGAATGAGGGTCCAAATCCCTTACTTTCTCAGGTCAACAGACATTAGTGAGATGAGGAAGAAGCTGTTACATTTGTTTTTTCCCTAAACTTCATAGCAGAGTTTAGCTTGAAATTTCCTCATGTTCACGGAAGCTTTCCATGAAAATAACAAAGAAAGCCCAGTACTGTCCTAAATGCAAAACTTGCCAAGGATATGTAAAATGAGGTTTTGGAAACAAATGACTCATACTTTTAAACTTCTCGGCCTTTTGAGGGTGGTAGTAAGATCTACCTGTTACCATTTGCTCTAGGAGTGATACAGAAAACCCAGCCTGCACAAACCTATTTGTTCTGGAGTTAATACCAAAGCTGTAAGGCATTCCTCTCTCCTTTTTCATGAGACTCCAGGCACGCTGCTTGAGTCTCAAAAATACCTGAAGCTGTTGTGGCCGCCAGTGCCTATGCAGCTGCTATCCCTAGGGGTAGGCAAAAGGAAACCACTTCAGAATGAGTGGTTTTCCGCTGTCTCTGCAATGTTTATCAGCCTTTTGCAAAAGGTCACTGGTTCCTTTTTAGTGTAACAATAGCCAACAAGATGTGGTAGGGAAGGGCATACCTGAGATTTAGGACAAACCCAAAGCCATGATTCTTTGGAATAAACTTGGATGTCTGTCACTTAGAGCATCTGCATAGCAGTATCTCGCTGATTCACTTTCCCCTTTTCTACTTCCTTCTACATAAGTGAGCTCAACTGCCTTTGTTGGGATCTCTGCTGAGTAGCCAGGTTATTGCAGAACATGTTTTGGCAGGGAGCAGGTGAGGAAGTTTTATGCAGCATCCACAGAACTGTAGGATGCTCTATAAATACAAATTAGCAACTGTTAAGAGCTCACACCAACAGTAAGAAGCACTGATCTTATTTCAAAAGCAGATAAAAGGAAGTCACCTGGCCATGGGCTCTAAGAAATCTGTGGCACTGCTAGAGTAGCATTAGGAAGCTTATTCATCATTCTTAGTAGACGGACTTGGAATTTTTCAGTGTATGTTTTCATTAGAAAATTCTAATTAAAAGACAATACTTCATAGAATTGCACCTATATTAATGAGAAAACTCTCTCAACATAATTTTTAAGTTGAGATAAATTTTCTGGTTCATTATCAAAGATCCAACTGGCCTCTTACTTCAGGCTAACTACAGGCCTCTGCAAGGTTCATCCTCATGCCCCTACTCTGCTTCATGCTTTCCATTTTTTAGCTGTGTTTCCTAGTAGTTGTTTTGTTCTGGGAAAAGCCTCTCTTGTTTCCCCCCTTATTTTTTTTTTAATTCCCTTAACAATGCAGACATGTGCATTACAAGCACAACCCCCCTTCTCAGGTGTGGGTTTCCCTATTTGCCGTGGGTGCCCCAGCTTTACATATACGCCTGCTCCTCCCTACACCTCCATGTGTCGGTGAGAAAACCACTAAGGTCACATTCAGACACCCAGGTGTGAGTCTGTCCCTGCTGCTACACCCTGCACTGTCACTGCCGTAGCTGGGTGCAGGTTGCTGGTGACACCAAGAGGAAGGATGCTCTGCCTGGGCTAGGCAGAGGTCATGGTGTCACCAGAGCAATGTCAGTGTCAACCAGGTTTTGACTGCTGCTGTTCACACTCAAAGGTCTCTTTCCTCCCAGTGACAAATTTTTATCCTTTTTTTTGGCATGACTGCTTCTTTGTTTCAAAAGTCTCCTTGTAATTCCCTAGTCACTGTTGAATCTGGCTGATGGTGGTTGTTTTTCTCTTTAACATGAACAATTTTGAGCAAATACCATGCACACATTCTTATTTTAACATGGCATCCAGACCATTTGCCAACGGTAGACCATGAAGATGATACCCAACACGGAACACCAAATAGTATCACGTTTGTCCTTGAGTAGAATAGAAAAGTATTTGGAAGCTATTTTGCAGAGAAAAGGCAGAATGGCACCCTCTGAGACCCACTATATTAATAAGCTTTCCTGATTACAGAGGATATGTTCATTAGGTACCTGTAGACAGTAAAGAACTTCAGAAGCCAACGTGAGTGGAGAGATGATGTGCTTTTTTGTAAAGCGCCTTGCTACTCTGATATGGTCACGTTGTTTTAAATCAAAGCATGAGGAAGTTGTAAACATCTGTGAGAGAAGAGGTAAATTTGCTCAGTTTGGCTGCCTCTACTGTCACAAAGCCTGGGACACAGGCTTTGATTCAGTACTATCAGGCACAGTGGGAGCTACTGCTGTTAGCACACTTACATATACGTAAAGATGGATGTACAAACCTATTGTGATCTCTTTCTCCATTCCAAGGTGCTGGTAGTCCTGGGTCCTCAAGGTCTGGAAATAAAAGGCGTTAGTTTCAGCATGAGAGAGCTGGAGGAGGGGCAGTAAATGCTGCATAGAATCATAAATTGTTAGGGTTGGAAGGGACCTTAAAGATCAACTGGTTCCAACCCCCCTGCCATGGGCAGGGACACCTCCCACTAGGCCAGGTTGCTCAAAGCCCCATCCAGCCTGGCCTTGAACACCTCTTGGGATGGGGCATCCACAACTTCTCAGGGCAACCTGTTCCAGTGCCTCACCACCCTCATGGTGAAGAACTTCTTCCTAATGTCCAGTCTGAATCGACCCATCTCTAGTTTTAATTCATTCCCTCTGGTCCTACCGTTACCCAACATCCTAAAAAGTCCCTCACCAGCTTTCTTGTAGGCCCCCTTAAGATACTGGTAGGCCACTATAAGGTCTCCTCGGAGCCTTCTTTTCTCCAGACTGAACAACCCCAACTCTCTCAGTCTGTCCTCATAGGAGAGGTGCTCCAGCCCTCTGATCATCCTCGTGGCCCTTCTCTGNCCACCTCTCCAGCCTGTCAAGGTCCCTCTGGATGGCATCCTTTCCCTCCAGCATGTCAGCCACCCCACACAGGGTTCCTTGAGGAACTCCACTCGTCACTGCCCTCCACTTGGACATGGACCCATTGACAGCCACTCTTTGGGTGTGGCCGTCAAGCCACTTCTTTATCCACTGAATTGTCAGTCCATCAAACCCATATTTTATCAGCTTGGAGACCAGGATGTCATGTGGGACAGTGTCAAAGGCTTTGCTCAGGTCCAGGTAAATGACGTTAGTTGCTCTCCCCTTGTCTATTGATGTTGTGACCTTCTCATAGAAGGCCACCAGGTTTGTCAGGCACGATTTGCCCTTGGTGAAGCCGTGTTGATTGTACCCAATCACATCATGTATTTAACATAGAGCTCTGGTTAGCTGTTGACAATTATTTATATAGATGTATATTTCACTTAATAGAAAGAGAGGAAAACCATCTTTTTTTATTCTTGACCAGAACTTAAGTGAAATATTAAGGGAATCATAGCAAAGAGGTTTGGGGTTTGGACATTATGTTCTGGGACATATTGATCTCAAATCCCAGCATATACCCATCTACATTTGCAATGCAAAAAGGTAGCTCGTGAATTCCTCAACATCTGTTGACGTGATAACATGGGACACTCCTACTGGGGCTGCTACAGGTTTAAAAACAAAATAAAGCAAAACAACCCCCCCAAAACAAACATAAAACTGCAAAATCCAAAATGCTAGATGATGGTATATTCTTTGGGCCTTGAACGTGCCAAAGTTGAATTCAGTTGCTTTTTCATTGAGTTTCACTCTAAATCATAATGTCTTTGAAGTTTTGTGAAGAAACAAGTATCCAAAAGTGGAGATTCTTGCAAAAACAGGCTCATAGATTGTACATATAGTAGTAGTCTCAAGTTGGCTAGGCTTTGTGAGTCCCGTTGTCACTCGTGAGGCTGCAATATCATCTCAGATCCCATACTTTTTTGAAAGGGAATTTTGTCAGATGCTTTGCGTAGCCCTTAGCTTTATTGACCCTTTGGAAATGATTTTAACATTAAGCATTAACACAACTAAAGGAAAATGACATGAACCAACTTATAGATACCTACAGATAGATGCTTGTCAGCCTTGGCAAAACATCATTATATGTTATTTGACTTTGTCTAGTTCCAGTTTTGAGCAGAAGTGTTGAAGGATGTTACTTGCCTGTATGATGAGGTTTTGATCCTAAGTGGCACTTATTAGCATAGAATAGCCTTCAAAATCTGGTAACGTGCTCTCTAACATGTGAATTTTATTCCTCCTTTATACTTCCGCTTTTTTTTTTTTCTTTGTCACAAAGTTGCCTGCTGTTCCTGTTGCTTCTCTTTTGACTTATATACTGTCATATATATATGACAATATATACTAATTGACTACATCAATTAGTAGTATTCTACAGCCTGTTGAGTTCACCCTCCTATCAGTTCACTAGATGCAGCTATGCACCTGACTAAATATCCAAGCAGATTAAAGACATTTGGAATTGGTGAAAATATGGCCTTGCGGAGACATGAAAGAGGAAAGCAGATCAGCTTGCCATCTCAATACAATTAGAGGAATTCAAACTTGTATATTTTGAATTCAAATACATTTTTCTGTTTTGATTTGGCTCATAACTATTGTGCTATAGATAAAGCTTCATTATATCAGCTAGACACAATTTAACTTCCGAAGAGCACGCTGCGTGCATGATACTAGAATATTAGATTAGCAGATATGCAGCTTAGTGCTTCAATGGATCTTAATCTGTATGTTGGTTGCATATCAGCAGTATTTACTGCTACAGCAGTGAGAACAGTACATGGCAGAGAACAGGAGAAGGAAGTAGATCAAATGTTAGGGACAAAAATAGCTGAGAAGTCATGTCAGAGTGATTGGAAGATAGAGCATGGGGTTTTTTGGTGTTGAATGGTGTATACAAAGAAGGCAGTTTCCCACCACCAAAAAGTGGTGATCGGTCTAAATAAGTTTCATTGCCAGCAATATCAGGGTCTTATGGTTATGGGATGACACTTAAGCAAACTCAGCCTAATTTCTGGGTCTGCCATGGCTTTCCTGTGTGAGTTAGAGTAAAATTTAGTCTTTCTGGGTTCCTATCAGTCGCCAGGGCATAGGTGTCTACTCCCATATGAGACATAGCAGCATATCTGGAAAGTCTAGGCCACACTGGCAAGTATGACACAGGACCTGTGGGAGCCCTGTGGTCTTCTGAGGTGATGAATGAAAATCAGGCGATACACGAGCGGATGTCAGATGGCATTATATCACTATGCGTGGGCAACCGAACTGAATTGTCTATCTTTTTTGACACCTGTAAAATGAAGTAGCTGCTTCTTGCTCCATTTCATGTCTGTCCTCCCTACTTGTAAAATAAGCTTTCCAGAAGCTATGTATGATATAAAGAGGCTGTGTGACCTAACATCCCAGCAGTCTTTTCCTGAGCACTCGCAAAAATAATTCAATCTCTTAAGTAACAGCAGAGAGAAAAAACAAACCTGCCAACCTTGTTACTGTTAAGAGAGATTTGAAAGACAGACTAGTCATGTTATATTCAAGAAAAATTAACTTTAGAGTAGCAGCATGTGAACATGGGCTGTCACTTTATTCACTTAAAGGGGAGATAATTTTTTAAAGTTCTTTCATAATTATCAATTTAAGCTTTATTAGTAGCATAAAAAGAAATCCCTTTTTTCTAACTTAGAGAGTCACAATTTGCCATTCTTTGTCAGTATGGTGAGAGGTTTTGTCCTGTTTCCATCTGCTTTAGACACTGGAAGTGCTGTGCTCTGCCTTTTACAAGCATTAAATGCCTCTTCTGTGAACCACAGAGAAACCCTTCTTCCCACCTTCTGTCTGTCTGTGGCATAGGGAGAGAATGGAGACGCAGCCCTCGATCTTCTAAATCACTGCAAGTAAGGCAGAAACTATAATCGTTCATATATATGAATGAAAAAGTAGAAAGTACTTATACCTGTTTTGGCCACTAATAAGCTAAGTGACAAGAACAGAAGTCAGAAGAAAGGATTCGTATGGGATTTAGCAAATGTGTTGTAGGTAGTAGACCAACCTAGATCCAAAAATAAACTTGTTAAGGAGAAAACGTAAAATGAACCTTGGCAGAGTTTCATGTGAGCAAAGACTAATTTTGAGTTGTATTATCAGAATGTTAGGATTTCTGCATTTCACTTCATTAAAATAGAATATCAGACAGGTCCTGACTGTCTTCTGCCTACACAGCTTTTTTTTTAATCTCACCATGAGATTACAAATATCGAGTGAAATGAGTAACACGAGTCCTGACTGATTAGTCAATCTTTTAAAACGGAAGCAGAAGACTTCCACCCAGAACGACGCTACAGAGGAGACCAAACATAAAACAGGAAATTGGGGGCAAGTAGTCTGAAAAACTGCGTTTGAGACATAGTCTCACATAACCACATGCTCTTGCCAGACAGACCCAAATCAGGTCTTACGCACTGTCTCCTCATATGAATAAGTCAACATATTTCATAGAGCTTCATTATATCCTTTGGTTCTACTTCTTTCAATTACGCTATAGGTCATTGTCAAAAAAACCAAAAGCATATTCTTCTGTTTACTTATAGTGTGACGGGTTGTAGTTCATGCTAGATATTAAAGCAATTAGAGTGTGTATTTTCAGAATATGTAATTCAATTTTTAATGAAAATACTATTCCCCGATTGACTTTAACAAATATTACAACAGTTAATCCTGAGAAAAAATGCTCTAACATATGTCAAAGACCTGGTCAAATGAATTTTTAACTCAGTTATTCTAACATTTGGATCTAAGGATGAAATTGATTTTAAGCTTGACATCTTGAAATAAACATTTTTGATACATTTAAATGCCATTTCTTTAAAATGCATCTAGTATGGTTTTATTATCATAAGCCCAAACTCAATCATGTAATGGTGATTCATTAACACAAAAGGTAGTATATTAAAGAGAGCGTAACTGATCAATTTTTAGTTTAAATTTTAGAATTCCAATTTGAAATTATTTGTATGTGACAGTTGCGCAGTGAGATGTAACTTATGTCTGTTTAGAGCATGGGGACCGTGAGGAGGTTTGAGGTTTTTTTCTTTGTTTTGGTTTTGTAACAGACTAAAATTTGCAAAAATTCATTAAGTCCCCCTGACACCACTTCAATGTGGGAAAAATGTTTTGGTTAAATGAAATCTTTTGATCAAAATATTTTGATAAAAATAATTAATGAAAAAGCAAAGAAAATCTGAAGACAAAGGATAAAGGGGATTATACTCCCATCATAAAATGAAGCAAATATTTGCCAATGCCCCATCAAGCCTTCCATCTACAGAGATCTATCTACTTCCATCTATACTTTTTTCTGGAAAAGGTGACATCTTTCGGTGAATATTTATACAAGACTATAAAAGGAAAGATTTTAGACAGATAGAGACATTTTGAGTGTCCGTAAAAATCAATAATTTCAAGAAAAAGAGAAATAAGAGACACCAAATACACTGCAGTATCAGTTCGTGGATTTGAAAGTTAATCCCTCCCTCCTGAATTTCTCCAGTCTTCTGAAATGCACCATAATCTGGTCGTCTTTACATAGTTTTATGTAAAACTCATAGTTTAATTTCTCACCTCAGTTACTAAGGGAAAGATAAAGTCTCTAACAAATAAAATACCTTGGTAATATGACTTTATTATGTTCCTGTAGTTGTTCAGCCCACTGACCTTCAACTGACTTCACTGGGATCTGCAAAAGCGTAACTCTAGGAATGCTGCTTAATCAAGTTCATTAATCATTGGTATGATTTGCAAGTTCTTATAAATCCTGTTGACAATGAAACAATGTAACTGCCAGAAGCTTAAGACTGTTTCTAGCTGTTAATAGCAACCAGTGTATATCACAGAATAAATGTCCAACAGCCAGGGTGTTCTGCGTTTTCTCTTTTTGAGCATTATTTGATTAATGTTAGTACACTCAGCTTGTACTAAAAAGATTTATTGATGGAAAGACAGATAACAGGCACAATCCTACAATTTCATGTACCTCATGAATAGCAATAAAACAATAACAGACTCTGCAGATTCTGAAGTCCACGTGAGTAGTTATGAGGTTCATGAGGTTTATAGTGGGCCCTACAGTAATTCCAGATGTTGGATCACAGAGGTAATGATAAGATTATAAAGGGTTTAAAAAATACTTGCAAAAGAAATTCATACAATAGATTCAGAGATTTTTAAACCCCCGAAAGGCCTTGATGACCTAGTTTGACCTGCTGTAAAATAAAGGTTTTAGAACTGTATGCAAGTAAAACATTTTTTAGAATGCTATCCAATTTGGATTTAAAGTCTCAATATAAGTCTAACAGAATCATAGAATAGTTTGGGTTGGAAGGGACTTTTAAAGGTCATCTAGTCCAACCCTCCTCCAATGAGCAGGGACATCTTCAACTAGAACGTGTCTTAGCATGGTGTTGTCATTAAAAAGTGTCTCTCTCTCTAGTTTGAACTTGTCTTGCTTTTGTATTTTTATTTTAATTATAGGCTGTGATGAAGTTATTTGTTGATTTGTTGCTTGACAAATTAAACAGATCTAATTTCTTTGTTCTTTTACTAGTAAGGAGACTGCTGGACCTCAACTCTGATTCTTTTTATAAGCCCTTTAAATTTGGACATTGTAGTTTTAAAACATGGAAATCAAAATTAGGTATGGGATAATATTTATGGCCCCTTTGTATGCAAAGGCATTAATACCTCTCTGTATGAATAAGCAAAATACAAAAATGAACTTCCTAATCACATCTGGAATGCAGAAAGTATTTGCATGTGTATATAATACGTATTTTTAATATAGTATAGATTTTTGGGTTATGATCTGTTGGTCTGATATCCACTCACTATGGGTGGTGTGTGAACAGCTCCTGAACTAGAAAGAATGCAGTTTTGTACATGAAGAACAGGAATAGTTTTCCTTTTTTAATTCTGCAGACTTCTTTTCAAAGGAAATTGCAGTTTAATTATCCACAGCACACGCATACAGTGATAGCTATTTGGAGATGGTCCAATTAATTTTTCAGTGTTTGGAGATTTTACGGGTTTTTAAAACATTTTTAACAAACTGAAAATGTCTAATTGATATTTTTTCAAAAAGGACACTTTTTCTTTTATGTCAAAGTTGAAAGGAAGACTTCTTAATTTTTACTTTTTCCTTAAATAAGAAATCCTTTGTCCTGATTTTTAAGACACACAGTGCGGGCTTTTGTTAATTTGTGATGGGGGATTGCATAAATGTTGTCATTCCTTGGTGTCATCAAATCTTGTGGAATATGAAATCATGGAAGGACAGCTATAATTAGAAATGATTATATGCATTTCAAAACATCTTCCCCATCCAAAGAGCCAGAGAGTGCGAGCCAGTGGCCTAAATATAGGTGTATACTGTCACTGTAAGTGCCCTAAAATACTGACGATATAGGGCCGTCAGCCCTATGACATTGAACCTGCGGATCTCTGCCCTTCTGAAATAGCCACTAAGGGCAAGTAGGATCCCCGTCAGCATGTGAAATAGCACTAAATGTCTTTATATAAAATTTAAATCTCTCCCTGGATATTTTGGTAAGTAAAATAAAGTGAAGGTCGTTGTCTTTTTAATCTAAGATTGAGCCTTGAGATCATGTACTCCGGGTCTTTGCTATTCTTATCCTACGGTTCTGCCTGAATTTGAGCGCTCATGACTCTTTCTTTTTAGAAGCCTTTGCCCAATGGCACCTAAAGACTGAACAGTCTCTTTTATCACAGTAGAAAAGCAGATAAATCTCTGTGTATGTGTAAGGCCTTGCTGTCCCCTGCTGGTAACTAAAGTAAGCTTTAATTTTTTGAAACGCCTTTTACAGTCTTGTCTGAGCCCACCTTCCTGCAAACTACTGTTCTTTTCGTCCCTTTAAAACTTAGTAAAGTTTTTGTTTGTTTGTTTTACTTTTGTGCCTGTGCTTGAGTGGTTTGGGTCCTTGAGGCAGAGTCCCCAAAGCCAGTGGTTCTGCCAGTACCTGCTGCTGTATGTAACTGGGTAAACAGGACTGAAACCAGGTTTTATTTCTGGATGATCTATTCTTCATAAAGAGTGAGATTAATGAATTATTAAACTTGTTTCCCAAGGAAATGGAGCCTAATTACCATGTTGTCTTCTGTGTGCCCGGCCACCTTGCCCAGTAACTCTTTAAGCTTTCAGACGGTTGTAAGTGAACATGACGGAGGGGTGCAGGTATGGTCCTTCTGGCTTTATGAAACTGGCGACCGGGTAGAGGAGGCTGAGTTTGATACACTGCTGACAAACAGCACCCGATGTCTCTGAACCATGTGCTGTTTCTGCTCTTCCTTGCCTTGCCATATGTCTAGAGGCAGTGGGAAGGGAGAAGGCATGAAACGTAAGGGTTGTGGGTGTAAGAAATGGAGTCTTATGTAAGGGTGATGTGGTAGGGGTCAGCAGAGCAAGACTTTGTGATATTGAGAGTAGGAAACACAAGTTTCCATAGGGAAAACAGGCTTCAGTGGTTCCCGTGTTCTCACCATGTCTTGTTAAAAAGATGCAGTCTCAAATGCCATAGCTGGATTTTTACTTCTAAGTCTAAGGAGGAGATGTCTTTGAGCAGAAAAGGGGTTCGTGTACCAGACTTGGTCAGGATGGGAAGTTCAGGAGTGGCAAGGAGGAGACTACAGCAGGCTGATTCAGGCATGCATTAGTAGGTGGGCATGTTGGCAGATACTTTCCGTGCAAGTCACCATGTTCTGTTTTTTTGAGACGGCCCTTAAAAGCGGCCGTTGTGGAAATATCGCATCTATACATCTATATATAGATGAAGAGGCCTAAATGTGGGCCACAGTGCTATCTCCATCCTCCTCCCACAAGTCAGACAAACTAAAAAAAGCATGCAAGGCCATAAAGTCCACCCCCGCGCTAAGTACCATTTAGTCTTCTGTGGGTAGAAATGCAGGGCATCACATCATGAGGACCTCAAAAAACAAAGTACTCCAAATTAAAAAAAAGGCAAGAGGGGGGAATGGGAAGTGGGGGCAAAGAATCTGGCTTAAAAAACAAAAGAAAACAAAACAAAAGACAACAAAAAAAAACCAAAACAAAACAAAAAACCCCCATGTCAGTAGCAGCTTCACTACAGAAGAACTGAAACTACTGCTTTTACAGAAGAACCTACACTAGTCAGACACCCCTTAGTCACAAGATAAGTAGCATCTGGAGTGAGGGAGACTTGAGATATGTTTCCTGTGTTCTGCATGAGCCTCCATACGTCCCAACTTAGCTTGTAAATCACTGGTTATTTTCAAGAGACAGAGGAAATGTTGCAGTGATGAAGAAAATAGATTCTTTTCTTCTTCTTCTTCTTTCCTTTCCAACCTTGTCCTGAGAAAATTTCCTGAGAACCCTTTTGAAACATGTTTTCTATATTTTTCTTTAGAAAATCTGTGGGTTCACTCAGGATTTTCCCATCAAAAAGCTTTTGTTGAAAAGTCCTGGCCAGATTTAATCACCTGACATACAGAAACAAAGACTCGCAGGCTCTTCATTTTATGTTGATTGCGAGATTTGAACTTGAAAGGATCTTGCATACAAAGCTTAGGAATGAGGTACAAATAAGTTGAGAGCAAAAATGTTCACTGTTACAGGTGCATCTGATGAAAGCCTCCTCCAGCTTTGTGTCTCTGCCACCTTTCTATGCTCCATTTTGCAGATGGTTTGTGTATGGCAGTTTACAGCTTCCTTAGCCAGTCCACTGAGGCATTATGCTGCCTGTCTTGTAGCAAAAAAAAAAAAAAAAAAAAGGCACAACAAAAGGATCAACTTTGTGATCGTACCCTTACCAGTAATCTTATAACTGTGGGAACACAAACGAAGGAAATGGAGTTTTCACCTTCATCTTCTTGCATAAATCTAAACTGATTTCTAAGATGGTTTCAGAAGAAATCTATATTTTTGTTGCGCTTCCATGATGCTCTTCTTAAGCAGTCATGACCATGTTTTCTCATAATGTTCCTTCTTTTCCTCAGGCTTCTTCACAGTGGGGCACTTAACTTTCTGTTCACCAGCTGCGAGGTGAGCACATGTTTAAATACTTTCTGAATTGGCCTTCTTGCCTGGGGAGATGACATGTGACGTGGTCTATTACAAGTATACAGCATAAAATGATAAATAGGAGCTTAGTGTGTTAAGGTCAAAGGAATTGTTTAAGAAACCTTCCTTTAATTAGCTCAATATATCTTTCCTTTCTGCTGCTTCTCTTGTCATGAGTTACGACTTATTTAATGTAACATCAAGGCATGGGCTACAGCTACCATAAATGATGAATATTTGCAAAGATTATTTGACAGGTTACAATCAACATTGCCTTACAGAGTATGCGTGAGAAAGTTTGGAAAACAAATGTCCCAGGTACATAAGTGCCTACTTAGTACAAAAATGTTTTACTACATTAACAGGCTGTGACACTTGCTGGTAACACAGTAGTGTGCACTTATAAAGGGTAGTTTTTAAAAATGAAGAAAATAGTAAAAAGTACATATCTGATTATTCTATTAGCAACTAGTATCCATCAGGTTACTGCTTCAGGAGAAAGTATTTTTACTCCTCTAATCACCAGGCGGGCACTCTTTTGTGATCTTTTTTTAATCTGAGTCTGAGGTAGAGAGGTAACACAGGCATTTGGGTGGGGAGATTAGAAAGTGTGACCAGAAGATATCTAAACAGAGAGTGTTCTTGAGAGGGTGTAAGAGCCTTTGTTTACATTTTCTATTGCTTTATATTTGAGCTTTATGCTTTCTCTTCAGCTTGACCCAAACCTCTGATCTTCTGGCATTTTCATATTTCATTGCCAACCTTAATCAATAGGTGTAATACATAATCCCAATGCTTTTCCCCTTGGGATTCAGCTGGAAACTAGAAAGCAGGATGCTGAAGAAGAACTAGACCTCGCAGAGCCAAGAGCCCTTGCTTCAAATTGTCTCATTCATGCCTAATTCCTGTGCCAGTTTTTAATCTTTTTTACACTAAACTGATGCTTGTAGTTAGTGAACAAAAGAAGAGCACATACAAGCTCGAGTTGGAACGTGGCAAGCATTGAAGCATTAGTTTGAAGAAACCCAGAGCTTCCTTGTACACACAATAAACAACCTGTTAACTACCATTTTCAAACAAGAGAAGTTCTCCTTCCTGCTCTGTGTTTTCAAATCAAAGCTGTAAGAGACAAATTTGTACCTAAACTTCAATACCCTGAGATGCACCTAAACCAAAGCACAAAGTCTAAACAGATGGTACGTCTTGTTTGAGAGCAGAAACCTCATTTCCTGCAGTGATGTGGAAAGGAGAATGAAGATGGCCATGGGAGAAGCAGGTCAAAAGCAGATCAAAACCAGCACTGTTTGTCATACTTTGGTGTCTCTAAAAAGATTCAAAACCAGAAGAGTACAGAGGGACTAATTAGTTACTGGCCCAGCCAAGTCATCTGAAATAAATGCTTTTTCAGTCTGATGTCTCCAATCCACTTAGCAGTATGCGGATTTCTGTGTTTTTCTTTCCAAAAGCTCATCTTTACCATGGCAGCTCAGTTACACGGCTATTTGCCTTCCGGAGTTTTCCATGCCTTCCTCTAATCTTAACATCAGGAGAGCAGAAGCTGTTGTCTTCCCTGCTTCACCTCTCTGAACCTCTTAGTGGCTTCCTTCTCTTTGCAGATCTGTGAGACAATGAGGGCAACCTGGGCTCCTCCATGTCTGTTCCTGCCTGCGTGGCTGATGCCCACATGCTCTCAGCAGCCTCCTGAGCTTGCACAGACAGGGATGCAGTTACAGGAGCTGTCAGTCAGTCCTACCTGACAGATCTACCTGGTGGCTTCTCCCATGGCTGTGCTTCAAAAGAGGTTTGGTTTTGTTTGTGGAGCCCAGAGTTGGAAACACTGTCACTGATTTGTCAGCCTCAGTGGAGACAGAAAATTCCCTTCTTTGTGTCTTTTTGCTTCCCAGCTTTGACAGGATTTGAGTACATGTATAATTCCAGACTGAGAAGATTCAACAGGTGAGTTCTTATATAGATATATGAAGTGATTTTCTAATAGTGTTGGAACACTGATATCCAGCTTCCACTGAAATACATTTGAAATTTCCTTCAAATATTCCATAACACAGACCCCTAAATCCATAAAGTATTCTAATTGCTAGGAGAATGAAGATGGTTCTGAATGGAGCTCAAAGCTGTAATCAGAGCAAACGGTAGTTATTCTAATTGCATTTTTAAAATAGTCATTCACAGTCTTAATGCCTACAGCGCTATCTAAAAAACTGCCACAAGGTGGTACCACAGCATTTCGTTAGACGTTGAAATTACCGCATCAAAACAGCTATTTCCTTAATATAGGTGTAATGTAAAATAGATGTGGATACAAAACGTGCCTTTATTTTAAAATAATGCCCCTTAGTGCTGCAGAAGTACTCTCGGCAGAACTTTGAATTGCTCCTATAAGTGGACCAGCAGTTGGGTCTGTCTGTCTGCCCACACTGATTCAACAGGAGACTGACGTTTGCAATGTGCTTTCCTGCCATAATTACTCAAGATAGATTGCTTAGGTGCTGAAAGTTAAGCAGATTAAATATTTTCCTAAATTACTGCCTAAATAAGAAAATTAATCTTGAAGTCTGTTTTGATTCGTCACCTTCCTTCCCACATATGCCAGCCACCGTAACATTTTCCGGTTCTTTGGTAAGGACAGTTGTGCCTGAATTGTATAAAGACATTTCCCTGAAAATGCCAGGATACTTAGGAGTCGAGGGAACAAGAAACCTGGGCGGTTTTGCTGTATGGGAATTGAGCACCAATTTTGTGTTCAGCGTCCGCTGTAGTGGTGGGGTGAATGTCCAGCTGAAGTGAACGGTCAGAAAATAATTATTTAGTGGTGAAGCCTATCTGCTGTGACAATGAGGATTTCTTCCCTGGTCCATTACCTATTTATTATTCCAGTGAGTATCCCATCTCATGGGAATTGTGTCCTTTCCGTCAGGATAAACAAGGAAAAATTGCTAATAAAGCCTCAATCTGAATTGTGTGGTGTAATCCCATCGCTCTGGTTCCCTGAATCATACTCCATGTCTTCTGGTTTTATGCTGCTTTAACACACATGGTTCACATCTCCTTGACTGAGACGCTGTATTTATGCTCATCTCTTTAATGTTTCTTCATAAATCAAGCATCTGTTGCCCTAATTTCCTAGTCACTGAATTCCTGACAATTCTCTAATATCTTTCAGCTAAATTTCAAAATGCCAATGTATGAAAATTTTGGAGAGGGACAGTTCTCTGCCCTGTGAATACTAATAGTATTTTGAAAAAGAAATGAGCCCTAAATAGTTCCAGCTGTAACGTTCGAGACGTATTGAATTCTAAGACTGCATTTGCACCTGTACATTCAGTTCCATTTGTACCGCTTTCAATCCTTGAAGCAAAGCTCAGTGGAGCGGGTTGTCCTTAATGCAAGGCCATGCTCCTGGAATTCGATTTCTATACTCCCCATTGTAGCTAAAGCCTAAAGGGGCACTGCATAAATATTATCTGTTGGTTCAGATCTTTGAAATGTGTTTTTGATAAGAATACATACATACATCTAAATAAACAAACTCTTATATCAAGGTGCACAATGTCTGTCAACAATATTGCTAGATACCACCTGCCCAACGGGCTGCATTTCAAACTGCCTTCCCTTAAATATATTAAGATTAACCTTTATGAAGCTGAATCTCATCAATTTTTTTTCTGTCATTATTCTGCTGCCTCTGTGCAGTTCCTCTGCAGTTACATTTTACTACCTCCCTTTTCAATGCCTGCAGATTTCATTTGCATATGAACCACCCTTGCTTTTATATAATTTAAGAACTTAAAGGAGATCTCTAATGGGCTGTAATTCCTTTTGTCATTTCTTTTTTTTCATATGGGCTGCCAAGAAAAGATAAATTCCTGGGATCATTTTAAATACATGAAAATGAAAAATAACACCAAAATAATATTGAAATTTATTACAAAAGTAGGACGTGAGATATCATTTTCTTAAAAAATAAAACCAGATAATTTTGTGGCATGGACTGCAATGCTACTGTAAGCACTTTGATACGCAACAAACAACTCATAGAAATTGTCTGATGGACTTTGATTACCAATGCATAAAAACCTGTTTTCACAGAGGACAGTAAAGTGTGAATTAATTCATATTTCTGCCCAAAACAAACAAAGAACCCATTTGTTTAAGAAAGAAACAAAAGCTTTTATCTTCATAATTATTAAATCCTTAGATAGCGTTGACCCGAAACTGCATTTTTAGGGTATAAAGTACTTAACAGTGGTAGGCATCCGTTTTTACTAATTAATCTCACAGAGACCTGTGGAGATTTTTAGGGGACCAGATGAACATTTTTTAAAACTGGAATCCTCTGTTTGTGTCCCCCTTTACCATTCCTCCAATTCTAATTTCAGTTGAGAATACAGACTTATTACCTAGTCATGTGTGGAAAAAAAGGTGTTAGTCCTAATAAAAATGTTAGGAAAGACTTGGAGAGTTGCCATTAAAAAATGGCTGCAACCAGCAAGTGTATTTTTAAAATAGCCAATTTTCCTGTTTTAAAATTTATGCAAAAATGCAATGCTGCTAAGAAAACCAATGTATTCCTGGCAACAGAATTCAGCTCCAATGTGGTATTCATTGTCACTGCAGAGAGATCTACGTAAAGTGTGAGAAAAACTCAAAAATGGCATAAATATCAGCAAGTATGAAGCGTGATCCAAGAACAGTTCATTGTAATAATTCCTGTCTCGGAATATAGAATTTCCAATACCGACTCACTATCAACAGTGAAAAACATTTGAGACTGTAAAAGGTGTCAGTATTAATGAGTCTGTCTAGTCTGGAATATGTTGTACTTACCATTTGACATGGTATCATGTCGCAAACTCCCCCTTTATGCCATTTAACAAGCCATGTTTTTATTTTATACCCCTAAAAGGCTCAGCTCTGGTAAGAAGTTCAATAAATAAAAGAGCTTTTCACTACTGCTATTTTATCTCATTACAACAGGCAAAATGATTGCATTTAGATCAAAATCCAGTCCATTTGTTCTGGAAATTAAATTCAAATCAATTTGAAACTATTCATATTTTATAGTTGCTGATGGTGCTTCAAGACAAGCGACAGCACTGTACAAATTTAGAATGGACTTGAAGAAAGAGAAGTCCCTTCATGGTGAGGACCTTGGTAAAAGACCAGGTAAGACAGAGTGTAGAGCTTAGAAACATCTTAGCAATACAAGCAGTAGTGTCATAGTCACAGTGTCAGCCCATGGCATGGCATCTGATATCTCCCAGCTTATGTAGTATCATTTTACAGTGTCAAGAGCATTTCAGAGGCTTTCTGTTGTCAGCCCATTCAGCCGGAATTTGCCTATGCACCTTCTCTATTGAATATAATGTTTTAAATAGCAAACTAGTTCAACCTTTCAAAGGAGCTTCCCCTAATACATTATGTGAACTTTCTTGAATCTGCGACATTTATACTTCTTTACATCCTTTCTCTTATCTATTTAGAAGCAGATGCCCCTTGAGCCCTGGATGCTGGATATTTAATTAGGTTAGTGTCAGAAATATCTATAACTACATCAGAACTATTAATAACATTATTTATGTGTGGTGGTAGTGTAGAGATTAGAGACTCTGTAGCCTGTAGTTAACATAGTACAGTTATTCTATATTTTGGAGGGAGAAAAAGGCATTCTATTTTTAATGAGAGTGGTTTCGCCACTGGAATTCGGTGAAGAATTGAAAGGTGAATACAGTGCAGCTCACTGAAGAAGCTTCAGCTTAGGAATGATTGACCAGTGTGGGAGACTGAGCTGGCTTATCTCTCTGTACCCTGCCTTGCTATGTTCCCAGTGCGTACCAACACAGATGAGAATAATGTCATGGGTTTGGCCAAATTGGCCAGTGGCAGGCGACAGATGCTCTCCCCCGACCTCTCACACACGGAGAGGAGGAGGAGAGATAAAAGAGATTTACAAGTTTAGAAGAAACTAAATTACTTCAATGAAGTATTAATAATAAAATAAAAAGGAAATAATGAAATAGATACAGTATATGCAAAACCATATTAAGCTCCCAGGGTGATGTCACGGGCAGGCACTGGGAAAGTCCCAGACTGGACTCGGTGATGGATGGGAACTGGATTCAAGAGCTGGAGTCAGGAACACACGGATTGGGATCAAAGGCAGATGAACAGACAAGGTCCTTGGACGTCAGCCGTTGAAGAAAGAGAGTTGACCCTTTGATCCCTCAGCTTTTATACTGAGCGTGGGGCAGATGGGATGGAATACCCTGTTGGTCAGTTTTGGGTCACCTGTCCTGTCTGCTCCTCCCTGCAGGTGGGACCTCTCTACGCTTTTACACTTCTGACCCTGCAATGGGGCAAATAACGAAATTAGCTGACCTTGCTTGTTATAGCAATAAGTATAAGCAAGAGCCTCTCTGCGCACCATGCCTTGGCACTAATTATAAACATTGGTCTTATCACTCTGAGAACGAACCGGTTTTGGCACAATATGCTGTTAATTTCAGAGAGTTAGAAGAGGCCTAGCTAAGAAGTAAAATTACTGAACAGAAAGTTGGTTCTGTTTTACCTCAAACCAGGACAAATAAGAAGGTTTTTATCCAAAATATTACATCATGCATCTTCCTGATTTCTTCTCTTCCTGCCCTCTCCTCTCTGCTAAAACATGATATTTAGAAGACAGCATAGTACATTTGAAATTATTCAAGAAACACAACTTATTTAAGGATGTGTGGGGTTTTTTTCCTTTCTTTTCTGGTTTATGAGCCTTTAAATTATAACCACTGTATTAGAAAAAAACAGTTTCCCTAAGGTTTTTACTGAGTACATGCTTTTGTTTGCATCTCCAGGACTGTTATGCATAGTAGGGAAACTATTCGTAGAACTAAAAATAACCTACATGCAAACCTAAATGGAAACAGATATGGATTGAGAGACAAATCCAGTTCTACTAATTTTATATGCAAATAACTAAACCCATGTTATATGGAAAAAAAATACAATGCAATGTCTCATGTAAGACAGAGAAATGATAACATGGCAGCTAGAAAACATAACAACAATGTAAGAAAATAAGGCAGGGAATCATTTGCTCTAGTATCATCTCATTTTTCTCACTAAGATCAAAGCATCCAGGGCCTCCTCAGAAACATGGAAGAATACATCGAGTCTAATTTCCAAGGCCTACTATTATAGCAGTTGAAAAGCTGGGAAAAAAACGAAAAGAAACTTTTCTGTGAGGTGTTTTCTCTCAAAATGAACAGCTTAAGAACAGTTAAAGTAGAGCTTTTAGTGATAATTTTAGCATCACTTGTCAGTTCTTCAAAACACTTTCTGCTACTAAATGAGTATTTCAAATTAAGTTATTTCAAAATGACAATATCAAATGATTACAGTTCCTAGGCAGTGCAGAGACAGCATATCAAGCTGTATTTACTGCGTGAAGGTGAATATGCGTGGGGATCTCATTTTCGTTACTGAATTTCATTTTTCCTTAACAAACGTGGGCTGCTTCCTGAGCTGCATGAGACCTTTAACCAGTGTCAACAAATGTGACAATGCCTCTTTTCATGGGTTTTTCCCCTTGTTTTTCAGTATACTGAAAGGCAGAAAGTATGCTTCACTTTTCACATTGATAATGTGCTTTAAAGTTCCACCAGCAATACAAAGTGTAATTGTCATTCAGAAATAAAGATGTTATGCTGATTTCATTCATTTAATCTACCTGCCCATACCTTGCAGGAGCCAAATTATATATGGTAGGTTTCCCTTTCTTAGACATAGCAGTAAAGTCCAGACGTAGCAGGCAGTCTTCCCCAAAATTCAGGGAGTCTTTCTGGTAAAAACCATCTATTTTTGGCCTCTAGTCTTCAGAACTTCTGGATATTTTATTTTCTAGTTCAGACAGTGGACTGTATTATCTTGCATCTGATTTAACACCCACAGAGGTGAGCAGGGGCCCTTCTATTGCCTCATGTGCCTTCATTCACATGATTCCACACGGGCCGGAGCACTACAAAGATGCATGGTATAGAGGGAAGGTAAAAATCAAAAACGTAGTGATCCAGCTCTGATGTGCATATGTGGGGAAGTTGTCAAACTGAACGTTTTCTGGCTGCTGCTTGCTGGAATAGTTTGACCACGCTGGTATCGTTCATGTTTGAGTAAATTGCATCAATTGTTAAAGCTGCAACTGCCTCTTTCTGTGATTGAATTTCATTTCAAAAGCTGTATCCTCTAAAACAGCTGAACTGGGTCAATGTTGTGGTTTAATCCCAGCCAGCAACTAGGACCATGCAGCCATTCATTCACTCCTCCCCCCGGCAGTGGGATAGGGAGAAGAGGGAGAAAGATTTAAGAAAACTCATGGGATGAGATAAAGACAGTTTAATAGAACAGTAATGGAAGAGAAAATAACAATAATAATGGTACAAGGGTATACAAAACGAGTGATGTGATGCGATTGCTCACCATCCAGTGATCGATTGCCCAGCCCAAGCAGCAATTGCAGATTCCTGCCCCCCTGACCAGTCTCCATGTATATACTGCGCATGACGTCTGTGGTATGGAATGCTCCTTTGGCCACGTTGTTCTGTCTGTGCTCTCTCTCAGCTTCTATGGGAAGCTGAAAAAGTCCTTGACTTAATATAAGCATTACTTAGCAACAACTAAAACAACAGGTGTTACCAACATTATTCTTATACTAAATCCAAAACACAGCAGCTACTAGAAAGAAAATTAACTCTATCTCAACTGAAACCAGGACAGTCAAGAAAGGAATCTCCCAGATATCTCATCTTATATATAGAAAATAAGGCTAAACCGGGATGAATATTGGACTTAAGTATCAGGGTACATGAGCAAAGCTGTTACTCAGTATGGGTTAATGGGTGCAAAACTCTTCTCAAATTGTGTAGGTTCTTAGCGTAATGATTGTCTTATTTAGCAGCAGACAGTGCTTGAGGGATTCTATATTCTGAACTTTTTTGTTTGGATCAAGATCAAAACAAAAGCCTGGGAGGTTCTTACGCGAAGCCTGTGATTATCTATGTTTGTTCAAGTACATTTTTGCATTACAGTGTTAGCAGAGACAAAACAGAAAATACGGAGTCTTTATCTCTGTTATTGCCAACGTTTAGAGAAGCGTGCTGAATTTAACCAACCTTTGACAAGACATAGATAGGAGTCTCACAAAGTCCTGTCTGCCACTGGAAATATACCTGGCTGCCTATGATTTGGGATCCTGTGCTTCCAAGCAATGCTGATATCAGTTCTGTGCTGAGGACTAATTATGCATTTACTATATTTATGTCTATGCTTATTATTTATATATATTATATAACCATATATAAAATATATAAATATATCATGTATTATTTTATTTATTATTTTAATTCTGGGACAGTCCTGTCATGATGCCAGCGTGATGCGTCTGAAGGGGTCTGTGAGTCTAGATTTTGCCGGAGCTTTAGGATTGGCACTGCGTGCAGGAATTGAGATTTATTTTTTTTGTTAAGAAATGTGGCGTACACTGTGCATTTATTTCTCCCATTTCTATTTGGTAAGATTGTTTTGTACATCTACCTTTTGTGCCGAAAGAGATTGAGTTGTTTAAAAAAAAAAATCTTATCGTAATTGAGATTTTTGCCTAGCTTGGACAGAGGGGGGAAAAAACACAAATAGCCACTTTTTATTTTTCAGTGAAAGCAAGTGTAAGGCTTGGAGTGCACACAGAGTTTCTAATGCAACTTTTTATAAGTGCTTTCTACTTAGTTATAACAGTGTTTTCTTCCTCTTTTTGTTATGGGCTCGCAAAAAAACCCACACCAAAACCTCCCTAAAAACTTCACCATAACTTCCATAAGATAAATATTGAATGTGTAATATTCAGTATTAACAACACTGTAGTCTTCTCTTCTTTTCCCATTGTAACCCAGAGCTGTTATTAGGATAAATAATGTGTTAGCGCCTGAGGTTCCACAGGAATAGGTGACGTACAAACTTGTAAGAATAGTTGTGACTCCTCTTCGCAGAACTTATACCCAGGTTTTTCAAACTTTAATGGCTTTGACAATGAAGATATTAGTCTGATATTAAGTGGCTTTGCTCTGAAGGATTGCTCAGAAGCCTGAACATAGATCTTGCCTTCCTGGAGGGTCTTCAAGCTCTCCAAATATTAAAGGGCCTAAATATATTGCATTTTGATGGAAGATGGAGGTAAATTCTCAATTTCATAACTGCTGCACAACAGGTTATACAATTGGGCCAAGCTCATGCTGGAAGCACTTGCTAAAGCTCTGGGATTTTGGCAAAGTTCAGTCTAAATCTTCTAAGTCACCCTTCAGTGCCTGGCCTTTTCCTCTGTCAAATTTTCAGAGCTCAGATGTCAGGCTGTGACCTTTTTTTTTTGCCGTAGGAGTTTGAAATATCAGGTTTAGACCTAAAAAATAAAGAGAAATAAAGACTACTGGCTCCCACCTTTCATATCTGGGTGTTTTCAAATACTTTCTGAAATGGATTTTTAATAATGCTTTAATAGTAAGTTATAATATAGAAGTTTTCAGAAATCTGATTGTTAAACTTCAAAACACTTCTACGCGCTGTAGATTCTTTTGTTTCTTTGCGTATGATACAGCCAGATAGTGCTGAGGGTTTTAAAAATTAATTTTGAATGTACATCCAATTATCATTGGATAGATACGAATTTATAGCGATAATTTATCTAAACTTTGCAAAGTTTCATCTCAATATTTAAGCATCTGAAGCAGATCAATTAATAAATATGTTGAAAGGCTCGATCAACAACAAAAGTTTGAATTAACTTTGTTAGTTAATTAAAACTAGCATAGTTTTAATTAGGAGATTGTGAAAGGATTAGAACTGTTACTTTACACTTGAGTCTGTGATAACTCCTACAAGTGCAATTATTGTACATTTCTGTTAAGACGTTCTAAATTAATTGAAAATGTGTTAAAACCATCCATGATGCTTTAGTATGTAATTACTGAAATTAATGTCAAATGCTAAAATGTTAAGAATTATCTACTCTTTTTGACAATAATTATGCTGTTGAGAGAGCATAGTTCTCACCAGATGATACACTCTCAACACAGCAGATTCATAGAGAACGAGCCAGACACCATGTGAACATGGTGCTTCCTACTATTGTTTTTATGTAGTTGTCAGAATAATAACATGCATTATTTTTATCAAGTTTGACTATTTTGTATGTATATTTTAACTTCTCCTTATGCTGTGTTTTCAGTCAGGAGCTAGAGATCCCTGGCAGACATCTTTCTAGCACTTTCTAGCTCTGTTTGTGATGGGGTAAAGTCAGAAGTGTGCAAGTTTTAAAGGAGCACAGAGAGATTTGTGAGATTTCATGATCACGCATCTATTTTCAAGGCACTTTTTTATCTTTAGGTCCCAAACGATTAGTAAAGCAGAATTTTTTGGCTTTCTCCTTGCCCCACTAAGATAGGTGACGTGATCCCACTTCTTCCTACATGTGGGAATTTTCTCTTCTGAAAATGAGAATTGGATTTGCAAGAAGGGAAAATGACGTGCTACATTTTTGAGTAAATGAGGTAATTTCAGCAATCCTGACTGCTGTCTTTACTGTGACTTTAACCAGCAGAAATCCCCTGATACAGAAAGGATACCAAGGCTGCACTGCAGGCGGAAGTTGCAATTTTCCACTGAAATATCATTGCAAAATGAATGGTAGCTGTGGGACTGCAAAAGAAACCCACATCCTCCTTTTAGCTCAACCTCAGTGATCGTGTTCATTTCTCTGTTAACTGCTAGTACTGGGGAAGAAAGAAAAGAAAAAGAAATGCAGGCAGCAAGAAGAAAAACTAGGTGACAGAATAGATGATGGGTATCAAAGAATAGATATTTTACACCCTACCCGCCTACCTAAGCTGTGACATGACATTAACCTGAGTACATAACCAAAGGCAGCGTACTGGGGCTTTCAGACTACCTAATATCTTTTATTGTCTAAATGAATTAGTTTCTTAACAGAGTTTGATAAAATAGAGAGGATCTTTTGCATAGAGGATGTGATGGTGTGAAGAAGGCATGAACAGAGTGCCAAACAGGGAGAGATTCCTGGAGGTTTAAAGCAGCTCAAAAGCTAAAGAATCAAAAGGATCACATTCATATCAAATGAAAGATTCTTCTTTTTTTAGAAAAATCTTATTGCTGTCTCTTGTATTTAGAATAATTTTCTATAGTGAAGATTCTGCCTGCCCCATATGGTTTAAAAAGCTTTTTTCTTCCATTCTATGCCACAGCTCCTTCCTTCACCTAAATAAATGCAATAAATCCCCTAATAGCAATGAATGAGATCAGTGTGAGCATTTGGAGATATCTGATGATTGCACTAGAATCCTATCATATCTTGCTTGTTTGAAAAATAGTGCCATGACTAAATTCTGATTCACATGCTTACTTGCTTAAAACTTTCTCTGATGCCTACTTTTCTGTTTATCTGTGTTTCATTGAAAAACGGTAATGATTATTGACATTACTTCTTCATGAGTGCATAGGGACAGTATCACTGATACATTCAGTAAAGCAAAGAAAATGAATTATTAATTGAGAATGTACAAAGGAAGATTTACTCAGGTTTTTTCCAAAATGCCTACACAACTAATAAATGAGACTTTTCAATAAAAATTTAAATGAAACAAACACAAAGAAAATTGAAGAGAGTCTTATTGAAGACAGCTGTGTTATGAAACATTAATTTGCTTTGAATGCCAGGAACATTTGTGGTAAAGCAGCTGCCTATTTATTAAATATTATCACAGTATGTTATCTACCATATTTCTTGTATTTCTACTTCTCCTGTTTTGAATTGGTATAAAACATATTTGAAAGAGGATTTTAGTATTTTTTACAAATTACAAATAAGATGATGAATGCATGAGTAAATATATTCAAGTCCCCTGCGAGGATTTTATTTTGGAGGCCATGCTTCTAAAGAAAAATCAACGGCAAACCAGAAACCCAAAACATTCTGCTTGAAGATGTGAAAACACTGACAAACAAAGCAAGCACTGGAAAAATAATCAATGGCAAACTTCTTTACTAAGAAGGTATCTCAAATGTCTTAGCATATTCCATCCTGTTTCTTGAATATTTCTCCACCATTCTTAGAAAGTATCACGTGCATATTGTACTTAAGAACAAGCTGGCAAAGAAGATTCTTAGATCTGGTTTGTACAATCACTTTAATAAAATATGATCTGTACTGAGTTGCAATGGCAGACATTTAAAAATTCGTCATTGCTCAAGTATTCTCTCACAAAAATGGGAGCCATCTCTTCTGATTTCTGTTCTGTTGCTTCTTTACTAGTTCCTTGTACACTTCTGACCTTAGAAACCTGGGGAAAGAGTCCTTTGCCATGAGACTATAGATTAACCTCTGAGCATCATCAAAGCAGCTGAGGGTGGGCTCAGAGATATTCTGAGAGATGTGGGTTTTGGTATGGAAGTCAATATTAATCTGTAGGAACAAAGGACATAAAACCAATGTCAGTTTGATTGGAAAGCTGAGGTCTGTTCATGTAGAGGACACAGTCATTTGAATTTCCTCCTAGCTACCCTGGCTGATGCAAATAAGCAGGAAGGTCATGCCTTCATTTTCTCGCATACGGAATTCTTAATTTTATTTGACTCTTAAAAAGATGGCATCACTGAAAAAAAAAAAAAAAAGGGAAAAACTTACTTCTGATTATCTCATCTTTTTGCCAAACCAAATCTTATGAAGTACTGATTACCAAAGAGTAAATTATACATGAAGGCATTCAGCATCATTTTAGGGTTTTGCCCTAGGTATTTTGTAAGGATTTTTTGTTTTTAATAATAATTAAATGGATTCAATCATATGTAAGACATGGGGACATTCAAAGCACTCTCACTAACAAAGGCAAAAACTTGTTAGGGAGCTTAAAAGCTTGTTAGGGAGTAGAATGTGAACAATAAGTAATTAGCGATTTGTTCCTTCACAGTAAGCACTTTTAAAATAATCATAAAATTGAATGCTGCGGTGGAAATTTCTGCACGTTTGCATTTTAATTTTCATCATGTCAAAAATACCTGTACAAAAGAACAAATACAAGCGTTAACATTCGAATATACTGATACCTAAAATACAGAGGAGTCTCATTTATAAGGCTCATTGCCGTATAGAAATGGTTAGAGAAAACAAATTATATTGAACACATATTTCCTTAAATCTTCAGGCAGAAATTTCAGAAGGTGAGAGAAACCCGTGCCCTGTCTGAAGAATGTATTTAAAATCTAAACCATAAGAGGTCTTTGTTTGCTTCACAGAGTTCCACACAGTGTTTTCTACCTGGTAAATAATTAACATGAAAATGGAAGTACAGCCACGTTGAATTGCATTTTCTGTCATTTTTGGAAGTTTGGATCTGAACTTTCTACTTGATTCCCATCCTCAGTACCCAAAGTACATGCAAAAAACTATTTACCTCCTTTGGAGCATCAGCTTGTATAAAGTCAGAATAAATCTTTTGGGCTTTTGAGGTGATCTTAGTGGAGGACTTGGTTTTCTTGAAGTCCTCGCAGGCCAGCCAGAACTCCACATTCTCCTCACTGAACTCTGACTTCAAAAATGTCCTAAAAGCTGCCAAGCCATCTGGGGAAAAAGGCATGAGATGATGGACAGAGGAAAACTGAAAGACCAATGCAGGTTATACGTATATGCATACATACACATGTGTGTGTATATATATGTGTGCAGTATATATAGTGTAATTTATGTGCCTGATACTGTTTTGCCTGTCAGCCAGCAGTTAGTCTTAAGAGGCTGTTGTGGGACAAATAAATAGGAGATGAAACTATAACGATGATAAGGTGGCAAAGAGAATTCTTTCAGAGAGTTACTAATTGAGGAATGCTCCCAATACCTGCCTGCTGTGGTTTGGTCTCTCTACAACTGACGCAGTAGTCAAAAGTAGATCCTGGAGATTTTGGTCTTCAAGAGGATTTGTAGTGACTAGGAAATTAGGGATTTGAGGCTGACCCCTGGTCTAAGAAGCAAGCAGAAAATGAAGTCATATTGTGGCAGTGTGCTCTTCTCAGAGCTGAGGTTAGCCTGCCTAAATAGTGCTTCCATCTCCTTTCAAGTAATGATTAAGACTCGGATGAAGAGACGGACTCTTTGTTACTTCTTTGTTCGGCATTTTTTTTCACTTTTAAGAGAAAAAAATGAAACAAAGCAAGGTTTGGAAGAAATCCTTTTAAAATTAATTCAAATCACAAGCTCTTAGAAAAGAAAGCTGACAGGACCCAAATTCAGTCGTGTTAGTCAAGTTAATGCTATTCAGAATCAGCGTGGAGCCACGCCAGGGTCCAGGCCAAAAAGTTACTGCAGGAAAATGGGTCTGGGGCAAGGAAATTTTTAAGTTACATGTGGTTGGGGTTTTCAGATCAGTAGTAATGGGATCTCTTGGTGAAGTGACTTTGGATACATTAGAAATAATCTTTTTTTTGACTGAAAGTCAATGTACAACATGTGTACTTTTTTGTTAACAGGTATACCTAAGAAAAGGTTTGTGGGTTTTTTTATTAAAAAAAAGTAGGAAAAACAGAACCATTGCATGGAGAGTTTAACAACTGTTATCTTCATAAAACAAAACTCTTTCAGAGCACTTCCTGCCTTCTTAAATACCCCTTAAGCACTGGCCAGAAGGTATATGGTGTCTACAGCTTAGAGAAACAGACCCCCTCTGCCTTTCAGCACAGCAGCTCACATGCCTCCAGCAGTAGCGCTGCCGTGGTTCAAAGCACATGGAGGGTTGAACTGGAGAGCAGTGTGAAAACCTGACAGCTACGTTTGTGAACTGGGTTGACACAGGTTTCTAAAAAAAAGGAATTTTCACTTCTTACCTTTATTAGCTAGTAGTGTATCCACAGACTCAGACCAGGCCATTGTTTCCCCAGCACTTGACCTGTGGAAACAACATCTATCCTTGAAAATAGCATTGTGATCTTTTGCCTGTGCAGTCTTTGGTAGACTGTCTATTATTTGGCTATCTCCTTGAGGGAGCAGGGTGAGTAATTCACGTTACCCTATGCACTGAATAACAGAAAGTCAACAAAAAATGTGACACGCTTTTTTTAGAGTGTAGAGAACCACGCGGACTCATAAAGTACAGCGTTATTTGACATTGTCAACTCGATTATTCATCCAGGAGATAGTAATGCTTGCAATTGGTTGAACTATAATAAAACAATAGGAGGCACATTAACGTTTTAGAGTGCATACTGAATTTCTTCTCAAGTTCAAATGGATTAACCGTTAATTTAGATGACACTTTTTGCTTGGAATGAGTAGAATTATCTGAAACGTTATCATGTTAACAGTGGTAGGATAAATGGGCATTATTTCAGTTTCTCAGTGGTATAAAAAATGGAGTAAATTCATAGTTTTGGCTCTTCCTTTGTAACTTGCGGTAGGCTTCTGTTAAAAATGAGGCATGGAACTAAATGGACCCTTGCTCTTACAAAGCCTGGGTGCTCTGAAGATGTTCAAGCTGGTTCAGAAGCCAGGCTTAGTGTGCAGGCTAACAGAGGACAGTCACACAATCTGACAGGCAAAAGGATGTCATGCTAACCGTGCAGAACATTTTTTTCTTGTAACTTGGGAAGAATGGTCATATTCAATTTAGTCCATGAGTACACAGATAAAAGAAACCTTTTATTCCTGAAAAATCATGTTTTGATTAAAATTACCATTTTATGAGTTTTTAATTTAAACATCCAGCAGAGAAAAAGAACCTCCTTTACCAGCATTATTGTTATTGCTTGCACTTTTTGTCATGAAACCTTGGAAGAATATGATTTCTTGAAAATGAAACATTTTGCAGAAACGTCAGACAACTGTGGAGATGTCAGCACGTGCCTACCTGCTTTCCTGCATGCCAGATTTCTATTTGATTTTCTCAGGTTTTTGGCAGTCAGTGATTTTGCAGCCTCAGGTATCCCCAAATGAACATTAGTATCATATCTACTGTTCAGCAGTAAGTAGGCATAAATCTGCTTGGTCATCTAGCTCATATTTGGTTTTAGAACAAGGAACATACTTCTTCAATAAACCTCGGTTCGGTGGTTTGTAACTGAAATTTTCTTGAAATAGTTTTTTAAGGAAAATTTTGATAAAAAATAATTGAAATCTTACAAATGTCCTCGTTGACAATTTTTGAGGTAGAAATTTCCAGTGTTAATCAGTTCTTCTTGTAACCTCTAAAGATAGGTAGTAAGAGATGAATAATTTTGTTGAGCTCATACCCTATTATCTACTCAGAACAGACTCAGTGGAAGGTTTTATCCCAACTTATTTTAAATTTTAGTAAAATAAATGGATGGTAATTTTTTTTAAACATAAAGGTTTAAAGGGAATGAAGAATGTTTTACTAGAATCTTGCACTTGTGAAAGATCTCGAAATAGAACAAATAGTTCAAAGTGCAAGGCCGGAGCAGAGTAACTGACTGATTTTTTTCCCCATTTTTTTATAAGGAGACACATCAGCTCTAGAATACCTGCAAGAATACCTGGAATAGTAGGTAATAATTAAATAGATCAGTATCTCACATTGCTTTTGTCGAAACTGCTACATTTTATACAAATAGTAGAGATGTATTAACCAGACAAAGAGAAAGGAAACCAACTTTCTAATCCTCTAATCCTTTCTGCCACTGTATATACTAACTTAAAAAATGGGTATTTTAGGAGCTAAAAGGCTCTGGAGTCTGGTAAATGGACCAAACACTTTGTTCTGTATAAAATATAACAGGTTTTCTTAATTTACAAAAAAAGAAAAAAAACAAAAAACCCCAAACCAAACAACCCACCCTAGAATTCCGTACAAAAGTATTTGATATTCCTAAGGGGACTCTGAGGGCTCAACTGTCAAAACCCTGCTCTGCAGCATACAGGATAGTTTGAGAGCTGTATTCCACAGCCATTTCTCAGCATCACCAGTAATGGTATTTCCTAATTGTAAATTTATAAAGAGATTATATGATCGTGTCACCATATTATGCAGCTGTAGTTATAATTATTACAATAGATTGTGGAATTAACACCTTTAATAAGCAAGCTTTTTTTGTAGCTGTCAGTTTACTTGTATACAAATTTTCAGGTTGTTCAGTAAATATTTACTACCTTTCCTGTCAAACAAAAAAGCAAAATGAGAGACCAGGTTAAAACAGACCGCGTGAACCTAATTCTGCTTCTCTTCCTTATGGGTAATATTATTTGTTTTACTATTTACTTATCAGTCAGAGAATTATCTCGCTGACCTCATGGGATTTACTTGAATGGGATCGGCAAGCAGAATTGACAACAAGGAATCAAAATAATCATGTCCACTTTAAAGGGGGAAGGAAAAGAAAAGCTGCTCAGATTATTCAGAAGTTGATCATCATACCCCATAAATGTCCTACGATTAAAATAGCCATAAACAACTCACTTCACTGGCATTTTTTGTTCCGCTGTCTGACTGTCACAGGCAGGGCAGAATTTCCTTTTTCTGACTGGTCTTCAAGCTGAATGTAATGTTATAGCAGGAACAATACAATTAGCATGTGAATAACCAAACAGTACAATACAAATTGACAAACGGTTTTTAACACTTCCTTTAAAATTACTTCTTTCAGAAACATGGCTTATTTTTTAACAGTGGCCATTCTAACTTAATCTACCAAAAGTAATTTTAATTAAAACAATTTATATACATGTATTTCTCAAGACATATGTATGTTCTGAACAACATCTTAACAGAGAAATCATCTTGTGATTTTTCTCATTGACCATTTGGCTTACTTATTGTGGAAAAGAAAAAAGGAAAACGGGTTCAGTGCACATAAGTAGAAAATTCTTCACTATAATTATTTACTCTCATACTGTATCTGCAAAATCCATCCATCACCTTTTACATCTTGAAGGTCTGAGGCCCTTGAGCCATTGTCTCTTTTGTTTATTCATACAAGGCTTACCACAATGGGACGAAAGAATGTTGGGATGGCCATCGTTTGCACATTGATGCTGTTACAAATAATGGGATCATGCAGTATTTGACACTTTCAATTCAGTCATTTTTCTTCTACTCTTATTGATATTTCATTCTATGTCCCATCTTCTAGGAGCATCACTCTGCCGCCAAAACTTTTTCATATAATTTTGTCTTTTGCTCTTAATAATTATTCTTTCCTCCCCAGCTCTTTTCTATGTTCCTTGCTGTCCTCCACTCTCCTGAACAAACAGGCTTACTGACTGGCATCTTCCTCCCTCCAAATCTTGTCCTGCTGCCTGATCCTTTGCTCGCCCTACCCAGCTTCGTGGTTCTCAATGTCTCCACTTGATATAAACAAACTTCCAGTGGTTCAGGAACTGGGAACCAGCTGTCACAACCTGCAGAATAAGGGGGTTTTTATTTTCTCAGTTGAAATTTTTCACACCAAGTTGAGCAGCCTCAAGAGTTTAGGTCCCATTTGATTTTCCTATATAGTATAGTCACACACAAAGCTGTCTTCTGCCTGACTGAGGACACGATCTTGCTTATTTTAGCTATGTCTGTCTTCTAAGATGAGAAAGCAAAACCCAAGCACCACATGCCACATTTTGACCATAAGCAATGTTAAGGGGTCCTCACCTTTTGTGAATCTGTAAAAGAAGTTTCAGGCCAAACTATTTGATGAATTTCACATGCGACAAAAAGTAGTGAATCTGATCGACAATGCTCCAGAAAGTTGAAATCAGATGGGAACCGAGATGGAGTTGGGTTACTGGGATGATCAGGAGAATGAAACTGTCTTGCAGGAGAAAAATAAAAGACTTCAGTTTGTCTGTAAAATGAAAGCAAAGAGGAGCTATGATTGCTCTCTGAACACAGAGGGGTAACCCAAAGAGAAAAAGGAATTATTTTAGCTTAAGGATCATATTGGCAAAAGAACAAATAAATATAAACAGCCAGTGAATACATTTAGGCTGGAAATCAAAAGGCAGCTTTGGAAAAATTGTTGTTTTTAACAGTCTCCCAGTAGAATTTTTGTCCTCTCTACTCTTCTGTACTTCAAAGATAGAGCTTCATGTATTTATGAAAAGGATTATTTTAAATTGTCACCTTTGATAATAGGAAACTAGAAATGATGACCCAAGATACCCCTTTCAGTCCTACATAATTCTAAAAAAGATTCCTCACAGCAAAATACAAATCCTTTCTTCAATTTCTTACCTTTGCATTCACTCATTTCTGAAAGTCATAATAGAAGGAGAGAAATGTGAATTATCATCCTGATTCTCTGCAGTGCTTCTTATTTCCCTTAATGAGTAATTTTTCTTATTTCCACAGAGTACGTACTGTGGACTATAACATTGCACCACACGGGACCAGAAGCCTTCCATGCATTGTGCTAGTAAGACTTTCAGCATCTCACAGGTGGAGAGAAAACCTGCAGCATCTGCATTTACATTAAATCCTTTGTGACTGATTCAGTCCAAGGTTTGAGCTTTGGTAACAGAGGATAAACATAATACAAAATAAAAAAAAAAAAAAATTGATTTTGTAGAGTTTCTGGCCTGGCAGAGTGTAAACAGCTACAACTTGGGATTTTCTAACAGAGAGACTGTCTCTTTCAGTTTGCCAATTACTGTTGAAATATCCCTTTTTTTCTTTCTAGTGTTCTGATTTGTGATTGCTGGTCTGCCTTTCTCAGGTAGCAAACAGGAGGTTCTGCAAAGCTGTACAGGCATTTCAGCGCATTACTGTGTCTTGGTACTTTTAGGAAGGGACTTTACTTTTGCGTACCCTAGGGTGTCACTGAGAAGGAGCAGTTCAAAATAGGTCTTGAATTTTCAGCCAAGTAACAAAATTCTAGATACAGGCCTGATGCAAATTTCCTCCAGGTTTCTTAGTGTAACACCAGTAAAGTCAGACCAGTTATGAGGACAGAGATGACACCAAAATAAGCAACACATCGCTCTTGGATGACTCTATTCATTTCTCAGTGTTTGCCCAGTGTCTAATCCCAATGATTGTACCATTCACCCACCTTAGAACTGTGATTATAAATTGACTAGTTTTATGTTTTTGAAGAGGTAATATGATTCTTGTTATGTAGTAATTCCATTAACTCCTGTGAGCCTATTTATGAGAGGAAGGGTTGCAGCATCTGTGCCTATTTTTTTTTTTATATTTGCGTGATGATTCACATTTTTTACTAAAAAAAAAATTCCAACCAGTGCAACAGATGCATTTTTTTTAAAATTCTATCTAATTGTCTGATATCTGAATGATACAGACATGACCATCTCTTGAAGATTTTCAGTGCTGACGATAGATATTTTTAAGTCAGTCTTAGCAGCCACAGAAGGATGCTAAAAGCCACAGGTGTTCTTGACCAGCACTCAGCCTAACTAGATGGATGCGATCCAATCGCTGCTTGCATTTTATGGGGTACTGATAGCAATTCACAAAACCACAAAGAAGCTATAAGGGTTTTTCACCATTGTGTAACTGCTGTTCAGTGACTGCTTAGCTACATAAACTGATCGTATTTCAGGTACACAGCAGGTAATAGTGTGGTGTTTTTGATCATCATCCCAGTTCAAAAATCACATGTATACTAACCAAAGTTAAGCACAGTCACCTCTTCCCATAAAAAGTAGCTGATAGTATTGTCATATACTTCCTCTGCTTTAAACTTACTAATTTCTGAGAAGAAACTCTAACATTTTATTGAAATTTCATAAGGAGAAAAAGTGATCTTATTATTAAAACAAATGCATTAGCTACTTGTGCAAATGTATTAGCTATTCATAATAAAGAGTATTAAGCAAACAAAAAGAAATATGAATATGTACTAGAGATGAGCTGGAAATTGCACATAGAATTATTTCTAAATGTTTTGCAAACCTGGATCCAGCTGACACTGTTGATGTCTGCAGCCTCATCTCATTAATAACACACACTGGACTTGCAGAGCAGCTCAGGCTCGTATCTGCTCAGCTAATTTCAGTATATTTTAAAAACTTTATCGGTGAGGCCTCTGGCTTAACATTTCCGTAACTCTGCTGACTGTGGTCTTGATTTTTGTTCTGAGTCCCCCGTCTTTGACAGGCCACAGGAGAGCTAGAACTGTAGGAAAGGACTGTAGATCTATTGATTGAACGCTTCCTCCTTTGGCAATATTACGTGCTAAGGACTACTGATTTATTAAATATTTAAATCTCCTGAACTTTTAGGCTTAGTGCTTGACTTCTTACTGATACTCTTCTTTAGCTATCTTTAGGCATTCGTTTCATTGAGTTATCTTCCGTTATGAAAAGCCATTGGCTGTTTAAGGGAATAAGGCATGTGATTTTTTGTTCCTCTGACACACATCTCAGCTAGATACTCATCTCAATAGACGGTATAAAACGAGTCTTCATGTTCAAACTATTGGTGTATTAACCTAAGAAATCACTTTCAGTTATATATGTTCCTAAAAGGGTTGCGTGGTACTCACCTGAGTGCAATGTGAGAAAAGGTCACACTCTCCAACGGCTGTTTTGGTGTGCTGGTGTTTCCCCTGGATCGGGTTCGGTATGTTATTGCCCTTAAGCATTTGGCCTCTGTTAAATCCACCCCATAGTGGGCTTGCTTGGATAGTGTTGTTTTATATAGTGTAACCTCAGCAGAAAAACATTAATGTTCTGCTGGTCCAAGCAATCCAAGCAAATGAAGACTTGACTGCATTTCTTATGTTTGGAGAAGCCAAGATGATTTGAGCACTGCTGGCGTCGTAGTAACATGGAAACGCCTGTTGTACGGGATGCAAATACATTTTAATCACAGCACTATGTAAATGCCTACTTTCCAATAGCACTGCACAGCATGGCCAACTCACAAAAATATTTTTTTCTGTATAAATAACTCTGTGTGTCTTCAGTATGCCACAGAGTTGTTTTGCATAAGAAAATGAGCTCTTATTTTCCACCCAAGCAAAGTATGCCCTTCAGGTAAAATGTTTTGATTTCAATAACAATTTATCAAAATGTTTTACAGCATTCTGGGCTCCTCATATGTAGGATTTCTAAGTACTATACAAACACAAACCTACATTAGAAGAGAATTGGAAACAATTCTCAAGAAAATGTGCAACCTTGGAGAGTCTCATTTAGTGCTAACTAGCAGGGTGTTTGGCACAGCTCATGTCCTGGATGAATGCATTGTTATTCACATAGCATCAAACTTTGCAAAACTTCCTGTTTGCACAAGGAGCCTATATAGGACCATATTGTGATCTTGTCCTTGGAGACAGGTATAAATTGCGCCAGCACAAGATTATACGAAAGGTAGGTACTATGCCTCAGAAAACTCTTGAACCATAATTCCCCATATCAGTTGTCTCTTGAGTAGTGCCTTGCAGGTGGTCCATCCGGAGCCAAGCGATGCTAGGTACGGAATGAAAGGGAAAAACAATGTATCAATGTTCTTGCTTGCCTCCTTTTGTAAAAGACTATAGGAAGTGTACTTCAGACTTCTCCGGTGGGCCCACACCCAAGTAACATGGGCAAAGTATGCGTGTGACGTAGGAGAGCTCCTACTGAGTGCTCCACAGGGGGACAGTCCACAGAAGGATTTAATCCTTAGAAGCCTTCTCTTCTTCCTTAAGGAAAAATTGGAGCGGTGTTAAGTGCAGGAATTTAAATCAAGTCTGGAAAGTTGTGAAGAAACGAGAGTTTCTTAAGTATAAGCAAATTGCATAGTGAAGAAACAACATTTCAGGGTTGTCCTTATGTTAGGCTTCAGCTTAATCTTCTGTTCTGTTTGAAAACTCTAAATTGACTTCCGTAGGATTATATTTCTTGCTAGTTAATTTTAGTTACCTTTCATGGAGAAGACAAATATAGAGGCTAGATTGTAAATCTTGGTGTCTAGATAATCTCTTGTAAGGAGACTTATGAGGAGGTTACACAAACAGATGCCATGTAGGAGCAGAGAGAGAAAAGCTTTGGTATAAAACCAGAGGGAGCTTTTATGAGACCAGCCCTAGACGCTCAGAGTATGAAAAAAGGAAGATGATAACAAGACATTAGCAAGAAAAAAGTAGGAATGGAAGCAAGCTGGATGGTGTATAGAGGAAATATATTTTTACCTTCGGCACAGAGCCACACAGGAGCTGAAAGGGCATTTGATTGAGGCATTTGACTAAAATGCAAAAAACAGAGCAGGATGTGGGACAGGCATCTGAGCAAGGCATAAGTTTATGAGCATATGAATCACTGAAGAGAGGAAGATGATTTTATGCAATTTTAATTTCAGTTGAGGTCTTTTGACAGTATGGGTGGAAAGGAGAGGGAACTGCAGAGCAGCTGGGGACAAAAAGGAGAAAAATATGATCCGCCTTTTGTGAGTCACTTATACCTTGTAGCATATAAAGGCATGTAAGAGCCATATTACCGATTGCTTACTTTAGTGTAAGATGGAAATCTATCTTTTTTATTTGAGATTCTTTATCTTAGATTTCATTCCTCTTCTTTCCTGTCTGTTCAAAAATTAATCAAGTTGTCTTTTGCACAGTAACAAAGCCCAAAAGCAGAAGATACGTCTACATGTGTACCCCCATCTCCCTCAAGTTAAACAAGCACAGCAGATAATTCAAATAATTTAAAGCATCTAATTAGACCTAAGTATCGAAACAGGAGACAAACCTTTGCATTATACAAGTCAGCAGATTATTTCCCTCATACTTTGGGTCTGGAGACTTCACGTATGTAAGGAGTAAAGTGAAGTGTTTATGTAGTGTAAATTATTGTGTTGGTAAGATGAATATTTTCAGAGCTCCTATGAATAACACTTAAAAATCTACAAAGATGCTACATAAAATAATCCCCAATAAAAATACTTGCCTGATAGGCTTTGTATATGTATTATTTGCACTAGGTCGGGTAAAAAAGAGGATTGATGTAACTATGGCATTGAGTCTGCCAAAACTAGAGAAGCCCATCTACGTTCTCTGGCACTACTCTAAGGCTCATACTATAAATACATCTGTGCAGGGCCAGCCCTTAGTCTGATCAATCCTGTCTAACTCAATCCTGGAACAGCATCACAAACTTGTACTCAATCTATGCTTAGTTCATCTTCCAGAATTACAGTAGAGCGCTCATTTTCTCTCACTAAAAGGAGCCTCTTCTAGAAAAAACCCTTTGCCAGATAATTATGTCATTTTAGTTTATCTTTGTGCCCTTTGCCTTCCTTTCTCTGAATTTATCTTGACTTTCTTCTTACAGTAGTTCCCATGGCATCAGTCTGCTGTAAATTCAGCTACAGTTTATAACTATCTTTGAAAAACATACATGCATAAAGAGCTACCAGGAACATCTTAGTTGTTTGTTTTCATTATAAAACTCGTAAGAGGGACTAGCACTGTCAGTACCGCAGCCTGATGGTTTTGAGGAAGGTCTCCCTGGAGATAAGCAAAATTTTCCATGTGTCTGTGAAATGAAACAAAGGGTGCCTGCTGACTTATATTTATCATTACAGACAGTTTTGACTAACAGCTCTTTTTTTGCTAACAAGAAAAAGTCTTACTCAAGGTACTATATTTGTCATTTGTTTGGATTTTGGAACAGTATTAAATATACACTTTGTTTTCCATTTATTTCATCCATGGCAAGAGTAAAGTTGTGGATTCTCAGCTGGTATGAAGGAAAAGCATCACACCAGGGGAGAATCTAGCTGCAAATGTGTAAGTCTTATGCCTGTGTTGCAATAGACCCACTGGTAATGCTCAAGAGGGTCTGTTCTCAAATCTGTTCTCTTTCTCTAACAAACTTAGTGATACAAACCATAGGAACATGCATATTTTCAATATGACAACTCTGGCATCCAGTCATTGATGATACTAGAGATTCCTTAATCAGCAACAGGATTGTTTCTGGCAGAAGTGATTCGTGTTTAAGGGAGAGACAGTCAAAGAGCAAGGGTAAATAATATATCCACAAAAATATACTGACTTCAGCGATGAAATTGGGTTAGAAAGTTGCCTTTCACTGCATTCACTCATTCATGTGACACCCGTGACAATGACAACAGGAGTGTAACAGTTCTCAAAAAAAGGAGGCTGACAAGCTCCAAGCTGCATCTGAAATGCAGAAAGATGACAGCATCAACCCTACTAAAAACATTTGTTTTATTCGTGAATGACTGTACCCAGGTTCTGACCACTTCTACACTTAGAAATAGTATGTGCCTAGAGTTTTGGGTTCAGGGAAAGGTAATGGAATCAACTAGTGAGGATCATACCTACCTTATAGTTAGAAATGTGTTTCTTGGCTATTCCCCAGGTAAAGCTAAGAGCTTGGAGATGGTTCCCAGGTCATTGCAGCTCGGCAGCATTCCCTGGTGAGTTCTGCTCACTGTGCTTCCTTTACAGTAACACTTTTGGTTGAAATGGCAATGATTACAGCTAGTATTGAATTGTAAGTGAAGTGAAGCCTTCATGTTTTACTCATCGATGCACTAGTGACAAAGTGAATCGTGACAACTTTTTAAGTAGATCACTTTAGATTTATTGAAAGTTAGTAAAGCAGACAAGGAAACTCTCAGATCAAGCAGTTCATATATACCCTGAATTAGTAATGAACATAAAGTCCCATCCGCAGGAACTGTACCTCTTCACTTTGACCACTTACTGAAAGGGGAGGAAAAGGGAGAAAGCTTAAATTCCATGCAAAGTGACTGAATATACAAGTCATAGTTATGACTAAATCCTGCAGTCACTTGCTAAACTGAACAAATGCTTAAGATTTTAAGAATTGCCCGATGCTTCAAGGTATGTCTACACAATTCTGAAAGAAAAGGACATGATAATTGTATATACTGACTATGAAAAGGATATGAGCGACTTTAATGGTAAAGAAATAAAAGGGGAGATTTTTCATTCCTCCTCTATAACCATAGAGTATATTAATGACCAGTAGAACTGAAGGTTATTCTACCTGAGTCCAAGAGCTGTTAATTTTCAGATCCTTTTTCAAAATGAAAGGCAGAAAAAAATCTAGAACACAGTTTAGTAACAAAGTTGGTATACCATGAATATTTACAAAAATACATTTTTTTTTATATATATATACACACATACACATGACCTGATATTTAATGACACAGATTGTGTTAAAATAGCATTCTTGTCCCTTTGTCGCTGCTCATTTTGTTGCAAAAAATTAGTATGTGATGGCAAAGCTAATTTATACAGCATTACTTAAATACAAAGAACAGACACAAGTAATAATAATACAAAAGGTACCCTCCAAAATTAAATAGGTATTCTTATATTCCTCTTAACATATGTAATAGCTAAATTTTAATTATGCAGTGGCTGCAGTTAAAATCTATGCAACTTTACGTAATACCCAATAATGTTCCCATGTGTTTTGCAGTATGAGAAAATACCACAAGTGCTTAGTGTAGAAAATATTGCAGAAACATAAATATGTGCAAAGGCCAGGTATATAGATTCTAACTGTGATGAAACCCTGTGCTAAATAATATAGGCCCAGGATACATGGTGGATATTATCAAATGGCGTTTTATACAACATTTTTATGCAGGAAATTCAGATTTTTCCTCCAAATATGATTACAGATCTTGCTTCAGTTTAAAAAAACACTGTATGAAAACGTTACATTATATGTCTTGCCAATATGTTGCCTACCTCTCTACAATAAATGAGATTAGTCAGCGGCTACAGAACTCTGAACTGGTTTAAGTGCATATAACTTTGCTTTCCACTCCTTTACATCTGCTAAGGATTTGGATTTTAAGACACATATGAGTTGTTGCAGTAGCTAGAATTTAAGAGGGTTGAGTTTCCCTGTTACCAAACAGTAAAGTCTGGTCGTACACCCTGGAAATCATTGACAGTAAAAGACCTTGATCGTCTCCTAAGGGTAGGACGACTGGGATTTCTCCCCTTAACCAAATTTAAATAAGGATCCGATCTTAGGAAGCGTGGGTAGCTGTCTTGCTCCATCAGCCTGTAGACTGTGTTTTGTGCAGCATCAAAGGTGGTGATAATGGGCTGTTCAATATTCTGACTTGTGGCTTCTTTGGTTTGAAAGTCCAAATTCACCTGGAGAATGAGGAAAAGTGTATTTCTTTAATGTACATTCATGCATTTCCTGTGTTATTATCCATTGCAATGATACTGTACTTTGGGGAAAGTCTTTTCTGATAAGAGAACCTTGAATCCCTGATACATGGGATATTAATACCACAGAATCAGGTAGTATGTTCATATTCAGTAATGGCTGTCAGAAAGTCTTCACAGATGTGTCATTGGTACAATGGAAAACTGGTAAAATAGAAGATAAAGTTTGACATTTGACTAAAGGTAACTTTCTAATAGTGATCTTGGTACAGTTGCAGCTGTCATGCTTTGCAACAACAGACTAATACAGAACTCCCTCCGTTCTCATTTAGGACTCATGTAGAACTTTTTCTCCTTATAATATATTAGTGAATATTTAAAATTTCTGGTTTCCGTGTAGAGTTTTGGTAGAGGAAGGTGAAAAAGCTCTAATACTTAAAATGTAAAAATTACTTTAATGGGTTTATGGAGGCTTTAGATAGGAAAAGCACATCAAAATGGTCATTTATTCCATGTACCATTGCATTCATCCTGGTAAGTTTTAATTAGTATGAGAATTTAATAAATATTAAATTGTCAGGCACTGATTTAAACATGCAATTTTGAAAAATAAGATAGAATATATTAAAAAAAAGTCAATCCAGCCAAAAAGTAACTGCTATAATATGCTTTTTTTTTTGTCACTGAGATACAGCTATCATTCCCATAAAGCTAGTTAAAACAATTTACATCTAAGAACTGAAGAGCAATTAATGAAGGTAAAATGGTCCACTCATCAAACCTAAAATTTTATGATCCTATTGAACTGTATACTCAGAAAGTTGTGTGTAGAAGAGCTTTGCTGGACAAGAAGCTGGCCAGAGAGAAGATGCAAGTTCCAGAGTGCGTGGTCTGAAATGAGAGGTTGACTGGTCTCAGCTGCTCAGTTGAACCCAAGGAAGGAAGCCTCACCAAAGCCAACTAACTGGTGAACAACAGCTCCTACACTATCAAATCAAAAGTACAACAGATAAAGAAATTGTTACATTACTGCTAGTCAAAGTACGACTTCCACACCCTGTCCCCTCCCTGTCTTTCCTCCTGCTCACCTTTTTGCTTATGTCAATCTCATAAACGGTTACAGTATCAACGCTTGATGCCCTACCAGAACTGCTCATAGATTGACCAATTGTAAATGACCGGTTCTACCTCACACAACTCAGAGGCTTTCTTTTTATGTAAGGCCCACCCCAAAGACATGCAGCAGGGAAAGAAATAAAAAGGGACATAAGTCTTTCAAAGTGTACATTTTGTAGGAAAAAACCAGATCTGAATCTTAAAAATAATCTAAGGGAATTACAGGTGGAAATTGCACCATTTTGCAATCCTTCTCTTAAAATGAGAATTACACCTTTTTCACCCTTGTTGCGGGAAAGTGGCAGTTAGTGTTTAACTTTTGCTATTCTGACAAATGAAGAAAAAAAAGAATACAGGGGAAAAGGAGCATTGGCAAGTGACATATTTGATCTGCGCAAACCTGATAAAATTACAGGAGACTGTAAGTCCAAAAGACCTCTTGAAGAGGCTGTTTGTGATTTCAGTGAGAGTTCATCATCTCCCAACCTGTTCATCTCCTTCCTAGGGCAGGCAAAAAAGTATTCCTTTTGCTCATTTATGAATCCTTTATAACACATATCAGTAAACTGTAAATATGAAAACTTTTTGCACTACTATGGTAATATAAAAGGGCCTTAGTGTTGGTGAGAATTGAGATATCAACATATTTTTGAGTATGTGCTGACAGTAACATACCAAGAATATGCAATTAGAGCTGGAGGATGGAAAGGGGGGGGGTGTCAATCAAGAAAAGTCCATGCTTAAAACACAATTCTTATTTTAAAGGATATGTTTAATTTAATAGCTTCTTCTAGCTTCTTTTAGCCTTTTGGCTTATTTGAAATAAAAGCTTCTGAATCTCGGTTACGTAATCATTTAATAGATAATTACTGGCTTGAGAGAAAGGCAGAATAAATCTGTTGTTCTGGAGGTAGCTTTAAATAACGACAGATAATACTTTTTCACAAATGCTAGCTGAAATGTCTCATTGCAGCTTTAACATTTTACATCCCTATATTTTCTTAAATATATCCCATATATGTGTGTGTTTATATATCCTGGCTTTACAGATCACTAGGAATCTCTGATTCCTATGATATAATACTTAAACTCATTCTCTACACTAAGAAGATAACATGGAGAGGTTATTGAAAGGAGTATGGAGGACAGTGAGAATAATCTACGCAGTTGCTTCCAGATTTCCTTTCAGAGCTTTGACATTTAAGATACAGCCTTTTTACATCAGTGACTACATGATTAACTGCTGCCCCTGCTTCTGGGCACGCACTTCTTAAAAGCAGATTTCATCAGATGCAGTTGTGGCAAATACTGTGTACATTGAAGAACTTTTTTACTGTACCTCTTTTGGAGCATCTTTCTGTATGAATGTTTCATAAATGGTCTTAGCTTTTGGCAAAAGTTCATGTGCAGTTTTGCTTTTCTTGTAATCCTCGCAAGCTATCCAGAACTCAATGTTCTCCTCACTGAACTCAGTTTTCAGAAACTTTGTAAAGGCATCCAATCCAGCTACAGAAGAGAATGTTGAATTTCATTAAAAAAAATACATCTTTATCAGACAGGTACTCTTTTCACACAGTCTGCACAAGGTAAAAAAATAGGTTGTTTTCCTTTTGAATTACATCATATTATCGATAATTATTTTAAAACACATAAAAGTTTTAAAATAAATGCAGTTCTTTCATTATGATTCTGAGTGCTGTAACTCCCATTACAGAATTCTCAGCATCCATAAAAATCCACTACCAAGATCTCATGAATTTAGAAATAGAAGCAATCAAAACATGTGGATGTATGTGGAAGTGAGGGACTTTATTCCAGCTGAATATCAATTTAGGTTGACCGAAAGACTATTTGAATCTTTGCTCATAAGCGGACTGTTCTCCAGTAACAATTTAAAATGAATGGCTTTTAGCATCTTTACAATTTGCTTTATCTTTTTGTTATTACGCTGAAGATGTTTTCTTTGCCAAGTATGCTTAATCTATGGAAGTAATTCAATTGTATTGAAGTCAACTGTTCAAGGAATAAATCTGAAAAGCACATAGTGTCCAGCACTGTGGCTGGGTCATCCGTGTGTCCCTCCAAAATGGAAGGTGGGACATTTGTGCATTTGATAATTATGTAAGCAACAGGCCCTTTCAAATGATGGCCAGGTTTGATCCTATTGCTAGTTTAGAAACAAACTATCAGAAGTAACAGTCTTTTCTTAAGTACATAGAACTTGTTTTCATTTTTAAGGTTTGGTCTTGCAGTCAAGAATATTTCAGCAATATTCAGATATTGAAGGAACTCTTTGCTGTCTATTACTTTGTTCAATAAAATACGAAACTTAAAAGCTATTTTCAACTATTTTCAGTAGTTGACAGCATGCTATAGGCTAAGCATATGAGGAGAGCAGAAACACACGCTGATATAAATGACCCATCATACCTAGTTTAGGTAACTGCCAGGTCTGTTCAAGTGCACAACTGGATTTTATAATCTTCCATCATTTTTCATCAATTTTTCATTCTATCAGTCTGCACGGAGAAGAAAAAAATACTAACCTTTCTCAGAAAGCAGTTTATCAAAAGATTCTCCCCATTTCACTGCTTCTTCAGGAGACACACTGCTTAAGAAACAGAAAGCGGTTTTGAAGAATTGTGCATATTGTATACTTATGAAGTTGTTGTAACACATGTTGTTGTAACATATACAACATACACACCATCACATGTTGTAGCAGCTGTTATTGGAACATACATTATTGCTGCTATTGCTCAGGACTTTCACAAAGCCTTTGATTAAATCACATTAGTAAAGGAGCTCATTCTCTTAGGGACTTCAGAAACATTTGATTTCATTTTTTTCTGACATTTTTCCTGCAGAGTTGTAGTTTTTTCCCCTGTTTAAAAAAAGTCATCAGATCAGAGATTTTTCTCTTCAGTGCTTGCGTTGCACTACTAATCCTTAAGGGAACTGACATCATGCAGTATGGTAAAACTCATAAGGGAACCAGGTCAGTCACCTATTTAAACTTAAAAAATACTCTTGAAGAGATGTGGTTTTGAATGCACTCAGTTTGAAGCTGTGTTACCACAGTCTGGTTTTAATGAAATACAGGAAATTCTAAAGCCTGAAGGCAAAGTCATAGCAATATGGTTTAGGTGATAGTCTTATAGGGTAATAGCACATGTAGCCTGGTTTGTTTACCACAAACACATTTCAAATGTCATGTTATTCTGAGACACTGTGCTCCATTTATAAAACTCTACGTATTCTTCATCAAATATGTCATGTTGCAAGTATTTTACTTTGATTTCAAATATTCTGCCCTAGAGAACAATGCAGAAAGGAAAAAAGAACACCCTACTTCATTCATGCAAATACAATTTTGAATTAACCCTGTTTTGGTTTTGTATAGATTAACCCTGAACACACACCTGGACAGTACCTTGGTTTTTAGTAGACCAGAACTGGAGTAAGCCCGGAGATGAACTGTATCATGCTAGGACTAGGACTTAAGTTCCAAGCCTGAAGGTGAAGTCAATTTTTAGCAGGTGCTTTATGAATATTAATATTTAGAACCATTTTCATTTGAGGGCAAAGACCAGTACATTGAAAGTATCAATAAGCAGCTTGCCCAGGGTGAGTTGGCTACAACAACTTCTTACGGACTGAACACTTCTTGAATATTATTTCCCTTTCCTTGCAGAAGGTTGCTGTTCTGTTGCCTGATTCACATAGTTTGGGTTCCCTTAGAAAAATCACATGAAGTTTACATGAAGTTTAGATGAAAGGAAATTCCAATCACTTTGGGCAGGAATTTAAGCCCGTAATGATCTTGTTTTTGCACAAAACTAAAAGGAGGATTTTTTTTTTTTTTTAATAGGTGTCACATGTCTCCTAGCTGAAGTCTGCTTACAGGAATGAAATTTTTCACTAGGGAGAGACAAGCAGGAACTGAAATTCAAGAAATGAACATAGGCCAGTAAAGTAAGGGGGTTCTGGAGTCAGGAAAATGAGACCTCAGCCCCTTACAGAGTTTTTAGTTATGAGAAGTACAAATAGTGCAGTTCTCTGAACTGTGTGAACGTGTAAGTCTGGGAATGGTGGGTTCCTATAGCTACAGAAATTAAATTGGCCGTAGTGAAAGATAAACCCTGATGGCTTCAGACAACACACGCAGCCCACAACTGCACAGAATGATGGAGAGGTTCTTTCCTGGGTTTGGAAACTCTTAGTGCGAATTTTTGATTTTCCTTCAGAAACTGCATCGACCCAGTAGCCTCACAGATCCCCAAGACCTGTGTGCAGCAATGAGTAGCTGCAATAAGAGACAGAAACCAAGATTTGTTCAGCTTTGCCACTTTCTAAAGGTGAGAAGAAACTAGTTAACAGGTTATAGGCATTTCCACTATCACCACACTGTCCATCTGCATTTTCTTATCAAATTCTGTTTCTACTTAGGTTACTTAGTAGCTCTGTGAAGAATGGAAACCATAAAAACTAAGTAAATCACTTAAATAATAAATCCCAAACTATTCTCTCACTTAATTGTTTGAAAAAGGGTATTTGCTTTTTTCTTGTTTTTTTCCATTTTCTTTTTCACTGAAAATAATGTACATATCTCTCTATATAATCTATATATAGAAAAAGATCAGCAAAAATCTACCAGTTTCTCTTCTATACAATAAGAACAGCAGAATCCCTGTTAGTCAAGCACCTGGCTGAGAGTAACACGTAAAAAGCAGTTGGCTGAGCAAGCAAGTGATGGTTTGGTGGAAGAGGGAAATTCTTCAAAGAATTATTTATTGCTGTTGTATCTGCCTCTGAAAGTGCCTTTTCACAGATGATAAGAATGCATTGATGGCTATGTACTTTGTATGAAATATCCACGGGTAATCAGCCATGCAATACTGTCTGCATACAGGTGGCATGGAGGCCGTGCTTTCTCTTTTTAGATGCAATCTAAATCTTTACATGTCGGGAACCGAGACACGGAAGAACGGTGTTCTCAGCACTGTTTTACTTTTTGTTCATCATTGCAAGGTCTTGTATTTCTGAGTGAACTGTACAACCATTGACTTAAGACTACTGCCAGCAGCAAAACAAGAAAGAAAAAAAGTAATGAAAACCCCCATGATTGTGGAGTGGAAAATCTTCCAGATCATGAGTATGTCATCCTGTCATTTGGATGGGCATCATATTTGGACATGCGAGCAACAAACATTGCCTAATTATCCAGATGCATAGATGCATAGGTGCAAATGTTTAGATATCCATTTCCATGGGCTCTAGAAAGAGACAAGTGTCTTCAAACAATTACTGTCATTACTGAGGAACTATGAATTCAGTATTTGACATGTATCTGGCATTTGTACATCACAGAACTCTTTGGAAAACCTGCTTTCCAAGGACCTGTATGATTTCCCTGTAAGCAGTAGTTTATTGGCTACATTTGATGTTTGCTCAATATAGTCAGTGGACTAGTAAAATTGCTGTTGGCACAAGTAAAGGTTTGAATGTATCTGCAAGTGTATGGGGACCAGTCCACACTTAGTGCTGTGAGAACACCAGTGATGAGTTACCTTGATGCATACCAGATACTTCTATAGAGTTTGTATGCTTGAGTTAGATTGCTAACTTTTTAATTAAATGGATTTTGAAAGCATTATTCTCTGCCAAGTCTGAATGCACACACACAAATGCAGGAAACGTTCTGAGACATACAGACACTTCCTGAAAGGAATCCCCATTGACTCAGTCTTATAATGCTTACCTTGCTGCTTTTGTCAAGTTTCCAGGTTTACCAAGATGATCACCTTCATGGAATTCAGATTTCTGCAGGAGAAGGCTTAGCCTATTTCTCTTCTGCTTAGCTCTACAACAGAATTAGGACAGCTTTTCAAGCAACCTTGTTGAAAGTTGTTTTTTCTTTTCTCAAACATCTCCTTTGACTAATATCTCTGCTTCAGTATCATAGATCCCCCATGTTCACTTATAGTAATATTTATGTTACTCCCCCTACATATATTATTCCCATTAATGATTTTTTTCTTCATGGCTTAGCACAAATTTACGTATGAAAAACTGGCAAAGAGAAATTGAAATCTTTTCATTTTCAGCATCATTTATTTTAAAGATGAGGGGGTGAAATTTCACATAAACAGTTGGCTCAGCATCTTCTACTTTTAATGTTTCGCAAAGAAAAAGGAAGTATTGCTTCCTGTCATTTGAAATTTTTAAAAAGAAACTTTCCCGGAACATATTCAGGCTTTAAAGAAGCATTTCTCAGAACTTGTTGAAACCTTCCTTTTCTGTTTTCTTAGTTTATTATTTGTTTTGGGGTTTGTTCTTAAAAAAAATTTTCTGTGATGAATTAATATATTACGTATACATTTCCTAGGCTTTCAGTTCATGAGTTTTCATACGTATCAGTCAAAAATTAAACAATCTGTGCCCTAAATTCATACCCACAAGCTATGTTAGAAGATTCCTCTATGTAAACAGAGCACTCAGAATGTCAGCATGACCTTTAAACTTACCCAGGCTTGCTTGCTTTATGTGGCTCTTCTTTAATTGTTGATTTCATGACTTTGTAATAGGATTTATCCTTTGAGGCAGAAATGTTTAGCTGGGGGAATAAAAGAAGTGGGTTCTCCATCTTCCTCTAAAAAAGCTTCCCAGTTTCAGAAAATGTTTCTTTTACTTCCTTACAGCAGTTGCATCTGGCGTTAACTGATGTGCTCAGGAGGGCTCTCACATGCTGTATCAGCCTGCGTTGCCCCCAGCGGGCTGTTGAGCGGTTTCCAGAGCAGGTAGTGGGAAGAAGGAGGTTCTCCACCTTCACTGCCACTGCAGCTGCACATACACGGGGCCTTAAGTAGAGTTCTGGTTTTACAGTCGTCATTTAGGGAAGTGAGATTGCAACTTTGCAAAATGGCCGTTGATCATTCAGACAAACACAGTGGTCAGCAGAGAACAACTCCTGAGTTTCTGCTTCTGGAACTTGATATTTTACTAGACTTAAGATGATGTCATCATTTTCCCCCAAACACCTGCAAGAAGTGTATACAGTTTCCCTAAAATGAATTCTAATGAGAATAGTTTTGCATAAAACAATGTGCAACATTGTCTTAAGCTCTTAGAAGAACTTCTAACTGACCTTACACTGCCCTCTATAGCCTCAGGTGCCATATGCTGAACACAACATCAGTTCTATCTACTAACTTGAAACTCAGGGTTTCTCAGAGTGTCCTGCCAGAGCCAGATGAAACTGTGGCTGATCAGATATTTTGTAAGTGGAGATTTTAATTTTTGCACCATATTTTAGAAATTATGAGCACCTATTTTTAATTTCAAGTTTGTCCACTTAAAACTCCTCCTTTACCTTTTATATATGTGTCTTTATTTTCATTTACAATCTCCCAGCCAGGATAACAACTCTTTAGTTCAGCACAAAAATTTGTGATTTTTTTTTTTAAATTTTGACAGTAAATAACCCAAAATTTCTCAATTTGGTTTGCATAATGTAAACATTTTTTAGGCTGATCAGCACAAATTATCTCTTCACATACAAGCTTGATGTCAATTATGTTTCTCGTTCTTAAGCAGAATTTGTGTTGGAGATGTCACAGGAAAAATATATCTACCAAAGAAGCCTCTCCAGTGTTAGCTGAATGAATGCCTCATTTTGATTATTCAGGTAAGACACTGAGCCTTGGGGAGAAGACATGACTTCATCACCTTCCCACCATTTTGTCCACTTCTGCGCAATTCCTGCAACATGGGTTAGTTCTGGTGAGAGTCCCACCACAGCCTTTTCCTTGTGGCTTGCAGAGCTGAGGAGGACAGGACGTACTAATATTCAAAAGAACTAAAAATAACCCACTGTGCTGGGACTCCAAATTCCTGAAACATAACAAAAAAGATGTTATCTATAGTGATTTTTTTTAAGAGAGGAAAAAATGAAAGAAAACTCATGTGTATGACGTGTTACATGTGTGACACATTTTAAAATCAGACTGAATGGGAAATATTCAGTGTAAAACTGCCTTTTATGACCCAAGAACCTTTAAGAAGGAAGGTTATGGTTTTAAATTACATTTTCAGTTTCAGAGTAGGCTTATATATCACATCCTGCTTATTTTAAACTGGCTTTAACCCCAGCTGTCTTTAATAATGTACTCTGTCTTTTACCAAGAAGTAAATAAATATAGAATGCATAATTTTATTTCATTTTTCTGCAACAGTGGTAGTCAGGTGAGCTTTTTTTTTCACCTATTATGTGTATATAATACAGTTTGTGTTCATCGGCCATAATTTTATTACCTGATGATTTCAGTTCCTGAAAAATGTTGTTAATTGTAGCCTCAATAGTTCATATAAGCTGATTTAAGAAAGATTTGTAGCATGAAACATCACTCAGAAGTGAATTATGGTGGCCTTGATGCTATACCTTGTAACTTACAGATGGAAATAGCCAGTTAGTTTCACCCCTGTGCCCAGCAAGATCATGGAGCAGATCCTCCTGCAAATTATGCTAAGGCACGTGGTAAACAAGGAGGTGACAGGCGACAGCCAACATGTCTTCACTAAAGGCAAATCGTGCCTGACAAATTTGGTGGCCTTCTACGATGGCCTTACAGTGTTGATGGATAAGGGAAGAGCAACTGATATCATCTACCTGGACTTGTGCAAAGCATTTGACACTGTTCCACACGACATCCTTGTTCCCAAATTGGAGAGACATGGATTTGACAGACAGACCACTCAGTGGATATGGAGTTGGCTGGATGGTTGCACTTAAAGAGTTGCGGTCAACAGCTCAATATCCAAGCGGAGACGAGTGACGAATGGCGTTCCTCAGGGGTCGGTATTGGGACTGGCGCTGTTTAACATCTTTGTTGGTGACATGGACAGTGTAACTGAGTGGACCCTCAGCAAGTTTGCCAACAACACCAAGCTGTGTGGCAGAACTGACACTCTGGAGGGACCTGGACAGGCTTGAAAGGTGGGCGCGTGTGAACCTCATGAAGTTCAACCAGGCCAAGTGCAAGGTCCTGCACCTGGGTCGGGGCAATCTCAAGCACAAATACAGGCTGTGCAGAGAATGGCTTGAGAGCAGCCCTGAGGAGATGGACTTGCGGGTTTTGGTTAATGAGAAGCTCAACATGAGCTGGGAATATGCACTCGCAGCCCAGAAAGCCAACCGCATCCTGGGCTGCATCAAAAGAAGCGTGGCCAGCAGGTCAAGGGAGGCGATTCTACCCCTCTACTCTGCTCTCGTGAGACGCAGAGGGCTTTGAGCAACCTGGTCTAGTGGGTAGTGTCCCTGCCCATAGCAGGGGGGTTGGAACTAGATGATCTTCAGGGTCCCTTCCAACTCTAACCATTCTATGATTCTATGAAATGATCCATTATATAATCTCTTTCAGCACCCACTAACAATGGTCTCTCCCCAGCGTACATCTGAATGGCTTGTCCAATCCACTCTTAAATGACTCTAAAGAAATGGGTGTTATGTCTTAGATGCTTGAAATATTAGTGTACTATACTCTGACAATAGTATCAGTCCCAAATGCAGCAATGTGATGTGCATCTCCTGAGGATTCATTTGGAAATTTTTTTTGGGGGGGGAGGAAGGGAATAATTACAAACAATCTCTTTTTTTTTAATTCTTTTTCTCTTTCTTTCCCCACTAATAGAAAGCTAATAATAAATCCAGGCCCTGAAGTAGGCAAATTGCATCAAAATCAGTCTGTGTTTTGTCAACAATGGTGCTGGTGCTAATAAGTATTTCTGTTTTGCACTGCAGGCTACAGTAGCTATAGCAACAGTATTAATGAACCTATAAGTGCTTCTGGGCCATTTTCTATACTGCAAGATGACGATATAGGAAAATGAGTAAGTTATTTTAAGCCATAAAAAGCAGACCCAGAATATTTTGTTGAAGACGTGACTAGAGACCTAGAAAGCTCTAAAGAAATTGGGGATGAGAACAAAATGTCCTGACTCCCAACCATTTCTCTTCACTGAAATGTATTCACAAATCTTTTGGGAAGGAGACTAGTGATTTTTAAGACCTCAAATCAAGATCATCTCTGCAAAGTGACAGCAATATTGACTTAATGATTTATTACTTGTAGAAAAGAAGAAATACATTTTTCAAGAGCTTTCACAGTTAGATGAATAGAATATGTATTTTCAAAACAATCTTTATGTTACAAAAAAGCAAAATTGAATAGATCACAAAGTGCAGGAAGTTCCTTGAGGTGATGTCCTGATCTCTTTACTCCTGTTCCTTAGTTGAAAAGTGTCTGTACTGGCTTCTGCTAGTGTTTGATAAGGTCCTATCACAGCTGATGATTGAGTCGTGCTTGACTTGTGCAGAACCAACAGCTGCCCTCCGTGAAAGAAATATCGACTGATATCATTAGCAATAAAGAGATTGCATTATACACTGAATACGTCATATTTCTTTTTGAAAGGTAAGCACTGAAAGATTCAGACTTTCACTTCAGCTGAATAGAAGTGAAACCCTGATTAAGTGGTTTGGCTCAGCACAAAGAACTAGAGCACAAGATGAAGTTCTCCTTTGTTAGTAATCCCACCGCATCTCTTTTCAAGCTATTTTTGTTACTTGCCAGGTAAGTGTAAACTTTGCCTCCTTCACATCCATACTCGTGTTCTAGCACTGTCCAGGCTCCTCCACAACTGAGCTCCACCACTGTTCTCATTCAAACCCACTTTTACCAGTACGGCTTTTGTGGGTTTATGTTTGTTTTAGTTTCTGATGAAGGGAAGATAGTCACCTCTGTGGGAAGAAACAAAAAAGCAACAAGGTCTCTTTACTGTCCTGTGAAGAATAAGCATGGAAATAAACGTCACTGAAGAGCATGGACTGAAAAGTATTTCCATATTTCTCTTTCCTGTAAAGGGAGTTGAAGAGTTGAAAATTAAAATTACATGTTTTGAATTAATTTGGCTTTAATAAAGAATTCTGCTGCTTTTCAGTAACTTCTTAACAATTTATCACTTCTCAATATTTATGTCATCTATTTCATATTGGAAACCATAATTAGACCTACAGTTTAATAATGATATGATCCAATATACGGTTGTCTTGCTTATCTTCAGATAAAAAACCATTTTTGCTTCGTGAAGCAATACCGAAAGGAAAATAGTTTTATTGTAAATCTCAAGTAGAGGAGCTTGCAGGCTGCTAATTCAGTGAATTTCTTTAGTGGTGTACTTAAAAGATTCATCCGAGTGGAGGAACTTGGCACGTGGGATACTTCAGCGTTAGTGGAAAAGAAGCATTGTAACGCCTACACATAGTTCACATAAACCCCCCTTTTGTTGCTGCTGTTTAAAAGGAAGGAAACAAATATTGCATGGCTTCAGATATGGATCACTGACAACAGGAATGTAACGTTTTGCATTCGGAGTCTGTAGGTCCTGTCAGCCAGGGACCTCAAAAGAATTCCCTAAGGCATGCGCGATGAAAACTCCAGCTTGTGGCTGGCTTGGGAATCTTTGTAGTTTCTGCAGAACTTTGGCTGAGGAAAATGTTTACATGTGTGCTAAACTAAATTCATTTATTTATTCTTTTGAAAGGTCAAAATAAGAAAGTGAGTCTGCAAAGTTCTCAGCTGTATTCATTTCCTGCCTGCCCCATGGTTATACGGCCAGCATCTCTGATTAGTTCTATTTACATATTACATACATCACTGTCACAATTAATCTACAGGAAGCTGGTTTCTCAGTTGAACCACTCAGTGTTTACAACTAGATCTCCACAAGTGAATAGCAATGACATCAGCGCCTGTCAGACAACTGCGTTTTAATGACCGGCTTCCGGAAGGGCTCACCTAGGACACTCACATGCCTTTTAAAATGTGGGGTTTTTAGTGTGGTATTCATGGGAAATGCTGAAAGCAGGAATGTACTCTAAATCCTGCCGAAAATATCCTACTGGAGTTACGCCCTCTTGGATTTATTTCCGTTTTACAGAAACAACAGGGATTCCTCAGCCTGCTTTTTTTCCAAGAGAAAGATGTTATCAATCCATGCTTACGCTGCAAGCAACAGCAAGTATTGGGCTGAGCATTTTCTGGTCCTTCTGTGAAAGGTGTGGGAGAACAGAATGGAAAGACTATTGTTTAGTCATGCGAGAGGGCTCTGACTCCTGGTCCACTGAATATTACCCATAAGATCAAATTCCCAACAGCAGACAAGGGAATGTGTTTTACATCGGAACTCGGTCTGCTACCACTGAACTACCGTGTGGTTTAAGCACAGCCCTTGTGTTGGATGTCACGCATGTCCTCACTCTGCTTTTCCAGTCAGATGATTCAGGAATATCTTGAGGATGCTGCAGCACAGGTTGAACTACTAGGGCAGGTATTGTCAAACCTCCATGATGCAGAACTACGGAAGCCGTAAGGAGCATTTCATATTAAAAAGGCAGCTCTGCAGGGAAGAGGGCTACCCAGGGCTGGGAGAGCACACAAAACAGGTTTTGAAGGTCACACCTAAGTATTTAGAATTAAATTAGGCAGGATCCAAGCGCTTAGATTCTACTGTAAAGCCATCCTTGATGGCTGCAGTGTTGCATCATGTGCTCCCTCAGTATAATATGGCACCGATACAGATATACCTAATTCTGCCTATTTAAAGCACAGCTAAGGTTTCTTCAGCTTATACGTTATAATGTCTTATTCATTGTTACTTCCTCCTGATGGTGCATTGTTCTGATGTCCTGATTTAGCTGATGTAAATAGTCCTAGGGTTTACAAAGTAGTATGGTGGATTGCCCACAGAGCAGTAAAAAAAATGGTACCAAAAAAATTGAAAAAGTAGCCTCTCAGTCCTCACTAAATATATATATAGTAAATTACCTTCAAAATCTGTCAAAAGAAGACAGTGACTGAAATTTTTAAAGCTATCTGTTACTTTGATTTTTCTCTTCAGTAAATACCCAAAGAAGTTCCACACTAAAATTAGATATAACTTAATAATAAGGCCAGGTCAAATTTGAATGAGTATGAAATCTTCAGAATGACTGAAAAATTTTCCAGGAAGGTTCAACTATTTTTTGAGGATTGAGAAAAACTCTAAAATACAAGTTGGGGCAGTTTTATTTCCTAGATGATGAAACTTTTGCAGTAGTAGTTTCCTTTTTGTCCTTCCAGTCTGTTCTAAATCTCTTATGCGGAGGGTGGTGAATCTCATTAAGCCTTCAGAAAAGTTTCAGGCATGGTAGAGATAAATGTCTGTTCTAGTAAAGTACTTATGCATATGTTTAATTTCAGTCATGCAAGGAATCTTATCTGATGAATTTGCTGTGTTGGATTGGAGACTATGTGATCACAGCATTGGTAGATAAGATGAGAGCAACTGACATCACCTACCTGGATTTACGCAAAGCGTTTGACACTGTCCCACATGACATCCTGGTCTCCAAATTGGAAAGGCATGGATCTGATGGATGGACCACTTGGTGGATAAGGAACTGGCTAAATGGCCGCACTCAAAGAGCTGCGGTCAATGGCTCAGTGTCCAAGTGGAAACCAGTGACGAATGGCCTTCCTCAGGGGTCAGTACTGGGACCAGTGCTGTTTAACATCTTTGTCGGCGACATGGACAGTGGGACTGAGTGCACCCTCA